>VDFB02086081.1:280283903-280779307 GCA_007258455.2 Sequoia sempervirens | reverse complement strand
GTATCAAGACAAGATACTATGTGATGTGTTACCAATGGATGCATGTCATTCGCTGCTTGGCAAACCATGGCAATATGACAGGGAGGCAGTACACCATGGCAAGGAGAATAAGTACTCATTCAAGAAGGATGGAGTGACTTATAAAATTCATTCTTTGATAGAAGAAAACACAGTGGAAAAGGCAGAAACTAGTGCACTTTTGATGAGTGGAAAGGGATTCCTAAAGGACATAAAGGAGGAAGAAGGAGAGGCCTGTGCAATCATGTTGAAGCCAAAGGAAGAGGAGTTATCTAATCAGCTACCTATGATAGTAGAAGTGAAGCGTCTGTTGGATCAGTTTAGGGACATCATTTGTGAAGGTACACCAGCTACACTACCACCCAAGAGAGCAATCAGTCATCAAATAGACTTTATACTAGGAGAAACACTACCTAACAAGGCTGCATACAAGATGACACTGGAGCAGAATAAGGAGATAGCAAGGCAAGTTCAAGAACTTTTGGACCAAGGGCTGATCAGAAAGAGCATAAGTCCATGTGTTGTTCCAGTTGTGTTGGCACCTAAGAAGGGAGACAAGTGGAGGATGTGTACTGATTCTAGGGCCATAAATAGGATAACCATTAGATATAGGTTTCCTATTCCTAGGATAGAAGATCTAATGGACTATTTAGGGGGTGCTAAGTTCTATTCCAAAATTGATTTGAAAAGTGGCTATTATCAGATTAGGATGAAAGAAGGAGATGAATGGAAGTCAACATTTAAAACCACAGAAGGGTTGTATGAATGGTTAGTGATGCCATTCGGGCTTACAAATGCACCTAGCACTTTTATGAGGGTGATGAATGAGGTCTTGAAGGACTACATAGGAGTCTTTGTGGTTGTCTACCTAGATGATATCCTCATCTTTAGCAAAACAAAAGAAGAACATATGAAGCACCTAGAACTTGTGTTGAGAAAACTTCAAGAGGAGAAGCTCACCATAAACCTTGAGAAGAGTGAGTTCATGAAGCAAGAATTGGTCTATCTAGGATTTGTAGTATCCCAAGGGAACTTGAAGATGGAAAAAAGCAAGGTTGAAGCCATTCTTAGCTGGCCTACTCCAAAGACAGGGACAAAAGTTAGGAGTTTCCATGGATTAGCTCAGTTCTATAGGAAATTTGTGAGAAGGTTTAGTGAAATTTGTGCACCGGTTCTTGACACCATCAAAGGAGGACTGAAAAAAAGTTTGTGTGGACCAAAGAAGCCAATGAAGGATTTGAAAGGTTGAAGAGGGAGATAGCTACCCAACCTATCTTAGTTTTACCAAGTTTTGACAAACCATTCATAGTAGAATGTGATGCAAGTAACATAGCAGTAGGAGTTGTCCTAAGCCAAGAAGGCAGGCCAGTGGCATTCTTTAGTGAAAGGTTGAATGAAGCAAAGTCTAGGTACTCATCCTATGACTTAGAGTTGTATGCTTTAGTGCAGGCTCTTAAGAAGTGGAGGCACTACCTATTGCCAAAAGAATTTGTGGTATACACCGACAATCAGGCCTTAAGTTACATAACACTCAAGAGAAGCTCAGTTTGAGGCATATCAAGTGGATGGAGTTTTTGCAGTCATACACTTTTACCATCAAGCATAAGAAGGGGGTTAACAACAAGGTTGTTGATGCTCTTAGTAGGAGGTTGCTTACTGTCCAAGAGATACAGCTACAAAGCACAGGGGTTGAAGGATTCAAAGACCTATATGAAGGAGATTTTGATTTCTCAGAAATATACAAGGTATGTACTGATTTTGAGAATCATTTTCACAGTGAATATGTTGATTACACTTTGCAGAATGGTTTATTGTTTAAGGGGAAGCAATTGTGTGTTCTTATAGGTTCCATGAGGGAGAATCTAATCCAAGAAAAGCATAATGGCAGTTTGAGTGGTCACTTTGGTTTGAACAAGACACTAGACTTAGTGGAGAGGTTCTATTGGTGGCCTAAGATGCAAAGAGATGTAAGAAGGTATGTAGAGAAATGTGGAGTGTGTCAAAAGGAAAAGGGAAAATCAACAAATGCAGGTATTTATCAACCATTACCCATCCCAAATAGACCATGGGAATGCATAAGCATGGACTTCATAGTAGGTCTACCTAGGACACCAACTGGTTTGGACAGTGTGTTTGTTGTAGTGGACAGATTCAGCAAGATGAGCCATTTCATACCATGCAAAACAACACATGATGCTAGTCACATTGCACACCTATTATTCAAAGAGATAGTGAGGATACATGGGTTGCCAAAGAGCATAGTTGCAGACAGAGATGTGAAGTTTATGGGACACTTTTGGAAAACTCTTTGGAAGAGGCTAGGAACCAACTTGTCTCATAGCTCAACATATCATCCTCAAACAGGATGGATAGACAGAGGTGATCAATAGGGTACTTGGAAACTTGTTGAGATGCTTAACTAAGGAGTATGGACAAGGATGGGAACAAGTGATTCCACAAGCTGAATTTGCTTACAATGATAGCACAAATAGAACAATGGGTAAGAGTCCATTTGAAATAGTATATGGCTTACATCCAAGGGGTGTACTTGAGCTTAGGGATATACAAGGATATGAAGGGATTAGTGGACATGCTGATGATTTTTCTCAGTCAATGAGAGAGGTTCATGAGCAGGTAAAGAAGACATTGATAGAGGCTAATCAAAAGTTGAAGGCTAAGAGAGATGAAGGGAGAAGAGAATTACAATTTGAGATAGGTGATTTGGTGATGGTATACTTGAACAAGGAAAGGTTACAGAAAGGCATACCAAGCAAGCTGTAGATGAAAAGGATAGGGCCATGTAAAGTGTTGGCTAAGTATGGGTCAAATGCATACAAGGTGGAGTTACCCAAGGAGATGTCTATTTCTCCTATCTTCAATGTGAAGGACTTGGTGAAGTATAAAGGACCAGAAATGGATGAAGAACAGTACAATGCTGAGATAAACAAGGATGTGGAAGCACTCAAGGTACCAGATCAGATCATCCCACAAGTGGACAAGATTCTAGACTCAAGGGTGAAGAAGAAGACTAGGCACAAGACATACATGGAGCACCTAGTGAAGTGGAGACATCAACCAGAGTCAGAGGCTACTTGGATAGTATTAGGTGACTTTAGGAAGCATGGAATTAGTGAGGAACTCTTGACATCACAGGTTCCTTAACCTCTTTGTTGCAGGGGGAGAATGGTGCAGGAGCACCTTAAGGTCTTTTGGAAGATCTTAGTGATTTTTGGCTTGTAGGTGGTTCTAGCCAGCCACCAAGGGAATAAGGACTATGATATAAAGTCCCTAGGTTTTTTTTGAGAGTGTGTTAGGGTAGGTTTGGCTTAGAGTCTTGAACTTTATGAGTTCCTAGACAAATCTTGGCAATTTGAGCATTTTGGCAATGTTGCCTTGGCAAATTGGCCTAAAAGTTGAAAAATAGTATTAATGTTGTTCTAAGTCTGACCCAAGGGTCCTAGCACATGGTAGAAAGGTATATAAGGTCATCCAAACCCTAATACCTGGGTTGGAAGTTCATTTTCATGAATTGAGACTTGGAGAGCATTTTTGTGTGATTGGAATTCAACAACTTTTGAGTGCATTTTTTGTGTTTGAGCCTTCATCCAGTCAAGAATGGATTGAAAGGACTAACTTGATGCTTTGAGTGTTTCATTTGTGTCATTTAATTACTGTACCTAGCATTAGATTAGTCATTTAGACCAACTGGTTAAGGTTTTACAAGTTTTTGGGTTTTTGGACTCACTGGCGGTTTGGGCCAGTTTTGTGAATAATGAGTCCCACTTAAATTCCCGTCGCTTTCCTCTCATAGCCACTTGGAATCAAGTTGGGGACTGTGTAAATAATGTACATATAGGTTTAGGAGTCTTTTTTTGTAGGGGAAGTGAAGAAACTATCAAGCACTAGGCGAGTGCAAGTGCATTTTGGCTAGTGGTTTGGAGAGGACAGCAGTAAATAAATCTGCTAAATGGATTGGTTTGTGCTAATAAAGAGCATGGGAGTGTGGGAACATGTATTCCAGACATGTGTGTTCAAGGAGGAGAGTTGAGGAGGTCATTGAAGCCCTCAAAGTTGGAAAAAGGAGCTAAAACCCTTGAAACCCTTGAAATTAGGGAGGTATGAGGACAGTCATATGAGCGGCCACTTGGGAGACCTTACACCTAGTAAATATTGAAGCCTAGGGTACCACTAGAAATAATATCAAAAAATATTTGGGGGTTGTTAAGACCATTTTTTAGAAAATCCAAGAAAACGGGTTCTAGGAGGCCTAGTTGGCGCAAAAGGCTACAAGGCCTAAAATGGAGTTTTTTAAGAAAGTGATGGGAGAATGGTGAAATAATCCAATGAGATGGATCAGTGAGGTGTCAAATCAACAAAGAGATAGTAGAATAGCCTTTCCTAGCCCCTGGAGTGATTAGGACACTTTGGGTCAGTTTGGAGCCCAGGGAAGCCTAGTGGCGAATTGAGAGTAATGGAGAAGAATTTGAAATTGGTGGAGAGTCTTATGGGGTGAGAGGGGTTTAGGAGAGATCCTTGAATAGGGTATAGAGGAATACCCTAGGAATAATAGAGAATAGGTCTTGGGAAGAGTAAGAGTTCTCTTGAAAGGTAAGTCTCCCCATCAAATTGGTATCAGAGCCATACAAGGCTTGGGAATTGAGAAGTGAATGTCAGAAAGAAGTGAATCCATAGTAGAGAACACCATGGTGACCAATGTAGAGCTAGCTAGAGACTTGACAGAGTAACAAGAAAAAAGAATAAGTGTCTTGAAGAGGCTATGGAAGAGATGAAGCACAAACTAGAAGAGGTGGCAGAGACTGCAAGCAAGATGAAGGTACAGTTAGGAGAGGATAAAGATATGGGTAAGAATCAAATAGAGGAAGACATAGAACTAGAACCTGACCCTCCATTAGTAGAGGAACCCTTCCTCAAAGCATTGAAGGCTTTGAGTGGCAAGGCACTTGAAGGTATCCCTGTGTTCATAGGAAGAATGGATGCAGAGTTGGTTATGGAATGGATTGAGGGAATGGAGAATCACTTTGAATGTGATGGGATTACAGAGGCACAAAAGGTGAACATAGCCAAATCAAGGCTAAGAGGACAAGTACTAACTTGGTGGAAGTTTCTGCAAGAAGAAAGAGAGAAGGTAGGCAAGAAACCCATAGGAAGTTGGAAAAATATGGTGGCTAAAGTGAAGGAGAACTATCTACCTGAAGACTATGATATTCAATTGCACAAGAAGAGATAAAATCTCAGACAAAGAGACGTAGATGTAGCTGCATATATAGAGGAGTTCCAAAAACTAAGCCTTAGATCTAGAGTGCAAGAAGTTGAAAGAATCAAGGTTGCTAGGTATCTAAATGGTCTTAGATGGAACATACAAGAGGAGTTGAGTCTTTTCACACTTACTACCCTCCATATCTGCTATCAAATGGCTATTAAGGTGGAAGAGAAACTGAAAAAGAAACAAGATTCCAATACTAGAGGTAAAGGAAGAGGTAGAGAATCTAGAGGTGGACATAGAGGAGGTTTTGGTGGAAGAAGCCATGAGAACAAAGGTCAAGGGGATTCCAAGGTTGGAGAACAATCACATGAGGAAAATAATAGAGGGGGATACAGAGGTAGAAGCTCTAACAATGGTGGAAGAGGCTGATTAGGAAGCTTTGGGAGAAGTTCACACTTTTCTTCCATGAAATGCTACAATTGTGGATAGTTGGGTCATCCGGCTTATAGGTGTCCAGACAAGCCAACATCTTCACAAGGTGAGAGGAAGATTACATATGTCCAAGAAGAGGACTGCTCTAAAAACTCAAAAGTAAGTTTGGATTCAGAGAAAGGAGAACAACTCATGTTAAGAAGGATTTTGATCAAAGCACCTACTGAGGATGAACACAAACAAAGGAGAGCTCTTTTTAGAGTCAAGTGCAAGATACAAGGTAAGGTTTGCAAGGTCATCATAGACTCTGGATCAACTGATAATGTCATCTTAGAGGAGGCAGTACAAAAGTTGAAACTCATAAAGATACCCCATGTGTGTCCTTACAAGGTTACTTGGTTGAACAAAGGGCAGAATATATTGGGCAATGAACAAGTTTGGGTTGAGTTTGCTATAGGAAAGTATCAAGACAAGATACTATGTGATGTGTTACCAATGGATGCATTCCATTTGCTGCTTGGCAGACCATGGCAATATGACAGGGAGGCAGTACACCATGGCAGGGAGAATAAGTACTCATTCAAGAAGGATGGAGTGACTTATAAAATTCAGTCTTTGATAGAAGAAAACACAGTGGAAAAGGCAGAAACTAGTGCACTTTTGATGAGTGGAAAGGGATTCCTAAAGGACATAAAGGAGGAAGAAGGAGAGGCATATGCAATCATGTTGAAGCCAAAGGAAGAGGAGTTATCTAATCAGCTACCTATGACAGCAAAAGTGAAGCGACTGTTGGATCAGTTTAGGGACATCATTTGTGAAGGTACAGCAGCTACACTACCACCCAAGAGAGCAATCAGTCATCAAATAGACCTTATACCAGGAGCAACACTACCTAACAAGGCTGCATACAAGATGACACCGGAGCAGAATAAGGAGATAGCAAGGCAAGTTCAAGAACTTTTGGACTAAGGGCTGATCAGAAAGAGCATAAGTCCATGTGTTGTTCCAGTTGTGTTGGCACCTAAGAAGGGAGACAAGTGGAGGATGTGTACTGATTCTAGGGCCATAAATAGGATAACCATTAGATATAGGTTTCCTATTCCTAGGATAGAAGATCTAATGGACTTTTTAGGGGGTGCTAAGTTCTATTCCAAAATTGATTTGAAAAGTGGCTATTATCAGATTAGGATGAAAGAAGGAGATGAATGGAAGTCAACATTTAAAACAACAGAAGGGTTGTATGAATGGTTAGTGATGCCATTCAGGCTTACAAATGCACCTAGCACTTTTATGAGGGTGATGAATGAGGTCTTGAAGGACTACATAGGAGTCTTTGTGGTTGTCTACCTAGATGATATCCTCATCTTTAGCAAAACAAAAGAAGAACATATGAAGCACCTAGAACTTGTGTTGAGAAAACTTCAAGAGGAGAAGCTCACCATAAACCTTGAGAAGAGTGAGTTCATGAAGCAAGAATTGGTCTATCTAGGATTTGTAGTATCCCAAGGGAACTTGAAGATGGAAAAAAGCAAGGTTGAAGCCATTCTTAGCTGGCCTACTCCAAAGACAGGGACAAAAGTTAGGAGTTTCCATGGATTAGCTCAATTCTATAGGAAATTTGTGAGAAGGTTTAGTGAAATTTGTGCACTGGTTCTTGACACCATCAAAGGAGGACTGAAAAAAAGTTTGTGTGGACCAAAGAAGCCAATGAAGGATTTGAAAGGTTGAAGAGGGAGATAGCTACCCAACCTATCTTATTTTTACCAAGTTTTGACAAACCATTCATAGTAGAATGTGATGCAAGTAACATAGTAGTAGGAGTTGTCCTAAGCCAAGAAGGAAGGCTAGTGGCATTCTTTAGTGAAAGGTTGAATGAAGCAAAGTCTAGGTACTCATCCTATGACTTAGAGTTGTATGCTTTAGTGCAGGCTCTTGAGAAGTGGAGGCACTACCTATTTCCAAAAGAATTTGTGGTATACACCGACAATCAGGCCTTAAGTTACATAACACTCAAGAGAAGCTCAGTTTGAGGCATATCAAGTGGATGGAGTTTTTGCAGTCATACACTTTTACCATCAAGCATAAGAAGGGGGTTAACAACAAGGTTGTTGATGCTCTTAGTAGGAGGTTTCTTACTGTCCAAGAGATACAGCTACAAAGCACAGGGGTTGAAGGATTCAAAGACCTATATGAAGGAGATTTTGATTTCTCAGAAATATACAAGGTATGTACTGATTTTGAGAATCATTTTCACAGTGAATATGTTGATTACACTTTGCAGAATGGTTTATTGTTTAAGGGGAAGCAATTGTGTGTTCTTATAGGTTCCATGAGGGAGAATCTAATCCAAGAAAAGCATAATGGCAGTTTGAGTGGTCACTTTGGTTTGAACAAGACACTAGACTTAGTGGAGAGGTTCTATTGGTGGCCTAAGATGCAAAGAGATGTAAGAAGGTATGTAGAGCAATGTGGAGTGTGTCAAAAGGAAAAGGGAAAATCAACAAATGCAGGTATTTATCAACCATTACCCATCCCAAATAGACCATGGGAATGCATAAGCATGGACTTCATAGTAGGTCTACCTAGGACACCAACTGGTTTGGACAGTGTGTTTGTTGTAGTGGACAGATTCAGCAAGATGAGCCATTTCATACCATGCAAAAAAAACATGATGCTAGTCACATTGAACACCTATTATTCAAAGAGATAGTGAAGATACATGAGTTGCCAAAGAGCATAGTTGTAGCCAAAGATGTGAAGTTTATGGGACACTTTTGGAAAAATATTTGGAAGAGGCTAGGAACCAACTTGTCTCATAGCTCAGTATATCATCCTCAAACAGATGGATAGACAGAGGTGATCAATAGGGTACTTAAAAACTTGTTGAGATGCTTAACTAAGGAGTATGGACAAGGATGGGAACAAGTGATTCCACAAGCTGAATTTGCTTACAATGATAGCACAAATAGAACAATGGGTAAGAGTCCATTTGAAATAGTATATGGCTTACATCCAAGGGGTGTACTTGAGCTTAGGGATATACAAGGATATGAAGGGATTAGTGGACATGCTGATGATTTTGCTCAGTCAATGAGAGAGGTTCATGAGCAGGGAAAGAAGACATTGATAGAGGCTAATCAAAAGTTGAAGGCTAAGAGAGATGAAGGGAGAAGAGAATTACAATTTGAGATAGGTGATTTGGTGATGGTATACTTGAACAAGGAAAGGTTACAGAAAGGCATACCAAGCAAGTTGTAGATGAAAATGATAGGGCCATGTAAAGTGTTGGCTAAGTATGGGTCAAATGCATACAAGGTGGAGTTACCCAAGGTGATGTCTATTTCTCCTATCTTCAATGTGAAGGACTTGGTGAAGTATAAAGGACCAGAAATGGATGAAGAACAGTACAATGCTGAGATAAACAAGGATGTGGAAGCACTCAAGGTACCAGATCAGATCATCCCACAAGTGGACAAGATTCTAGACTCGAGGGTGAAGAAGAAGACTAGGCACAAGACATACATGGAGCACCTAGTGAAGTGGAGACATCAACCAGAGTCAGAGGCTACTTGGATAGTATTAGGTGACTTTAGGAAGCATGGAATTAGTGAGGAACTCTTGACATCACAGGTTCCTTAACCTCTTTGTTGCAGGGGGAGAATGGTGCAGGAGCACCTTAAGGTCTTTTGGAAGATCTTAGTGATTTTTGGCTTGTAGGTGGTTCTAGCTAGCCACCAAGGGAATAAGGACTATGATATAAAGTCCCTAGGTTTTTCTTGAGAGTGTGTTAGGGTAGGTTTGGCTTAGAGTCTTGAACTTTATGAGTTCCTAGACAAATCTTGGCAATTTGAGCATTTTGGCAATGTTGCCTTGGCAAATTGGCCTAAAAGTTGAAAAATAGTATTAATGTTGTTCTAAGTCCGTCCCAAGGGTCCTAGAACGTGGGATAAAGGTATATAAGGTCATCCAAACCCTAATACTTGGATTGGAAGTTCATTTTCACGAATTGAGACTTGGAGAGCATTTTTGTGTGATTGGAATTCAATAACTTTTGAGTGCATTTTTTGTGTTTGAGCCTTCATCCAATCAAGAATGGATTGAAAGGAATAACCTGATGCTTTTATTGTTTCATTTGTGTCATTTACTTACTGTACCTAGCATTAGATTAGTCAATTAGACCAACTGGTTAAGGTTTTACAAGTTTTTAGGTTTTTGGACTCACTGCCGGTTTGGGCCGGTTTTGTGAATAATGAGTCCCACTTGAATTCCTGTGGCTTTCCTCTCATGGCCACTTGGAATAAAGCTAGGGAATAGGTAAATAATTTACATACAGGTTTAGGAGTCTTTGTTTGCAGGGGAAGTGAAGAAACTATCAAGCACTAGGTGAGTGCAAGTGCATTCTGGCTAGTGGCTTGGAGAGGACAGCAGTAAAGAAAGATAATAAATGGATTGGTTTGTTCCAATCAAGAGCATGGGAGTGTGGGAACATTTATTCCAGACATGTGTGTGCAAGGAGGAGAGTTGAGGAGGTCATTGAAGTCCTCAAAGCTGGAAAAAGGAGCTAAAACCCTTGAAACACTTAAAATTAAGGAGGTATGAGGAAAGTCATATGAACGGCCACTTGGGAGACCTTACACCTGGTAAATATTGAAGCCTAGGGTACCAATAGAAATAATATCAAAATATATTTGGGCGTTGTTAAGACCATTTTTTAGAAAAGCCAAGAAAATAGGTTCTAGGAGGCCTAGTTGGGCTAAAAGGCTACAAGGCCTATAATGGAGTTTTTCAAGAAAGCGATGGGAGAATAGTGAAATAATCCAATGAGATGGATAAGTGAGGTGGAAAATCAAAAAAGAGACAGTAGAATAGACTTTCCTATCCCCTGGAGTGGTTAGGACACTTTGGGTCAGTTTGGAGCCCAGGGAAGCCTAGTGGCGAATTGAGAGTAATGGAGAAGAATTTGAAATTGGTGGAGAGTCTTATGAGGTGAGAGGGGTTTAGGAGAGATCCCTGAATAGGGTGGAGAGGAATACCCTAGGAAGACTAGAGAATAGGTCTTGGGAAGAGCAAGAGTGCTCTTGAAAGGTAAGTCTCCCCATCAAACCTTTATTGTCTTTGGAAAAGGAATATTGTCTATAGCCTCTACCCTCTTTGGATCAATTTTGAATCCATCTTTGGACACTATGTGGCCCAATAACTTTCGTTTAGTTACAAAAAAAAGGCATTTCTTACGATTTAGGGAGATACCATACTCTAGGGCTTTGAGGAAGATTTTGTCAAGATGTCCAACATGGTATTCTGCTTTCTTAGAATATGCTATGAGCATCATGATACAACACCATTATGGCATTAATCAGATCAACAAAAGCAACATACATATCTCTCTAAAAGGTTTCCCTAGTGTTTGTGAAGCCAAATGGAATCCTTACATATACATACGTGCCTCAAGGTGTGGTAAACATAGTCTTATACTGTTTTGATTCTCTTACTTTCACCTGGTTGTACCCCAAAAAACCATCCATCATGGACATTAATTCACATCTTGTTACCTTCTGTAGCATAGCTTCCATGTTTGGGAGAGGGGAATTATCTTTAAGGGAGGATACATTCAAATTTCAAAAATCTACACACAACCTTATGTCTCCATTCTTCTTCTTTATAAGCATCAAGTTGGAGACCCAAGTAGAGTGTTTGATGGTCTTAATAATACCTCCTTCTTTGAGCTTGATAAGTTCTTCATGCATCTTGGGTTCCATAGTAGGATTTATCAGTCTTTGTTTCTACCTAAAGGGTTTTGCATTAGGTTTTAGTGGAATTTCATGTTGAAATAAATCTTCTCCATATGCCTTAAGGTCATCATATGACCATGAAAAAACATGCTTATAATTTCTTAAGAGTGTGATCAACATCTTTCTAATTGTAGGGCTTATCTTCTTCCTAATGTACACCTTTTTTGGAGCCAATTCAGTTAGAAGATTGATCTCTTCAATGTGCTCCCTTCTTACTGGTGTTTTCTTCATAACTACTTAGTCATTCCCATCAAATACCCTTTCTAGTGCTACTAATCCTTTAGGAATTTTATTTGTTTTGAGTTGTACCACCTCTTGGCCAAATATAGTTTTTTTACCATCTACCTCTTCAAAAAATGCATTGAAATTGATCTCTTGGGCATCATACTGATCAATGCAGTGTAAGAACTTGATCAGATCCATGTCATCATTGAAGACCTGCCAATTGTAAATATTGTCAGGAATTGCAAGCTTGGTCTTGAATTCTACTTGTGAGATACCTGCCAGGGTTATGTCATCTCTTTTCAAGGAAGTGTTTGCTAAGAAGTCACCCATCAAGTTTTTTTATCTGTCCACCCACTCAATAGAGAAGGAATCAAAGAGCTCTATAGTATCCCACATTGCTTTCTATGTTGCTTCAATCTCTCTTTTTTTGTGGAGTACTTTGATCTCACTTGTGAAATCACCAATTATGAGTCCCCAAAAATAGTTATCACTTTGATCCCATGCTTTTCGGCCATGTTCAAACCCAATAACAATGCCTCATACTTTGCTATATTATTTGTGCACTCAAACATTAGCAGGAATGAGTATTTAAAGGTTGTTCCATCAGGTGAAATGAAGAAAATTCCAGCTCCATTCCCCTCTTTACTGCAAGCTCCATCAAAATATATTTTCCATATGCCATGTTCATTTTTAGAGACATCCCTAGAAATTGAATTTGTATTTAGAAATTCAGGGTTTGAATGCTCAACCCTAAAACTACCTAGGTCTACATCACAAAATTAGTTCATTTGATTAGGATAAAAAGGCTCAATAACATGTTTTTACCTAGGTTCTTTGTATAACTTGACTTCCTTTCCATTCATAGGTATTGTGGCATAAGATAAATCTAGCTAGACATTTTCACCTACTGTTGCAGTCCATTGTCTTGATAATAACATTCCATAGTAAGGGGGAGTGTCCACTACAATGATGTATGTCTTATATGTTGCCTCAGGATATGATGCCAATTTCAATTCTAGATCCCATATTACTCCAACTACAGGGACTGATTTGTTATCTATGGCATAACACTTTCCATAGGTGGTGTTCACCCATAATCCTAATTCCTTCATGATAGCTAGAGGCATGAAATTGATTTCCGCCCCTGAGTCAATCATGTAGTTCTTCACCAATTTGTTGTTGATCACCAATGTGGTGTAAAATCGATCCATTTGAGAGGGTTTTTTGGTAAGGGTGTCTCCCAAATAGACCTCTGGTGCCTTTGTAGTTTCTTGCTTAACTACATTGATCTCTTTGCTATGATCATGTTTCTTGTGACATGTGTTGGCAATCAATTTTAGGGTTTTGTCTCTATACTCATCAATATTCATCAATTCCATCAAGGGAACTATCATCTTTGTTTGAGTTAGTCCTTGGGAAATGTCAAATTTAGGGGTAGTTATCCCTTGTTCAACCTTCTCTATTTTAGAAACCCTTTTTCCTTCAGTTTGAACTTTGTTATTGCTTAGTGTTTTCTCAAATTCAACATTTGCAACCTCCTTCTGAACAGTCTTCTGAGGCTTCTTTGCCTCACTCTTCTTTTTATTAGATGAGACATTCGCCTTGTTCTTTTATTCTTTTATAAACACGCCCCTAGGTGTTCCTTGGTATCCGTTTGTGGTTCTACTTCTTAGGTTTTATTTTCTCCCTTTTTCGTCAGCCCCAACTTTTTCCATGATGGTGTTCTTCTCTTCTTCAGTTGGTGTTCTCAACTGAACTTCCGGTGTCATATTGTATGTCTAGGCTACTTCTTGAGTATTTTCTTTTCGATCAGAGAACACTTCTTGCTCCATATTTACATTGTACTTTTGGTTGTTGACATCATATTCATACCCATCCTCAAAGGATGAGTATCCCTCATTGGTTTGATGGGATCCCCATCTCAACATGTTTATAGTGTGTTCATCTCTATCTTGTTCTTGTGACCATTCATCTTCTTGACAAGCCTAAGCCATTGCACAATGTTTGGGGGCATGGGGTCTATGACATGGTGGACACCATGGTGTAGTATCCACTACATGTGCTCCATGTTTCTTCAATGGATCTGGTGTATCTTTCCAATTTTGTTTACCCACTGGTCACTCATCCTTCCAAGTGGTATTATAGGGAAGGTCATGCAATCTTAGCCTTTCATTCATGTACTCGTTTTCTTGCCTATTTTGGTGATTGTTAGGGTTTTGTGGGACCCTAATGTTATCTCTTTTTCCAATTATGCCAACAACTTTTCTATTGTTTTCAATGGTCATGGAAAATCTTTGTGCTTCTTCCAAGCTGCTAGGACACCTATTCTTGAGCTAATACCCTGTTTTAGGATCAAAGGCCCTCAAATAGATGCTTAAAGTTGTCAAGTCAACTAGTTTAGATCCATGTGGTATCTTATTGTTAATCTTGGAGAACCTTTGATTAAAGTCAAAAACTGATTCATTATGATGGTTTTGAATGCTTATTAACTCATGGAAGGAAAATTTAGGGGCACATTGATTTCCATATTGTTCTAGGAATTGATTTTTGAAGTCTGTTGTAGAGGTAATTGAGGCATCTGGTAGGCTATTGAACCAACCCCTTACTTCTTCAATTAAGGACATCATGAACAACCTCATAAGGACATCCTCTTTTTCCATGCCCAAATCTTGAATGAAAGCATTGAAGCTTCTTATGTGTTCCTTTGTTGTAATAGCATTGTTCCTTATGAATTTGGGGACAATATTTCTCAAGTTTCTATCAATGGGATATGGGTATACTTGATATCCTGTCAAGTCAAATTATCTGCTCATACTTATAGGATTTTGTGGGTAAGGATTCTGAGGGGGTAGATTGGGGTAATATGGGAACCCATGTTGAGGTTGGTGTACATTTTGTTGGATGTTTTGGTGAGAATATATGTTCTGTTGTGGAACATGATGTTGATGGTGTGGAACATGCTATTGTCCTAGTGGTGGGTAAGACTATGGAATGTTGTTGGTGTTTTGTGGTTGGGACTTTTGGGGTGGCACATTATGTTGAGCATGTTGTTTTGGGTTACTAGATTTATTATAAGGTGCCTTTGACGTACCTGGAGCACCTACATTCTGAGACGACCCTTATGGATTGATGTTACCTCCTTGCTTATGGGGAGGGACATATTTTGGTGGTTTTCTTGTATGGACATTCTATTGAGACATTTGTTGAATCGATTCTTGACTCTCCTTTATCAGTTGTTGTCTCCTCCTAAGGTCCTCTCTCTATCTTTCCACATATTCTTCAAGTTCTTAGGTGGTCATTTCATCATAATTTTCAACAGGGGAGGAGTGATCCATAGATCTATACTGGTTTTCTTCTCCCTACTGAAATGACATCATATGGTCATACTCATTTTCCCTTGGATTTGTTCTTCATCAAGTTGGGTGAATAATTCTTTCATTTTTTGAGGATCTTCCTTCTAGTGAAGAATGGGATGGCCAGTGTTTTCTTGTTCACATGGGGTACGGGGATCTCTACATGGATCATCATTATGATACTCAGATTCATGCAGTGGATCAAAGCTATTGTGCAATATAGGAGGTTGTTATGGGATATTCCCCTAATTATTGAATGTAGTGTCTGGTTGTTTAGGTGTTATATTTTTAGCACTATTGGCCTTATGGAGAGAAGAATCACCTTTATCCACCCATTTATTGTCATTCTTCTTTGGACTTTCTTTGTGAAGATATCTCCTTCTGTTCATTTTGTAGGATGCATTGATGCTTTGAACTCTAGGGTTTGTTATCCTTGATGTGTACTTTAACTTCTCAGTCATACATACATCCGCTCCTATAAATTTTTTATAGAGTCGCCACTCACTTTTTGTGAAAAGTGAGAAAATTTTATGATCCCTTTAGATTTTTTCCCAACGGAGTCCCTTGATGTTGAATGTAACAGTTTAGTTTTGAAACTTTATTGACTCTATTAATGCATAGGCCAGAACCAAACACTTTACTGAATGTCACCAATAGGTTGCCAATCTGTTAGGTCTCAAAAATGCATGTTTTGAACCATAAGATTGTGCTAGTCTCTTAACATGTTTTTGGCTAATGAACGGGGCGAATATGGTTGATCACCTCCTGCTCTTTAGGCTTTGCTAGACCTAGGCAGGTGTACTTGAGTGATAAGACATATTTAAATGTTTGGATATGATCTCTAACTTGGGAAATCTACTCCCTATGGCACACTGGTGTGAAGTAGATGCAAAGCTTACTAACTATTTCTTAATGAAAGTGTTTGAATAATCAAGAGTGTGAGTTGAATTTGTACAAAAATAGTCTAAAGTTGACCAATGCATAATATACTGGGTGAATGGAGTCATGAGATGGATGGTGATGATGGAGAAAAATGTGTAGGATAGGTGGATCTACTTTGCATCTTAACTCTAGCTTGTTGGGAACTTGGAATGTTTGCACCTTATAAAAACATGTAGGTTTGTAAGCTATTGTACTCTTCTTTAGTAGTCCCAATGATATTCTCCTAAATGACTATGATCTCATGAAAGGATTTTTAATTCTAAACTCAAGGGAAACCAATTAGGATAACTAATTTAAGAGGATTTTAATCCCTGTCAGGAACCAAATAAACCAAATTATTTGAAAGGAGTTTTAATTCACCTTAGCTAGATCCCAGTCAAGATAACCACACAACAACAAGAAATTTGTTTTGATAGATTGTGTAAATCTGAATAACTTAGAAGAACCACTTTGGAGAAAAAATAGTAACATATAAGCATTAAAATTGACACAACAGTTGAACACTAAAAGCATATCACCAATTAAGAACAATCTTTTCCATTATTGCTTCAAAAGATGTACATTATTAGAAGTTTTTTGAAATCTGGAAATGGATGGATAGAATATGATATGCAAAATCTACTCCTACTGATGGTGGTGATAATGCAGATCCTAAATCTAGTGATGATGATCCCAATATCAGGCTTTGGTTTCCCTTTTTATAGAATTCCTCGAGCCCGTTCACAAAGAGTTGTGTCGCCTGAAAATTGAATGACTAACCTTAACTAATCTTAACACAAAAACTTGATTAACTTTAACACGATAACTAATTGGTAGATGCATCACATCCGCAAAGCTTTTTTTTTTAATTTATCCTTAACCAGTGTGATGAACAAATTGATCATTGATAGTTGCTCGATATATCCTTTTTCTACATTCCTCATTAGCCATAAACTGGTAAAAAGTCACTTCATCGTGTTGAGGAAATCCTAATTGTTTTGCTCAAGATGTCATTTCTTTCCTTACAAAGTCTTTGATAACCACTTTTGAGGTTCTCTCTCCGATCTCGTAGAGTCTCAACAATGGCTGCACCTAAAGCCTTTGCTCGCTCTACTTTTACCGAACATTGGGACATCAAAGAGACCAGAGAGCATCTCCTACTGATGAGCCTATGTCTCATTGACATACCCGAGCTCCACAATTCAACAGTGTGTCATAAAGTGACCCCTTTTGTGACTTTGAAATGTTAGAGATACATTTGATAATCTCTCATCGATACCTCTTTGTCAAATCGACAGTGCTTTGCTCATAGCTATGTTCTTGTCATCTAAGAGACATTTGTAAATCTTTGTCTGACAGGTTTGTGTCTTCTTGATGACAATTTCTCACATGTGCTGGTGGTGCCTTCAAGATTCCCATTGACTGTGCTTACCTGTTTGCTCTTTGACAACAATTTCTTGTATTTTATAACTTCTTCTTGATGTCTAATATGCCTTTCCTTTTCCCAAAAATGATTCTTTATTCTTTGAGTGTCGATGATACCATGTCTTGTCGAAGATACATTTGAGCTTCTCACTCTAATGTATGTATGTCTCATTGATGTTGTCATCGGACCCTTGTGAACCTTTTTTGAAGAGACATGTGATCTTCTCTCTTCGAGACGTATGGGTCTCCTTGATATTCCCATTGGCATATGTTGATTATATCTAAGAGACATTTGTGAATCTCTCATCGATAAGGGAATGTCTCGGCGACAAGCCTTGTATTGTTGAGGGAGGACACTAAGGGAGGGATTTATATCCATGTGATAATGAAATGCTTTATTTTACAAGATATTTACATGAGGTAATTTTGTGTTTATTATTCAAATACAGTAAAAATCAAAGGTAACAAGTTTTATGATGGAGATGGAATGAAAAAGATATGTGAAAACCAAGGTGGAAATTTTAGTTCCAACACGTCTCTCATTTTCCCACCAAGGTATCATGAGATACGATCTCTATAATATGTCATCCTCATCCAAGATCCTTAATCTGCAACACCAAAGAACCTCCACAAGAGATAGAGAGAAGCAACAATGGAAGATGCTATTCCACCAAACAAGGATTGCAATATGATACAATATGATCAATGCAATACAATACAATGATATGCTATGCAAAATATGCTAGAGATGCCTTGCTTATAAAGGAAAGGATGAGAGATAGGACAAGACAAGATGATGAAAAGTGTCTTAATCCTATCACATGAAATAACTAACCCATAACTACCTAGGAAATTGTAATTTCTAGATGAGACAACTAATGCTTATCTAGATAAGACAACTAATATCCTAAGTAAACTTAACATGTGAATTAAGTCCCCTATGTCCCTAGTAAAGGAATAAACTAGGTACAAGACTTATTCACACCAACACCCCCCCTTAAGTGCAACTTAGGGAGGAACAAACCAATGCAGAATGCAAAATATGGGTCCTAGAAACAAGGCTTGATGAGGTACCTGTTGTGCCCTTGGCACACATGCCCCGTATTGAACAGGGACCCTCTTTTCTTTCCCTTTTCGGGTTGTCTTTTGTCACCACCTCATTTTGCGTGGCCCTTTTTTTTTGGTGTCCCAGATGGTTAATGTTGCTTCAAATTCTCACCATAAGTTGACCATTTGTTCCCCTTTTAATTTTGTCATGTTCTGGTGCCTCGCGGAGTCCCTCTGACAGCTTGTCCCTGCCAACGTCTCCGGGCCCTACCGGGCCTGACTGTTTAGGTTTCCCCTTTGTGCCCGCCATTCCCAACGGTGATTGGGTCGCGTCCTCCTAGCCCCCAGGGCCCGGACCCTCATTTTCCATCTGCTATGTCCGTGGAGATCTTGACGCCTATCCAACCCTCCGGCCCCGAAACTCTGAAGTTCCACTCCCGGGGGTTTCGTGAATGTTTCGCCGTTCCTCACGGTGAACCTCAAGTGGAGTTCCACCTTTTGGGCCCCGACCTCCCCTTTGTCACCGGTGATTCCCGAGTTGAACTTATCAAGTGGCCATCGTCCTATGCCTTCCAGGTCTCAGGACCCCAGGTCTCCCGCCGCCGACGGTGAATTGAAATTCACCTACTTCCTTGCTTGTTGTACCTGCATTTAATGGAGCCACTAATGGTAGTTGGGGTATAAATAGAAGGTTCATTCCTATCATTTTCACTTGACAGAGTTGTAGGAAGTGATCAGAGCCTACTAGAGGAGGCCACCGTCTTTGATACCTTCACGCTCATCCCATGATCGCCATCACCTCATTGATTGTGAGTGGATCCCACACCTCCCCACATCAAGTGTTCGAGGTAGGTTCTCTATTCACCCTCCCGAACATTGTTTTCTTGATTTCTAAGGATTAAAATGAACAACAACATTCAAAACAACATGTGAATGATAAAATGTGACACGACGAACAAAACCCATGTCATCGAAAGTTAAGTAAACCAACGCAGCATCCTCTTGACCAATTCAGAGCTTTATCTCCGTGCGACCATTCTTCGCAGGGGCATTCATGACCCTCGGGCCCGAACGCTACCCTTGCTAATGATGACTTAGCAAAACAGATGACCAAACAACTTTTAGGTCTCTCAGGCCCGGGTATCTAGGATTCCGCTCCCGGGATTCTTCCCCTCATCCTCAGTCGGGGAGACATTCATCTCTCGCCGACAGCTCCCTCTACACTACACTGAGACCCATCATCTTCGGCAAGACATTATTCCTTCACCAGGACATTGCAACGATATTATTTTCTTTTGGCGAGTGCATGACATCCTTTCGCCGCCTGGGTCTTGGGCTTCCTTTCACCGTTTGCGAAATTCTATTGAACCTTGAACGACCTTGATCGTATTGGGCTCCGCCCTCCGGAGCTCTTTCCCACGATCGCCGTTTCAAAAGAAATCCATCCAAGCCTTCCATCCGTCAAGCTCTGGATTTTCCATTGCCACGAAAACGAGATAAGAAAGTCTGACAGCCGATGCCGTCTCTGGGCCCGGTCTGTACCTTGACAGTCGGCAGAACATTTCAATGTCAGCAAGACCTTTCTCTGAGACGGATTTTCACAACGACTGAAACTTTTGGTTGCCAAGACAAAAGAGGACTCTCATCGAGGTGCACAATCCACTTTACCCGCTTCACTATAGCTTTTAGATATCGGGGAGACCCTATGTCGATCATATGATTTTTCACCGAGGGCACCCACTTATTCACATGTCGCTATAACAACCCCATTATCATGCTGACAGGGTGACTTCATCATTCCATTCGGTGAGACCCTGAGCACCTTGCCAAGACTATACATCGAAACAAATAAGCTACACTGAGCGGTTATGTTTTCTTCTATTTACTTTTGCCAAGACATTTTGGCTTTCTTACCGACAGAGACCTCATCATCATTTGGCGAGACATAATGATGTCGGGGAAACCTCATGTAGAGTGATTTTTTTTTTTCCGAAAGGCACCCTGAGCTAGCCCTTTGTTCACCAAGAGAAAGCAGATCTCACACTAAAAGCCATCGTTACTTGTCAACAAGACTTGACCTTTTCGTTATGACCTCCTGCCGTAAACTCATGCTTGACCGAAACAAAATCCGAATGTCATTCGGCGGGACACCACAAACCTTATGCCGATAGAATCCACCATAGTCTCACTGGAAGTATATTCAAAGGGAATCCATGTGTAAGGTTAGTGGGACCGAGGGTCTCTCGCCAAGACCTTATAGCGATAACAATGACTCCCCTCGATATGCATCCCTTACATGCCAGTCAGCATGACAAAATGAAATCGAACAGTGGACCCTTTGTGCTAGGTTCGGTCTTGCTCTTGGCTGTCGGTGAGACATTCATCTCTTGCCAAGACCTCACCCCATAGTGGAGACCTTACGCCAACTTTCCTTCCCTGACCACCGGGCCGTTGCCTCCGAACTTCCCCCCAACGATAGCCGTTCCAAATGGCGAAAGATGAACAGCTTCCTGGTGCCTTAGGCCCGGGCGCTCAAATGGGAAATCAATCTTTTGACCACCCTGCAACCCACTGGAATTCCACCTCCGGAATTCCGTTTCTGATCTGCCATTCCCAAAACAACCATCTCCTGACAGCTCTCTGGCCTGGGACCTCCGGATTCTCCTAAACGGATCCAAATGAGCCCAAATTTGAAATCCAATCTTGACCCACATGCTTAATCCTGGTCTTCTTCATTGCGATCCTTTTAAATTATCAAAATTCGATCAGAGAAGATCTCTCAGAGCCCTCCACCCTATTTGCCTTTCTAAAATGACATTCCTGCCAGGGAAGTCTCGCCTTCCGGGCCTGAACTGTCCAAATGCCCTTAACCAAAAGACCGATGACATCGAGAGATAAAGTATCATGTTATGCTTGATAGATTATTAAAATGGATTTCATCTTTGGGGATTTCAACTAACGTAAATGTTTTCATGATCAATTGCACTCACTATGCTTCTACTTGCAGAATATATGGAATCAGGTGCGGGACCTTCGGGGGCAGCCGTTGAAAAGGACAAAGGGAAGAAGTTAGGCAAGGCTTCTCGAGGGAAGGAGGACAAAGACCAAATGAAATACCAGTTCTAGGGTGAGCCTCTCCACTCAAAGGTTACCACGGATTGGAAGGAAATCACCGATGCTAACATTGGCCACATCAATATTGACGAATTCACACAAAGGGTCAGGGTCAATCCGACGACCAAGAATGCAAGACTAATAAGGAAAAGTGTGATCGCAAAAGCTGCAGGATTCCCCCCATCCCTCGTGGCCCCCGAATTAGTCATGGCTTGTCGGGAGGCATATCAGCTCGACACAAGGACAATTATTGACAAAGAGGGCAACATTCTTGCCGACATGTCACCTGAACGAATCACAAAGACTTTCCATATCCCTACTTTTAAGGAGATGGAAGTCTCCACCATAGAAGAATTCCAGGTAGCATGGGATGATAATCCGGCGGGCTATAAAAGGTCAATAAATCAGCATTGGCTTAAAGAAAAGCAAGGTAGAGCTGCGAAGGTTCCTCACGAACTCTTCCGCAATGATTTCCATGAGGATTACCATGACTTGGTCACAATGCTGAGCAGGGTGATGGGTGTTCCTATGGCGGCCTTCTTGTAAGAATTGATGGTGTACTTCATTGAGAAAATTCTTCGTGGGAATGAGCACGTCACCATGAAGACTTCGTTTTACTGGGGAGGAATCATAAGCAACTGCTTCCATGAGCAGTTCGTCAATGTAAAAAAGAGCTCCAAGTTCCATATGACTTCCTATCTCGTCTATTCCTTGGTGGATCAGAGGCAGTACAATGGGTTGTTTGTGGCACCCGATTAGGCGCAGGGGCGAAGACTCAAGGCCTATGATAGCTATCCACAGCTCCAATATCAGAACTTCATAAGGGAATACTACAGAGTAAATGACGCCTTCATCGGCCATATTATCAGAATGATTGCTGGAGACTTCGAGAGGAGGGTCTCCCATAGTGCCAGGGCATTTTTGAAATAGTATGCCTTTCTCTTCATCCAATACCCGAAGTTCACATATATCCGTGCCCAAGGCTTCACCGAGAGGCCAAACAAGTTGCCTCGATACCCCAATGACCGGATCATCCTTCTGGAGCTTTCTCAGCAGCTCCAACACATACAGGCAATCTTCAGTAGCAAGCACATAGTAGGGATCTCCTATCCCATGACCCTCGGCTAGGGCATGTACCGACTACAAACTTCTTAGTGTGTTGGTATCTCCGAGAAGGAACTAAAAGATTACCATTCACTTGCACACTACTCACCCACGGATAGACCCGTATGGCCACATAAGAAAGGCGCTAGGGCCGGGGTTCGCTCATCTCCACCACATCGAGGACTTCTGGGCAGACTGCCAAGATGATAAGGAGGTATAGGAAAGACATTATATGCACATGACTACGTATTTCATAAGAAAGGTGCAGCCTTTCCCCATACCAGACCAGGTCGAGGAAGATGAGAGCACCATAATGCACTCTAGGTACCCTGTGGTCACCAATCAGCCAGTACCGACAATTGACTGGGATGAGCAGGAGGTCGATGACCTCGATATCATAACCAAGCCAATCTTGGCTCATACTAAGGAATGGGTCGATGGGCAAGTAGCCCAATTAAAGTGGCAAGGAGTAATTTTGACTTATGAAGGGCTCAAAAGTGAGCCAAGTGCCGCAGAGGATGCCGCTGCCACCACTTCAACCGGCGGGACCTCCAAGTCTCCTCCGGTCACTAGATCCAAGAAGAGAAAGGAGACAAAAACATAACAGTCTCCAGACCCCAAGGTCTATGCAAGGAAAGAAACAGGAGGCTCACCTTCCAAAAGGCTTAAACGAGCGAGGAGCACCGCAGAACAGCCCTCAACCCAAGAGGAGAAGATGAAGGGTACAGATCAATTGGAACCTCTCTTGGCTCTCCCTGCCTCTACCGTTGCACCACCTACCTCCCTAGCTATGATCACTGCATTCCCTCTGGCAGTGGACATTTTTGTCCATCTTGCCCCTTCACCTCTGACCGAGTCTGTAATAATTGTAGACTCCTCTTCTGCCATAACTACTCCCCCTTCCTCCGCTGCCATGTCACCAACCACATCACTCCCTCTGGCAACAGTAACAGCCCCTATTCCCACTTCCACCATGCTTGAGGCTCTCTTGAGACATATGCAAAATCTTCCCCCTGAGCTCTCCTGGATCCTAATGGATCCCACTCTTCAAGCGACCCTTGCACAAGTCCTCACTACTGCTCAACCTTCACAACCACTGACAGGGCCACTGGCTATGGAAACCACCATGCTAATCTCTAAGGAGTGGGAGGAATGAGAGCGGGAAGCTTTGAAGCCCTTTGAGGAGGAAGCCGATGAATACCATGAGCACCTGAAGTACAAAAACTGAACCATTGAAAGGGTGGCTTATGGGGAAGAGGGAATGAGCTCTTTTGAAAGTGGTGACAAGGAGGATAGCAGCAGTGGTAAGGTAATTGTGCAAACGTTTGATGATGATCTTGAGGAAGAGCTGGCACAGCAGCTAAAGGACACCAAGGTGGAAGCAGAAAGGTCACCCCATGACAAACAAGGGCAGCCACCAGAAGATAGTCCAAGAGAAGATTTACCTGAGAGTGGAGCCCAAGTTGTCAAGGGCCTCGAAGTTGGGCGTGCTGAGGAAAAGAAAGAAGAAGAGACAGCAGGAAAAGAGAGTCTCATGCAGCAACTATCCACCAGGCTTCCTATCAAACACCTCATGTTCATCCAAGACTCCGACGAAGAAGAGGGAGATGCGACCAAGATAAAGGGAAGAACCTTGGAAGGTAAAGAAGCAGAGGCTTTGACCGGGGGAGGCGAGGGTGATCATGGGTCACCTAATTGCAAGTCTGTCATTCTAGAGTGGTTAGAGAAGCAGCTTGAGAGAAAAACTCCCATACTAAAGGACCTGAGAGCGAGACTAGAGGCTATCTTAGCCCGAGCTCAAGTCACAACGAAGAAGGAAAAGAAGCTTAAGATCCGATCCAAGGTGACAATGGATGCTTCTGGGTCTAGAGCTGTGCAAGTAGCCACGCCTGTGGTAGGTCAGGAAGGGATAACTTATAACATCTCCGCCATCAACTTAGGGACCGCCACCAGAGAACAGAAAATAGGGCATCTTGAAGAATCGGTGGCTCCGGTGGTGCATTTGATAAAGCAGGATAAGATCTCGAAGGATGAGCTCAAGGCATAGGTGGCGGCCTTAACGGGTTACATACAACAATGGTCTTTAGTAGATGACCTGCCAACCACATCCACAGTCGCACCCCAGCTACTGTCCAAAGAACAGATCAACAAGATGGAAAGAAGGAAGAACTTGGAAAAGACTACAGAGGACTGGTTCCGACAAGTCTTGTACGTTAGAAACATGGGAATTAGCCGGGCTGTTCGAGCAGCCAACAAGTTCTTGGACCTACAGCAATCTTTGGAGGGCACAAAGAAGCTATGCATTGACTTCCCTACAGCATACGACTCCACTTTTCTAAAGATCAAGGCTATCTTTCAATTGCCAGAAGCCACGTGGGAAAAGGAGCTGGCTTTTAACAAAGATGATCATTGGTTGATGGATGTGTGGCAGTGAGACTTTGACAACCGGAAGGAAAGGCTAGAACAAATAATAGGAAAAATGGATCCGAATATAGAATGGATAAAGGAAATCAGGGCAGAATGTGCTCGTTATCTCACGCTAATGATAGAATATGATGTGCCCACCGTATAGATAAATCTAGAAAAGGTGAAGCCCTACTTCTAGAAGAAAATGGAGGACGGAATGTCAAGTGAAATCATGGTGGAATTTATGAGTTTTGTTGCCTGTGCCTTCAATCAGTCAGAGCTATTCTGGGACCAGGGCACAAAGTATGATGAGGACATGAAAAGGTTCGAGGATAATGCAAAGGAGTGGAGCTACCAAGTGCTAAGGTATGAGATTATTGAAGTGGACAAGCTCCAGGCGGTCATCCTCAAGTTCATAGAATATGCAGCATCCAAGAAGTAGGAGGACAGCCCAGTTAATGATGAAGAGCTCCCTAAAGAATAGCTACAGTAAAACAACAATCATCTAAAAGGCGAAAATGCTACAGTGCCGTCATTAGAGGACAAAATAGGGAAAATGGAAAAATGTAATTTTAAATTGTGATATATTGGGGGTAGGTGAAACCCTATTTTGTAATGAATCTTGGCAACACAATGAGAATTAATCTTGGCCATTCATTTGACTTTTGGAACACTATAAATAGGGCTCTCCTCTCATTTGCAAAGAGAGTTGAGTTGTTGTAAAGACATGTTGCAGAAATTTATAAAGAAAGACATTGACTTGGTGCATTTTCTGAGTTTCTCACATGTTGCTTGATTCAATCTCCATTGTTAGATTTTTTAACTTAGGTTTTATTGTTGTTTTAGTTAACTGTTTTCTTGCTTTGGTAGATTCTAGGAATGTTGTCCTGTGATCATGAAAATTTCTGTTGTGTAGGTGACTTCTTAGTCCATACTTTTTGTTATTTGCTGATGGTAGATAGCTATGTAAAGTTAGTTTGGGCTTGAATTCAAAGCTACTCCAAAACTTTTATCTTTGTTCATGCATGTACATGGTGAATGAAAGACGAAACATTTGCATACCTTAGAAGATAGCACAAATTTCATGAGACTGTGAGATCTCTAGTTGAGTGGAATATTGTTTCCAAGAAGCTATCCATTGTAGGAAATCCATCATCATTATTCACAATTAGTTGCAGATCCAAGAACCTCCTCTTTTCCCTCCCCTTTTTTTATTTTTTTTAATGAGTAACCTATGCTAAGGTTCATTGCACATTGTAAAGCTAAATCCAATGACAAAATGGAGTTCAAGACTGCTGTTTGAACCTACAGCAAATGCATAACAACTCTCCCATCTTCAGAACTCTATTTCAAGATCCAACTCCCATGCTTTGTAACCCATCCGTAAGACCACCTTGTGATTCCAGCAAATCATATCAAACAATTGAGATATTCCAAGCACTATCAAGACCTAACATTAGAGACCTTGGGATAGTGTTCTGCAATTTTATTGTGGAAGATTGTCTTTCAAGAGAGGTAGTGCACCTATGCACTGCCTGTGTTGAGAAGTGCATAAAAAACACATCAACAGAACTGGCACTAGAAGGAGGGCCACACATTGGGAATACAAAGCTAAGGGTTAAAAGTGAAGCTGGATCGAATCGGATCATTCTCCCTAGAAAGGTTTCAAAGAGTTCTACGATCAACGCCAAATAAGGGAGAATTTGAAGAATTGCAGCCTCCTACAAGCGCGAAGCAAGTTAAGGGAAGTAGCGCTGCCTCTTCCTCTTCCTTCATTCCACCCTCACCTCCATTCGGCTAGCCTTCATCTCCCACCCAACCATTTGAAACTGCATTTGCACCTCCTATCTCTGGCAGCCAGGAGGTTGCTCCTTTCTCAGCCCTTCCAACCTAGGGCACAGTCCAATCAGCTGTAGCTCAAGTGCAGTCCTAGACTACTATTCTAGTGCAGACACAACCCCAACTCGCCATTTTTCAATAGTAGGTACTACCTCCACCTCTTGCCATGGATTGGTTAGCACATAACCCTTTGCCAATACATTTCGCTGCTTACCATGATATACCCAAGAATTTGGAGGGCTTTTGTTCGAAGTTCCATCCTCGTGACCTACAAAGAACAGTTGAGGAGCATATCAAAATATTCAAGACGGTAATTACCAAAATGCAGGTTGATCACGAGGACGTTGCATGCCGCCTTTTTCCACATTCATTGGGAGAAGAAGCCTTCTATTGGTATATCAATCTGCCGAGGAGATTTGTTACCTCGTGGACTCTAATGAAGAATGGCTTCCTACAAAAATACAAGATTCACATCAGCCCTTCAGAACTTTAACAGCAGTTCATGTATGTCAGAAGGGAAGTCAATGAACCTATTGGCTCCTTCAATGACCACTTTCATCAAGCCTACACAAGGCTTCAGGATCCATACCTTCATAATGATGTCGCAGCTCTCCCAGTCTACTATGTTGCATTGGACAACCTCACGTTAGCTTTGGTAAAAAGGATGCAACTGCCACCTGCATCATTGGTGGTGGCCTATAAAGAGGCTCTTATCGCCAGTGCGGACTTGGGGTAGAATATCTTCAGCCTGCTGCCTTCTTTGGGGCCATTAGCTCACCCGATGCAGATTCAGGGGCTTAATCAGGCATTCACTCACCAGACCCATCTTATGAATCAAGTACCTCAGTTGCCCATTGTCCCACATCCGGGGTAGCCACTGAATTATGTGCCTCCTACGCCTTCCTATTTGTAGCCTCAACCACAGTATAACTATTCTTAGGCTGCTCCACAATAGTAGGCGTATTCCCAGTAGCCCCAAGCGCCATTGTACTTATCGGGGCCAGAATTTCCTCCGACTTATCAGAATTAGCCGACAGCCCTGCCCGCTTTTATCCAAAATCCGGCGCCGCCACCTAGGAACGAGACTGAGAAAGACAAGTTAGAGGAACTAACTGAGATGATAAAGAAAATGTCTACGGAAATGACACACCTAAAAAATCAGAATAATCAGTTACAGGCCTCCCAGCTTAACTTCCAGTCCAACCTTAACTGGGACAGTAGGGATAACCAAGAAGCAAACACTTCCTCCGGGCAGAATTATGACAAGGGACCAAACGTTAATCAGAATTCTGAAAGGAGACCTTCTTAAAGGCAGAATCGTATGTGGAATACAAGGCCCAATAATAGAGGTGTCCCTATGCCTTTCGACTAACCGACAGGCAACGAAAAGACGACCAGTGGAGTGTACCTTGCCGAGGCGGCCTTGTTCGGATGGTGTCGGATTCACAAAACTAGCAGACATTCTAAGTTGGATTGCCCCGAGTTCCAGACAGCTACTGAAATATTCCAGATGGAAGTGCAGAATGTAGTTGATAATGCTGGCTGTAGAGACATCGTCTCATCCGAGCCATATGACTCCTCCTATCTCGTGGTTAACCAAGCGTCATTTTCGCGAGGTGATCACAACGAGCCCAAAGTCGGGCCTGCTTCTGTTGAGGGTGAAGAAGTACAAGAAGTAAGTAATGAACAAAATTTGGCTCAGCTCTTTGATTCAGTAGATAATGGTCCAACAGACGAAGATGAGCTATTTGTAGATGAGGTCCACATGTTCCATCAAAGGTCGACTCCCTACTTCCTTAGGAATAGACAAGCGGGTGGACCTTTTACAACTTCTACCCCACCAAACAATTTCACCACCTCGCCTGATCCTAATGCCAGCAACAACCCTGGACTTCCCCATATACTTGCCCAATACCTCAACAAGAATGGGTCTCAAAACCAGTCACAAAATCAGCCTCAAGGCCAATCCCAAAATTAGTCTAGTCAAACGAAAGTCCAACCTCCTAGTTCTGCTATAGGCCAAGCTTTTAGTTCAGAAATTGAGCAAATGGGTGAATATGTGGCAGAAGAGTTCAAAAGGGTGAAAATCAGTTTGTCCGCCTTTGAATTACTCAAAGTCCCTGCCGTAAGGCATGCATTCTTTAGGATCCTTAATGGGACCCCATCCTCCGGGGAAATGTAGGAAACATTAGCTAAGAGAGTTACCTTTGAAGAACCTAGGCAAGAACTGGAGATACGAGATAATACCGGAAAAGGGAAGGATGTTCCCGTGAAATAATCTACAAGTGAGCAGATGGAAAAGGGACTAGAGCAAAGTAATGGGCCGATCTCCAAGGACCAGCCGTTTAGGCAGACTAGGGATAAAGGCAGTGGTAAGAACAAAGGTCAGGTTGCTCACATAGACACACCTATTGGCTTCTTTCAAGGAAGGATGGAAACTCCTCCTTTCCTTACCACTATCCAGATCTTTGGGAAGAACCTGCATAACTGCTTGCTCGACTTAGGAGCATCTGCCAATGTCATGCCCTTGGTAGTATGCAAAGTTCTTGGCATCACTCCCATGCCTTCAAGAAGAAAAGTGACCCAGTTGGACAAAACAGAGATCAACATCGTGGGAGAAATAAACTGTATCCCGATGCAGATTGCTATAGATCCAAGGATACAACAAGTCATTGACATTCAAGTGGCTAACATTCCCAATGCATATGGGATCATCTTGGGGAGGGAATTCACTAGGGCGCTGAATGGATACACTGCCACAGACCTTTCCCACATGTGGTTGTCATGGAAGGGACTGCCAAACCAAATCCGTGTTGACCGCGAACCCCGTATGAAGTATATGATCATGGAATACAACAATCTCAGGGAGGTGTTCTTTGTTGAGATAGAACTGAGCAACTACTGTCCCTTTGCTTGCCAAAATGAGGTTGAACCTAAGGAAGAATGTGTTGATGAAGTACTCCTAGTGTTGTGTAGTCCTCTGAACGATTCTACTTGAATGCCCCCAAACACAGAAGTGTTGATAGAAGCCGATGATGAACCTGATAAAGACGACAACTGGGGACTACTCAGCGGTTTCTAGGAGTTCATGGAAAAGTGCGTGAGGGATCAGCTCAGCCTAGGGGCCTGAATGAATTTGCAAGATCTCTTGTTGCCAAACTGGTGTAGGGTTCACAATCCTGCCCACTCCAAGTTTGATTGTTCCTTATGTCAAACGGTAGTAGAATATGTTAAAAAATCAGCTACTTAGATCGAAATGCCAAAGGAAGCACCAACAGAACCACCCACTGATCACTACATTGAGCCAAAAAATTCCCCTAAGATCACAGAGCTAATCACTTGGCTAGAAGGGAGCAAGAATTTAATTGGGCCCAAAAGTAAAGAACCTTCTACGTGTTGGACACTTCGATTTGATGGATCTAAGTCCAAGCAAGGAGCCAGAGCTGGGTTTGAACTCATCAGTGCAACGAGTAAGACCTTTCTAGATACTCACATATTATAGTTCTATTGCACCAATAACGTAGCAGAATATGAGGCCCTGGTCCATGGCCTTCTCATGGCCTTGAAGAAAAATGTGAAAGTGCTACAAGTTTTTGGGGATTTCGAACTAGTGGTTAAACAGGTCAGGAAGCTATATTCTTGTCATGATAGAAGACTTGCAAACTATAGGCATAGGGTTTGGGATCTCTTAGAAGGCTTGGATGCATTCAATATACAATTGATTCCTCACACTCGGAATCATACAGCTGATGCCTTGGCTCAAGCGGCCAACACTTTGCAACCCCTCTCTTTGTTTGGGCTTAAGAAATTTACAATTGAGTTGACATCTACGCCATCGGTCCCAGATAATGTCACTCATTTTTAGGTTTTCAATGATGACAAACATATTCTTGAATTTATCACAAGTTCTGATGTCTTCGCAGCCCAAATAATTGATGAAGCTAATCCAAAAGAAGTCGAACTGGACATAGAGGGAATTATTAATCTCAAAACCAATACGATCCCCAGAGGCATGGTTCAGTTAGAACATATATTCGATTTGGATTAGATCAGAGATCAGAATCGATAAAAAAAGGAGGCGATAAGCAGCCAGTGCGATGCCTACAACCTCGAGATAGCTGAGGAAATCAAGAATGTTTTCATTGGCAAGGTGTGCACGCCGGAAGAAAAGAAGGGAATTACGGATGCGTTGCGGAAGTACCATGACGTGGTGGCATGGAGCTACGAAGATCTAAAGACATATGACACTTCTGTCATTACACACACCATCCCTCTCAAGATAGAAGTGAGACCATTCCGCCAGCGGCAACGTCCTATCAATGCCTTGTTGGAACCTGTCATTTACAAAGAAGTACAAAAGTTTCTCTCAGCAAGGATTATTTTCCCATTTAGACACTCTACATGGGTGGCCAACTTGGTACCAGTCAGAAAAAAAATGGGGAGATTAGATTGTGTGTGGACTTCTACAATTTGAACCGAGCTTCAGAGAAAGACAACTATCCAGTGCCTTCATTGGATGAAGTGTTGCAGATTGTCAATGGCTCCCAGATGATGTCTTTCCTCAATGGGTACTCCGGGTACAACCAGGTAATGGTACAATATGAGGATCGTCATAAAACGGCATTCACCACTAAGTGGGGGACGTTCGCATATAGGAGGATGCCTTTTGGGCTCATCAACGTTGGCGCCACCTTCCAATGCGCCATGGATATCGTTTTCAAGGACCTGATCGGTAAGTGCGTAATCATCTACATGGATGATTTGACTGTGTTTTCTAAGAAGCGAGGTGATCATGTCTCCGATTTATGCAAAGTGTTTCAGAGGTGTAGGGAGTTTGGGGTTTCCCTTAACCCCAAGAAGTGCATTTTCGGTGTGACTGAGGGCAGATTACTCGGACATATCATTTAAGAATAGGGCATCTCCATAGATCCTGAACGCATCCAGTCATTGCTAAAAATCCCACCACCAGGTAGCAAGAAAGAATTGAAATCCTTCTTTGGAAAGATCAACTTCGTCAGGAAATTCATCATGGGTTTCGCGGAGATTGTTAAACCTCTCAATGCTATATTGAAACAAGATGCCAAAATTGAGTGGATTCCTGATGCCAAATGGGCTATTGCCGAGGCACCTGTGTTAGTCAGTCCTGATTATCTGAAGCTATTTACATCTACTCATTCGCCTCAGGGCATTCCTGTGCTAGCATGTTGACCCAAAAAGATGATGAAGGAAATGAGCATCCGATCACCTTCATGAGTGCTCCCCTAAAGGATGCTGAATTGCTATATCATAATGTTGAAAAATAGACATATGCTCTCATTAGAGGGGTGAAGAAGTTTAGACACTACATCCTGCGCAACAACGTGTTTTCCATTGTCCCCGACCCAAAAGTAAAAACGCTGCTCATGGAAAATGAATTGGGTGAATGAAGAGCTAAATGGGTCACTTTGCTCCAAGAATATGACATGGAAATCCAACCGATGAAACTAGTGAGAGGACAGGAACTCACCAGCATGATTGTTGAGGTAGCGGCAGAGGTTGGACCCGATCTCACTGTGTAGCAGTACTAACTTGAGGATGTCTCCCTTGGAGAGTGGTACCAGAATGTCATCTATTATTTGCTGAACCATAGCTGTCTGCCGCACCTGCAAGGAGTCCAAAAGCGGGCCCTTAGATTGAAAAGAAATGGTTACATGCTATAAGGGTCCATTCTCTACAAGAAAAATCATGAAGGAATCTACTTAAGGTGCCTGGGCAAGGAAGAAGCAGGTCGAGTGTTGAAAGAGTTTCATGATAAATTTGGCACCTGCCATGGATCTGGTTCTTCCACGGCACATCAAATATTAAGAGCGGGTTATTATTGGCCAAGTATCTTCAAGGACACTCATTGTCATGTCCGCTCATGTCACACGTGTCAGACAGCCACCACTAAGGAAAGAATATTGTTGTCCCACTGTAGCCTGTACTGGAGGTAAAACCGTTTGCGCAATGGGGTCTTGACTTCATCGGTCCAGTAAGCCCTCCATCATCTATGGAACACAAGTACATTCTTACCGCTACTGATTATTGTACTAGGTGGACAGAAGCAATAGTATGTAAGTGATGCACAACTGAAGTAGTTACTAATTTCTTAGAAAGTTTCATTTTAAATCGCTTTGGTTGTCCTTATGCTTTGGTATGTGACAATTGACCAGCTTTCGCTTCATTGAAATTTGCAAGTTGGGCATTTGACTACAGGATTTCCCTTAAGTTTTCATCCAATTACAATCCTCAAGGCAATGGCCTCGCCGAATCTACAAATAAGAACCTGATTACTGTGATCAACAAACTGCTAGATAGGAATCCCAAGGACTGGCATACCCAGCTCTGTTACCCTTTGGGCCGACCACACTCGCCACAAGGCTGCCCTTGGAAATTCCTCGTTCCACCTTGTTTATGGCCTCAAACCTATATTTCCTATCCATCTGAAGATTCCTACTCTTCATATTATCAATGACTTTTATGAGGGAGGAGATTGTAGAGAAGCTTGGTTAGCTGAGCTCTTGCATTTAGAGGAAGTCCGACACCGTGCAATAGAAAATTTTGCCAAACATTAGGGCGTAGTTAAGAGATGGTTCGACCACTGAGCCAAAATCAAGGCCTTTAGAATTGCAGATTTCATCCTACATTGGGAAAAGGCCCACGAAAAGAAAGGGGGAAACAACAAATTCGACAAGTTTTGGCTTGGCCCCTTTCAAATAGCTGAGATTTTGGGAGACAATGCCTTCTGCCTAAAGACCTTAACTAGTGAGAACGTCTCTTTGCTGGTCAACGGGTAGCACCTGAAGCATTACTTCCAGGCCTGAGCTCATTTGAACTTTTCTTTGTAAATATTTGTACATAGGTTAGGGTAGATTATTTTTCCTAGTTTGCTTGCGTCTTTTGTTTTTACGTCACTCTTTTGTTTTCTCCCTCCTAACAATTCTGTTTTGAAAAGGTGTTTCCCGCCCCTTAGCAGTGGTCGTGCTCGCTCGATGGGTGGTTTACTTTGCTGGCCATCCTTAGTGTTCTTCGGCTAAACATTCACTCTCGACCATTGGTCTCTGAAGGCTACCCATGAATGATTTCTTTGTTTGAACTCTGTCTAGAACTCGACCCTTGGTTGGATCTCTTTACACACATCTTAGATCTCGCACAAAACACATAATAATCATTTCTAAAGGACTGTGCCAGGGTTGCTATGACACCCTAGTGAGTGAAAAATCTTAAGTCTGCTCTAGTGACCACTGCAGTCCCAAACCCATTGTAGGCTTCAGTACTTACTCGGTCGAGCTAAATGATAAATGAGAAATGAACATTGAAGGAAATATCAAAACAAAAGAGAACAGGAATTTTGAAAAATAAGCGACCATATAGGTGTTCAGGTAACTCTACCGGGGCTATGGACACCTGGCCGATAGTAGAGCAATATCCGTAGGAGTGCAGCGACAACTCCGTCAGGGCTATGGATGCCTGACTGGTAGCGGAGCAATGTCCAAGTTACTTTTGGTGTTAGATGATTTATGTAGCTTGCTCAGTTGGATTAACAGCTCCTGGTCACCATCTCAAGGAAATGAATGAATTCACTGCACACACTTCTGAGATGTCCTAAAAACTGACCCAATTAAGGATCTCGTTCTCCTAGATTCACCTTTGGAAGCCGCTCCTGGTCTGCGAAACCAGAGATTCTGGGTCCTAAATGAATATTTATCCTTAGAATGCTCAGGAGCGTTCCCCAGCAAAGTCGACATTTGTTGTGCCCTCGGCACACATGCCCCGTATTGAACGGGGACCCTCTTTTCATTCCCTTTCTGGGTCATCTATTATCACCACCTCGTTTTGTGTGCCCCTTTTTTTTTGGTGTCCCGGATGGTCAATGTTGCTTCAAAGTCTCACCATAAGTTGACCGTTCCTTCCCCTTTTAATTTTTTCATGTTTTGGTGCCTCACGGAGTCCCTCTGGCAGCTTGCCCCTGCCAACGTCTTCAGGCCCTGTCGGGCCCGGCCATTCGGGTTTCCCCTTTGCACCCGCCATTCTCAATGGTGATCGGGTTGCGTCCTCCCGGCCCCCAGGGCCTGGACCCTCATTTTCCATCTGCTATGTCCATGGAGGTCTTGATGCCTGTCCGACCCTCTGGCCCCGAAACTCTGGAGTTCCGCCCCCGGGGGTTCCGTGAATGTTTCGCCATTCCTCATGGCGAACCTTAAGTGGAGTTCCACCTTCCAAGCCCCAACCTCCCCTTTGTTGCCGGTGATTCCCGAGTTGAACTTATTAAGCAGCCGTCGTCCTGCGCCTTCTCGGTCTCCGGACCTTTGGTCTCTTCCCGCTGACGATGAATTCAAATTCACCTACTTCCTTGCTCACCATACCTACATTTAATGGAGCCACTAATGGTGGTTGGGGTATAAATAGAAGGTTCATTCTTGTCATTTTCACTTGACAAAGTTGCAGGAAGTGATCAGAGCCTACTAGAGGATCCCACTGTCTTCAAGACCTTCATGCTCATCCCACGATCGCCATCACCTCATTGATCATGAGTGGATCCCACACATCCCCGCATCGGGTGTTCGAGGTAGGTTCTTCGTTCACCCTCCCGAACACTATTTTCTTGATTTCTAAGGATTAAAATGAACAACCATCAAAATGACATGTGAATGATAAAACGTGACACAACGAACAAAACCCATGTCATCAAAAGTTAAGTAAACCAACGTAGCATCCTCTTGACCAATTCAGAGCTTTATCTCTGTGCAGCAATTCTTCGCAGAGGCATTCGTGACCCTCAGGCCCGAATGCTCCCCTTGCCAGTGATGACTTAGCAAAACAAATGACCAAACAACTTTTGGGTCTCTCGGGCCCAGGTATTCGGGATTCCACTCCCGGGATTCTTCCCCTCGTCCTCCGTCGGGGAGACATTCATCTCTCGCTGAAGGCTCCCTCTACACTGCCCTGAGACCCATCATCTTCGGCAAGACATTATGCCTTTGCCAGGACATTGCGATGATATTATTTTCTTTTGGCGAGTGCATGACATCCTTTCGCCGCCCGGGTCTCGGGCTTCCTTTCGCTGTTTGAAAAATTATATGGAACCTTGAATGACCTTGACTGTATTGGGCTCCACCCTCCGGAGCTCTGTCCCACGATCATCATTTCAAAAGAAATCCCTCCCAGCCTTCCATCCATCGGGCTCTAACTTTTCCATTGCTGTGAACACGAGATAAAGAAAGTCTGATGGCCGACACCACCTTCGGGCCCGGTCCGCACCTTGACAGTCGGCAGAACATTTGAATGTCAGTGAGACCTTTCTCCGAGATGGATTTTCACAACGAATAAAACTTCTTGTCGCCAGGACAAAAGAGGACTCTCACCGAGGTGCATAATCCGCTTTACCCGCTTCGCTATAGCTTTCAGATATCGGGGAGACCCTATGTCGATGATACGATGTTTCACTGAGGGAACCCACTTATTCACATGTCGCTGTAACAACCCCATTATCATGCTGATAGGACAACTTCATCATTCCATTCGGTGAGACCCCGAGCACCTCACCAAGACTATACACTGAAATGAATAAGCTACATCGAGCGGTTATGTTTTGTTCTATTTACTTTCGCCAAGACATTTTGGATTTCTTACCAACAGAGACCTCATCGTCATTCGGTGAGACATAATGATGTCGGGGAAACCTCATGTAGAGTGCTTTTGTTTTTCAAAAAGGCACCTTGAGCTAGCCCTTTGTTCACCAAGAGAAAGTAGATCTCACACCGAAAGCCATCATTACCTATCGGCAAGACCTGACCTTTTCGTTATGACCTCCTGCCACAAACTCATGCTTGATCGAAACGAAATCCGAATGTCATTCTCTGGGACACCACAAACCTTATGCTGATAGAATCCACCATGGTCTCACCAAAATTATATTCAAAGGGAATACATGTGTAAGGTCAGCGGGACCGAGGGTCTCTCGCCAAGACCTTACAGCGATAACAATGACTCCCCCTGATATGCATCCCTTACATGCCGGTCGGCGTGACAAAACAAAATCAAATGGTGGACCCTTTGTGCTGGGTCCGATCTTGCTCTCGGCTGTCGGCGAGACATTCATCTCTCGCCAAGACCTCACCCCATAGCAGAGACCTTACGCCGACTTTCCTTCCCCGACGATCGGGTCGCTGCCTTCGGACTTCCCCCAACGATAGCTGTTCCAAATGGTGAAAGATGAACAACTTCCCGGTGCCTTAGGCCCAGGCGCTCAAATGGGAAATCAATCTTCTGACCGCCCTGCAACCCACCAGAGTTGCGCCTCTGGAATTTCATTTCTGATCTACCGTTCCCAAAACAACCATCTCCTGACGGCTCTCTGGCCCAGGACCTCCAGATTCTCCTAAACCGATCCAAATGAGCCCAAATTTGAAATCCAATCTTGACCCACATGCTTAATCCTGGTCTTCTTCATTGCGATCCTTTTAAATTATCAAAATTCCATTAGAGAAGATCTCTTAGAGCCCTCCACCCTATTTGCCTTTCTAAAATGACATTCCTGCTAGGGAAGTCTGGCCTTCCGGGCCCGAACTGTCCAAATTCCCTTAACCAAAAGACCAATGACATCGAGAGATAAAGTATCATGTTATGCTTGATAGATTATTAAAATGGATTTCATCTTTGGGGATTTTAACTAACATAAATGTTTTCATGATCAATTGCACTCACTACGCTTCTGCTTGCAGAATATATGGAATCGGGTGCGGGACCTTCGGGGGCAGCCGTTGAAAAATACAAAGGGAAGAAGTTAGGCAAGGCTCCTCAAGGGAAGGAGGACAAAGACCAAATGAAATACCAGTTCCAGGGTGAGCCTCTCCACTCAAAGGTTACCACGAATTGGAAGGAAATCACTGATACTAACATCGGCCACGTCAATATTGACGAATTCACACAAAGGGTCAGGGTCAATCCGACGACCAAGAATGCAAGACTGGTAAGGAAATGTTGGATCACAAAAGCTGCAGGATTGCCCCCATCCCTCATGGCCCCCGAATTAGTCATGGCTTGTTGGGAGGCATATCAGCCCGACACGAGGACAATTATTGACAAAGAGGGCAACATTCTCGCTGACATGTCACCCGAAGGAATCACAAAGACTTTCCATATCCCCACTTTTAAGGAGATGGAAGTCTCCACCATAGAAGAATGCCAGGTAGTGTGGGATGATAATTCGGCGGGCTATAAAAGGTCAATAAATCAGCATTGGCTTAAAGAAAAGCGGGGTAGCGCTGCGAAGGTTCCTCACGAACTCTTCCGAAGCGATTTCCATGAGGATTACCACGACTTGGTCACAATGCTGAGTAGGGTGATGGATCTTCCTACGGTGGCCTTCTTCCAAGAATGGATGGTGTACTTCATTGAGAAAATTCTTCATGGGAATGAGGACGTCACCACAAAGATTTTGTTTTACTGGGGAGGAATCATAAGCAACTTCTTCCATGAGCAGTTCGTCAATGTAAAGAAGAGCTCCAAGTTCTATATGACTTCACCTCTCATCTATTCCTTGGTGGATCGAAGGTAGTACAACGGGTTGTTTGTGGCACCCAATCAGGAGCAGGGGTGAAGACTCAAGGCCTATTATAGGTATTCGCAGCTCCAATACTTGAACTTCAAAAGGGAATACTACAGAGTAAATGACGCCTTCATCGGCCATATTATCAGAATGATTTCCGGAGACTTCGAGAGGAGGATCTCCCATAGTGCCACGACATTTTTGAAACAGTATGCCTTTCTCTTCATCCAATACCCGAAGTTCATGTATATCCATGCCCAAGGCTTCACTGAGAGGCCAAACAAGTTGCCTCGATACCCCAATGACCAGATCATCTTTCTGGAGCTTTCTCGGCAGCACCAGCACATATAGGCAATCTTTAGTAGCAAGCACATAGCAGGGATCTCCTATCCCATGACCCTCGGCCAGGGTGTGTACCGACTACAAACTTCTCAATGTGCTGGTAACTCCGAGAAAGAACTAAAAGATTACCATTTTCACCTGCACACTGCTCGCCCATGGATAGACCCGTATGGCCACATAAGAAAGGCGCAAGGGCTGGGGTTCACTCATCTCCACCACATTGAGGACTTCTGGGCAGACTGCCAAGATGATAAGGAGGTATGGGCAAGACATTATATGTGCATGACTGTGTATTTCATAAGAAAGGTGTAGCCTTTCCCCATACCGGACCAGGTCGAGGTAGATGAGAGCACCATAATGTACCCTAGGTACCCTGCGGTCGCCAATCAGCCAGTACCAACAATTGACTGGGATGAGCAGGAGATCGATGACCTCGATATCATAACCAAGCCAATCTTGGATCATACTAAGGAGTGGGTCGATGGGAAAATATCCCAATTAAAGTGGCAAGGAGTAATTTTGACTTATGAAGGGCTCAAAAGTGAGCCAAGTGCCGCAGAGGATGTCGCTACTGCCACTTCAACCGGTGGGACCTCCAAGTCTCCTCTGGTCACTAGATCCAAGAAGAGAAAGGAGACAAAAATAGAACAGTCTCCAAACCCCAAGGTCTATGCAAGGAAAGAAATGGGAGGCTCAACTTCCAAAAGGCTCAAATGAGTGGGGAGCGTCGCTAAACAACCCTCAACCCAAGAGGAGAAGGTGAAGGGTACAGATCAATTGGAACCTCTCTTGGCTCTCCCTGCCCCTGCCGTTGCACCACCTACCTCCCTAGCTATGATCACTGCATTCCCTCCGGCAGTGGACATTTCTGTCCATCTTTCCCCTTTGCCTCTAGCCGAGTCTGTAATAATTGTCGACTCCTCTTCTGCCATAACTACTCCCCCTTCCTCTGTTTCCATGTCACCAACCACATCGCTCCCTCTAGCAACAGTAACAACACCTATTCCCACTTCCACCATGCCTGAGGCTCTCTCAAGACATATGCAGAATCTTCCCCTTGAGCTCTCCTGGATCCTAATGGATCCCACTCTTCAAGCGGCCCTTGCACAAGCCCTCGCTACTGCTCAGCCTTCACAATCACCGACAGGGCCACCGGCTATGGAAGCCACCATGCTAATCTCCAAGGAGTGGGAGGAACGAGAACGGGAAGCTTCGAAGCCCTGTGAGGAGGAAGCCGATGAATACCATGAGCACCCGAAGTACAAACACCAAACCATTGACAGGGTGGCTTATGGGGAAGAGGGAATGGGCTCTTCTGAGAGTGGGGACGAGGAGGATAGCACCAGTGGTAAGGTAATCTTGCAAACCTTTGATGATGATCTTGAGGAAGAGCTGACACAGCAGCTGAAGGACACCGAGGTGGAAATAGAAAGTCACCCCATGACGGAGAAGGGCAGCCACCAGAAGATAGTCCAAGAGAAGATTTACCTGAGAGTGGAGCCCAAGTTGTCAAGGGCCTCAAAGTTGGGTGTACTGAGGAAAAGAAAGAAGAAGAGACAACAAGAAAAGAGAGTCCCGTGTAGCAACTTTCCACTAGGCTTCCTATCAAACACCTCATGTTCGTCCAAGACTCCGACGAAGAAGAGGGAGATGTGAACAAGATAAAGGGAAGAACCACGGAAGGTAAAGAAGTAGAGGCTTTGACCAAGGGAGGCAAGGTTGATCATGGGTCACCTAAGGGAAAGTCTGCCATTCTAGAGTGGTTAGAGAAGCAGCTTGAGAGAAAAACTCCAGTACTAAAGGATTCGAGAGTGAGACTAGAGGCTATCTTAGCCCGAGCTCAAGTCATAACAAAGAAGGAAAAGAAGCTTATGATCCGATCCAAGGTGACGATGGATGCTTCTGGGTCTAGAGCTGCGCAAGTAGCGACGCCTGTGGTAGGTCAGGAAGGGATAAATTACAGCATCTTCGCCATCAACTTAGGGACCACCACCAGAGAACAAAAAGTTGGGCATCTTGAAGAATCGGTGGCTACGGTGGTGCATTTGATAAAGCAGGATAAGATCTCGAAGGATGAGCTCAAGGCGCAGGTGGCGGCCTTAATGGATTACATACAACAATGGTCTTCAGTAGACAACCTACCTACCACATCCACAGCTGCACCCCAGCTACTGTCCAAAGAAAAAATTGACAAGATGGAAAGAAGGAAGAACTTGGAAAAGACTATAGAGGACTAGTTCCGACAAGTCTTGTACATCGGAAACATGGGAATTAGCTGGGTTGTTTGGATAGCCAATAAGTTCTTGGACCTGCAGAAATCTTTGGAGGGCACAAAGAAGCTATGCACTGACTTCCCTATAGCATACGACTCCACCTTTCCGAAGATCAAGGCTATCCTTCAATTGCCAGAAGCCACGTGGGAAAAGGAGCTGGCTTTTAACAAAGATGATCATTGGTTGATGGATGTGTGGCGGCGATACTTTGACAACCGGAAGGAAAGGCTGGAACAAATAATAAGAAAAATAGATTTGGATATAGAATGGATAAAGGAAATCAGGGCAGAATGTGCTCGTTATCTCAAGCTAATGACAGAATATGATGTGCCCACCGTACAAATGGATCCAGAAAAGGTGAAGCCCTACTTCTAGAAGAAAATGGAGGAAGGAATGTCAAGTGAAATCATGGTGGAATTCATGAGTTTCATTGCCCGTGCCTTTGATCAGTCAGAGCTATTCCAGGACCAGGGCACAAAGTATGATGAGGAATGGAAAAGGCTCGAGGCTAATGCAAAGGAGTGGAGCTACCAAGTGCTAAGGTATGAGATTATTGAAGTGGACAAGCTCTAGGCGGCCATCCTCAAGTTCATAGAATATGCAGCATCAAAGAAGTAGGAGGACAACCCAGTTAATGATAAAGAGCTCCCTCAAGAGTAGCTACAGTAAAACAACAATCAGCTAAAAGACGAAAATGCTATAGTGTCATCACTAGAGGACAAAATAGGGAAAATGGCAAAATGTAATTTTAAATTGTGATATATTGGGGGTAGGTGAAACCCTATTTTGTAATGAATCTTGGCAACACAATGAGAATTAATCTTGGCCATTCATTTGACTTTTGGAACACTATAAATAGGGCTCTCCTCTCATTTGCAAAGAGAGTTGAGTTGTTGTAAAGACATGCTGCAGAAATTTAGAAGGAAAGACATTGACTTGGTGCATTTTCTGAGTTTCTCACATGTTGCTTGATTCAATCTCCATTGTTAGATGTTTAACTTAGGTTTCATTGTTGTTCTAGTAAACTTTTTTCTTGCTTTGGTAGATTCTAGGAATGTTGTCCTATGATCATGAAAATTCCTGCTGTGTAGATGACTTTTTAGTCCATACTTTTTGTTGTTTGTTGATGGTAGATAGTTGTGTAAAGTTAGTCTGGGCTTGAATTCAAAGCTGCTCCAAAAATTTTATCTTTGTTCATGCATGTACATGGTGAATGAAAGATGAAACATTTGCAGACCTTGGAAGATAGCACAAATTCCATGAGACTGTGAGATCTCTGGTTAAGTGGAATATTGTTTCCAGGAAGTTGTCCATTGCAGGAACTCCATCATCACTATTCACAATTAGTTGCAGATCCAGGAACCTCCTCTTTTCCCTCCCTTTTTTTTACTTTTTTTAATGAGTAACCTATGCTAAGGTTCATTGCACATTGTAAAGCTAAATCCAATGACAAAATGGAGTTCAAGACTGCTATTTGAACCTACAGCAAATTCATAACAACTCTCCCATCTTCAGAACTCTATTTCAAGATCCAACTTCCTATGCTTTGTAACCCATCCATAAGACCGCCTTGTGATTCTAGCAAATCACATCAAATAATTGAGATATTCCAAGCACTGTCAAGACCTAACATTAGAGACCTTGGGATAGTATTCTGCAATTTGATTGTGGAAGATTGTCTTTCAAGAGAGGTAGTGCACCTATGCACTACCTGTGTTGAGAAGTGCATAAAAAACACATCAACAGTACCCATGTACAAAACAAAAAAATCTCATAAGTGGAGAAAAAGAGAAAAACCCTGTGGGATAAAACTCCTCTCCAAAAGAGAGAAAAAGCTACAAAACTAAAGAAGGAAGGATGACTCCTCAAGACTCCTGAAGGACAACTTCCTTCACCCCAAGCATCGATCACAGCTGAATAGAATTAGGCGATGCCAAAGGTTTAGTGAAGATTTCTGCAACCTGTTGATCTGTAGGCAAATACTCCAAGCTGAGAACACCATCCTGGATGAGCTGCCTAATGAAGTGCATAAGGATCTCAATATGCTTAGTACACTGATGCTCCATTGGGTTGTGAGAGATATGAATGGCACTCTAATTATCACACCAAAGAGTAGTGGGTTGAGTGGAAGGGAATCCAAACTCAGTCATCAACTGACGAAGCCACAAAACCTTCTGACTAGCCAATACTGCACCTTGATACTCAACCTATGTCGATGATAATGCAATAGCATTCTGCTGATTGCATGACCATGCAATCAGACCAAAGCCAAGGAAAAAAAGAAGAAGCTAGAAGTAGACTTCCTATCATTGACATCACCAGCCTAATCTGAGTCAGTGAAGCCCACAATCTGAGATGTACCTAAAGTGTAGTGAATGCTGAAATGAGTAGTGCCCTGAATGTATCTCAAGATATGCTTGGCAGCCTTCCAATGACTCTCATGAGGCTCCTGTGAGAAGCAAGAGACAAGTCCAACCGCAAAGGAAATATCAGGATGACTATGTGTCAAGTACAAAAGACTGCCAACCAACTGTAGATACAAGGTAGGATGACCTATAGGCATAGTGCAACTGGTAGACAATACAACATCATACTGGAATGGAGTAGGGGAAGACTTGCAATCAGCCATGCCAAATCTTTGAAGCTAATCAAGAGCATACTTCTTGTTAGAACTGTAAAATTTTGACATTTTTGCAGTCAATTGTGTTCATGAGTTTCCAAAAATAAGTCCTCCTCATAAGCATAGAGTTCCTTCTTCATGGTGTCTTGCTTGTTTTTTATCATAATATCCAATTGAATCCATCAAGTCCTTCATATTTCATTGTATTGCCTATTTCGGCAAGACATAGTAAAAGTCTCCCCAACCTGAATTTTCACTAATATGTATTTGTTGCAGACAATCGGCAGGACTTTTCTTTTGTTTTGGCGACTGAGAAGATTCATATCGGAAGGAGAAGCATTTCGGGATAAAGTTATAGCGAAGTATTTTTTCTTGCCGACCGGCATATAGAAAAAATATATCGGCATAAGCTGGGGTGTCGTTGTAATGTCACGGCGAGTTCAATTTGTCTTACCGATTAGCATGTAGAAGGGTCATTTCAGCCAAACTGATTGGTATCATTGAGAATTCATGGAAAATACATTGTGTTTCACTGATTGGCACATGAGGAAATATATCGGTAAGACTAAAGTATGTCGGAGTAAAGTCTTCCTGAAGGCGTCGAGTCTTGCCGATGAGCTGTAGGGGATTCAAAAGGCTATCGGGAGAAGCTATGGAGTCTTGCCGATTTAAAAGTTATGCCGATAGAGATATGCATCGCCAAGAGAAGAGTTCTTCAGCATAAGTTAATTCACCAAAGTTTGAATGTTATAACGACAAGTAGTTCAGGGTGAGTTTCACCGAGTAGCAGTAGTCTAGAGGAATGATTTCGGTAAGACATTTGGCATCGATATGAGTCTTCCCAAAGGTTCATTGTCTTGCCGAAGGTATTGTTCATTGGTAGGGTTCATTTCTTCAGTGAGAAAACCTAGTGGTCACGCCGAAATGAGATTTCATCGGTGAAAGGGTGATTTTGTCTCAGCAATTAGAAAATGATTTGAAGAATGCATATCGATATGACACTGTGAAGTCTATGCAACATTTCCTCGAACTTGGAATTGTCTCAACGACATTGAAAACATAAGAAATAGTCATCATTTTGATTCTAAGTGTCGGTAAGATTGCAAAATGTCTTGGCGAATGGTGTAATAAACGTTGCAAAAGGACTTCACCCCAGATTTGAAAATATCTCATTGATAGGACATTTGATGCGACAGTGCTAGTTTCAAACGAGCCTTCATTCATGTTTCATTAATGGCGTGACGGGGTATAACAACAAAGTTTTAATCAATTCTTTAGTACCGAATTGATTGCAGGTGAATTGGCATGTTGAACAGAGAATCGAGACATTTTTAGGTCTGACGAGCTCGAGAAGAATACTGTAAGTAATTGCTTTTTGATTTTTCACATTTTGATTTTGTAAGCTTGAGAATAGAGTCTTTGGTTCTAGAAAGGGTAAGGGTAGAAGGCCTGGTGAGAGTAGTCAGTCAAAAGGAAAGAAACAAAAGGTTGATACAGAGCATGAGGGTATTGAGCGGAGGTTAAATCAAGACCTTATTGATTAGCTACCTGGTTCAGGGCCTAAAGCTAGAAGGTCCATACAACTTAGGGCAAAAGTTCATAAGTTAGATGATAAATACAAGTTCATAGGTGATGTCTAGATTGTTGTAAGAGGGTATGAGCTATTTAATTTCCATTATCACAGAAGAAACCGCTTTGAACCTGTTTGTAACCCATGGAAGCTGAATGTAGGGAAACTGGTGTGCCCTAATGTGTTTGTGAATGCAAAGCTAGTGAAATTGCTTGCAGATCATCATGATCCAAAACATAAAGCTATATGTGATCCGTCTGGAAAGCCATAGATATATGTATCAAAAGAAGCAATAGGTGAGGTTTTCAAATTGGAAGGGTTTTGCAATGAGGAGATTAGTTGTGAAGAGTTGGAGAAGGAATTCTCAAGAATGGATACAATCTATAAAGGTTGGAGGTTGCCTATTCATAGAGTCAAATAGGGTAACAAGCCAGAACCTCTGCAAGTTAGTGTGGGGCCTCTGTATCATGTAGATTTGTTTGAGCCCTATATGAAGTACACATATTTCTCAGTGTGTCAGGTGTTGGGAATGGATGCCCCAGAATTCATGTCAATTGTGCCAATGATTATCGCAGCAGATATCCAGTATCATAACTCTAGGCCATTTGACTATGCTTCATACATTTCTAGGGGGCTTGAGTCAGGATTGATGGCTATCAAGGGTGGAGCTTCTATTGTTCATCTCAGACACTATTCATTGTTGATACATTTGGTGCTGTATTTTGGACAGGAGTTAGGAGTATGGCCTCCTGAAATGAGAGTTTCTCAAATTGGTAAAGAGGGTGAAGCATTGCCTATTCAGCTGTGGACTGCTATTTGGGACAGCAGGTTTGCTAATTCTAGTTTCATTCATTTTGAGGAATATTTTGTGAAAACCTTGTACAAATTGTATAAATATCCTTGTAATTATTCATTGACTGATGAGATCAAGAGATTCCTGTGGCCAAAGGACTTTAATGGGCCAATTGATCATAACTGGGGAGATTGGTATTGTTTGGAGGGAGCTACAGTGATTAGAGTATATGGATTTGAAGATGCCCCTTTCATTCTGCCAAGGACAGCGGTGTGATGCATTTCAGCTCTTTTGGGAAGCAGGCTTTTATGCCTAGTACATTGTGTTTTGGTGACTTCACTGTGTTGTCTAAGGAAGGATACAATTCAATCCTTGATAGATTGTTGCATTATAGTATGAAGAGAGGACCACCTAGGAAGAGCTTTGACCTAGAAGGGTATATCAATTCAGCCAAAGAGAGGATAAATTTTGGAGGGTACCAGCATGTGCCCTATCCCTTTGATGATATGATTAGAAATTTAGATGAAGATGAAGCTAAAATGGTGATTGAAAGGTACAACCAAGGGCTGTAGGAAGCAGAGCTATTGTCTTCTAGAGAAGAGGAAATACCAAAGGATAATGTGCTATAGAGCAGAACAGAAAACGTATCCAGGTTGAGGACTTAGCGGTATGTTTTCCCAACAAGAGAACAAAGTGTTGAAAGTGGTGATGTTGATGCAAGGCATATGGAGTATAGATCATTTTTTTTTTATGATGAGTTTATAAATTCCCCATAATTCAAGGCTTTCCTGTATAAACAAAAGGGGAAAGAAATCAAAGAAAATGTTGGTGATGTCACCTTAGGGAATGAGGAGCAGCAATTACTGGGTCAATTGAGAAAGTGTGTGGATGATGAAATGACAAATATGACTCCTGAAAAGGGAAGGAAAATGTTGGAATGTGTTGGTGTCATGATTTTTCCTGGACTTGATTTGAATTCAGCACTTGTTTTTGATAGTTTCTTGAGGGATAACAATGCTACACATAAGCTTGACAGAGAAAGTGTTACAGAGGTGTATGCAGGGTCTAAGTACAATATTGATGAAGGATCATTGATGATCTGGGCTTTGTACCCACCCCACAGGAAATCAGTGGTAATTGACACAGAGAAGGCATTTGGCCATGTTATGACCCTAAAGGTTGGAGAGGTTGATTATGTGGCTACTGCAGAGATTGGGATCAATATTGCAAAATTGAATAAAGCACAAATTCAGATGCTGATAAAAGAAAGAGAAATGTACAAGGAAAATAATGAAAGAATGTTGAGAGAAAATGATAGACTGAAGGATTTGGTTGGTATTTCAATGGGGCCAACCAAAATGCTCACTCAAGGAGAAAGCTCTCAGGAAAAAGATCATTGGATAGGATCAAGTGCTTATGCTCAGGGAAAGCATGATGCAATTGCAGCAATTGTCAAGAGGAGGCAGGATAATTTGACATCTTGGTTGAATAAGTTGTGGAGAAAATACTCTCATACTCTTACTGCATTGAAGGAGAATATAAGGATGGATGGACGAATCATGGAGAAGTTTCATGAACTGGCTCAAAGTGATGATGCTAACAGTACTGCACTTGAAGCTGCAAATCATATTATCAATCGCCATCGAAACTTCTATGGTGAACTGCAAGGGGATGAACAAGGATTAATTGAGGCTGCCAAGAAAACCGTGATCACATTCTCTGATGATAAAGGAGAATTGAAAGATGCTACCAGATGGAAAAATGAATGTGAGTCAATGTTGAATGAAGTCATGAAGACAGTTTCTGTGGAGGATACAACCTTGGAAGAAGTGAGCAAGCAAAATGAGGAGATGGTCAAGATGGAAATCATGGTCCGGAATGCTGTTGGAGATACAGACACATATGAGTGCCAGGATTACTTGGATCATCTCACTAAGACTCACTTGTGGCTAAATAGAGCCTAATTATTGTCTATCTTATGTTTTGTAATTTTGATATTTCCTATTTCCGAAAGGATGCGTCCTTTTGTATTCTCAATGTATAAATACCCGTTTTGAAAACAAAATGCGGGTGATAGGTAGAATAGGATAGAGGATAGAAGATACACGGTGGAACATAATGTTTCACAGATCTAAGACTTTGATGCATATGTAAAATCATGGAGATATCAATGGAAATCTAATACTATGGTGCAATTATTTCTGGTGTCAGTTGTTTATGGTATTCACTGAAGAATATTATTGAAGTGTTCTCCAAAATGGTGTTTTTTGGTTATTTGAATTGGTGTAACAAGTTTATACCCAGTTTTTCAGTGCATATTTTCTACATCTGTATGGTCAATTAATAGTTTCTTTCCATTAAAGATTAAATTCTTTGAATTGATCATAGTATTTAGGGAATGTCAATTGGATCACTAAGAAGAACTCAATAATTACAACTTTGCATGTTTATACAAGATATAAACCAAATAAAATGCTAAATAACTTGAATGTCTGCTAGAACAAAGCATTTGTCTCAGATTTCTCTTAACTCCGCAAACCCTATAAGGCACTAGTCTTTTCATTTTCATTCTTTAGTTTCACTCATATTTTTTACATCTGTTAACTGAGCATATTAGGGTTTAGTTTTGAATATTTCTATACAATTTATACCAAATTTGATTTCATTTGTCCACTCCCCTCTGCCATTGTGGGAAAAATATTTCAAGTGAGATAAGCACATCAAGTCTGCTTCATTCAAATAGGTACACCCGCCTAGGTCTAGCAACACCTGAAGAGTAGAAGGTCTAAATCTTTTGACCTTGTCTGTTACTCAAAAACGTTGTGAAAGCTTGGCAACCTTTCGTGGTTCAAGCTTGCATTTTTGAGAGCTAACAGATTGGCGACTCTATTAGGGAATAATCTTCAGAATTTGTGCCTTAATCATAGAGTCAGAAACAAAATAACAGACTCTGATGGGAATAATAAAAAACAATCTTTTCTCACTTTTAAGAAAGTGAGTGGTGACTCTGATAAATTTTTGCAACATGAATGGAAGAAGATCTCAGTTTAGGGGAGGTCACACTGGAGCTGCTACTGGTAGCAGTAAGTGGACACACAAAATTGATAAGGTTGACAAGGGTAAAGGGAAAAGTGAGGACATGTGCATGACGAACAAAGACAAATCATCAATACCTTATGGTGAACTGTTTTGATACATGGATAGATAATTTAACTTCAGAACCTTGTACCCCGAAGATCAAAAGAATTCTTTTTACAATCCTGAGAAACAGGTTGAGTTTAGAGCCAAACTTGAGGCTGAACGAATTAGAATTCAGCATGAGTATGATAAAAAAATGGAAGGTAATCAAAATGGACCTACAGATCATGAGTCTCCTACAGAAAATTATGAATCTTTAACTTATGAAGAAGTTAAAGCACGGTTTGAATCTCAGAAAAAGGAGAGGGAAGAACAAGAAAAAGCTCAAATGATACAAGCTATGAGAGAATTCAAATTGCAGAAAGCTCAGAACATTACTCACACAGCTGGTGGTTCCTCAAAATATGTTCCACCTCATAAACAGGGTAATGATGGTGCAGGGTATTCTGATCCATTTGGGGTCCCTCACCATCAAGTTGGGAATCAATATAGATAGCCAAATCATCCACCTCACATTCCTACACAACATACAAATATATATCCACCTCCTGGTCAGCGTCATGTGCCACATCATAATACACAATTCAACAATCCAATGTACCAATATCAGTATCCACCTAACCCTCCTCCTCAACAATATACTACCATGATTAGACAATTTGATTTGGTAGGGTTTCAATTATATCCTTACCTTATGGATGGAAGCTGGAGAGGCCTAGTGCCTAAGTTTACTGGGAGTAATGCTATCACAGTCGAAGATCATTTAAGAATTTTTAATGCTTTCATTCAAGATTTAGATGTATTGTATGAATATTTACATATGAGATTATTCATGATCTCCCTCATTGAAGAAGCTAGGGATTGGTTTAATAGCTTAGAAACAACCTCTATTGATTCCCTCCAAATATTTCAGGATCGATTCCTTGAGCAATTTGGGAATCTAAGTGCACCAGATGCTGCACTCCATGAACTAATGCGAATTCAAAAAGGTCAGAATGATTCAATCTTTGATTTCAATAGAAGATTTAATAAATTGCAAAATAGAATACCTCCCAGATCAAAGTTACCTGACTCTGTGGCATTAAGTGTTTACCTGAATGCATTCAACCCTAAAACAGGGTATGAACTGAGAAACAGGTTCCTAAGGGACTTAGCTGAAGCACAAACGATAGCATTAACAATTGAGAACAACAGAAAGGCTGTTGGGATAATGAATAAGAGAGACAACCCTAGAGCTCCTCAACAAAATAATAATTACCAATATAAGCAGGAGAACACATATAGGAATGAAAGGCCTAAATTGCATGACATGCCTTATAACTCAAATTGGAAAGATGGAAAACCTATGATAGATAGGCCTAAAAACAAGGATACCCTGATCCATTGAGAAAGAAGGGAACATATATGGTGAACAACAATTATTTTTGTGAGGCTTGTGATAAGCCAAATTCCCCTGAGTATTGTGTTGTAGCTCAGAGGATGCAAGAAGGAGTGTTAATCGGAGATGGTGGAGAAGATCATAAAGTGTTTTTAACTTCAAACACTTTTCATCATGTGGAGGAGAGATACTCATCTTCAGAGGATGAAGGTTATGAGTATGATGTTACAAGTCAGAAATATAATGTCCACACGGTTGAGCAGTAGATCCTTTCTGATTTTGAAGAAGATTATATAGAGCAGCAGTCTGTTGAAACACCTACTCAATGCAGTATGAGGAAACTGACTGAAGAAGAGATAGAAAGATTGACTGTTGCTTTAGTCAAAGAAGCAAGGATTAAGTACTGGTTGAGAAACATGACAGTAAATGAGAAAGAGGGTGTCCCTAGAGGCATTTTTATGAAAGATCAAAAGGCTGAACAAGGAGTTTCGAAGAAAACTGAAAATAAACATGAAGAAAGCAAACAAAAGCTTGTCCAAAAGGATGCAGTGAAAGACTTATGTAAAGAAATTTCAAAAGACTGATCAGCTGGGTAAAAAAGAAAGAGAAGAGAACAAAGGAGAAACATCAGAACAAAAGAAAATGATTAAGGCAGAAGGTTCCTTTTTTGATTTCACTCAAGCTTTGTCTCAGGTAAAGATGTCTGTTCCACTTCTTGAGATGATGAAAATTAAGGAATATAGAGACAGTGCAGTGCAATTGATAACAAATGAAAGTGATAAACATGTAAATTTTGAAAATAAGATGGCTGCTAAAAATAAGCAGGATAAAGTAAACATCCCAAAAATCTGCTTGAGTAATGTATTGACAAGTCCTCCACAAGTTGATCCTTTCTTCACTACATTACTCATAAATAACAAATTGTTGAGAAATTGCATGATAGATTATGGTGCTGCCATGAATATTATGCCAGTGGGAGTGATGAAACAACTAGGCATGTGGGTGGATACATACGAAGGAAAATGTTATGCAATGGATAACAGACCCATTCCTGTGGTGGGTATAATGAAGGATGTTGAAGTCAAGCTAGCTGCTTATCCTCAAGTAGCTTACAATATTGATATAACAATAATAGACACCCCTCCTCAGTTCGATATTCTTTTATCAAGACAATGGATGGTTGTAATTGGTGGAAATGTCCAGTTTGATCTATCTTATGCAACAATTCTGGTAAATGGCCAAGAGGTGAAGTTGTACAGAGAGCCGAGGATGAATCAGCTTATTAACTATGTACCTCAAGATCAAATCAATTGTTTTTGTGATGTTGATCTTGGGAGTTTCAATATAGAACCATCCTAGCCACAGTTGATCAATAGCGATCCAATTGAGAAGCATGTCACACAAAACTGTAATGGTGTGTGGAAGATGTACTTTGATGGAGCCTGCAGCCAAGAAGGTAATGGAGCAGGGATAATTTTTGTTTCACTAGAAGGTATTACTTTTAAGCATTCATTCCTATTAGCATTTGAGTGTACAAACAATGTGGCAGAGTATGAAGCCTTATTAACAAGAATAAATATAGCTGTGAAACATAAAATCAAATTGTTGGCTATTCTTGGGGATTCAGAATTAGTTGTCTCACAAATTAAGGAAAAGTATGTAGCAAAATACAAAAGACTAAAGCAATACAGAAATGTTGTATGGGATACAATTGAGCTGTTTGATGCCTTCTCAATTGAGTGGGTAGATAGATCAAAAAACATAATGGCTTATTTTCTCGCGAATGTAGCATTGAAAAGAGATGATATTACATTGGCTGGAGTGTCACAAATTGAATTCAAGACAAGGCCTGTTGTGCCTGATAATATATATAATTGGCAGGTTTTTAATGATGATACTGACCTTTTAAAATTTCTACATTGTGTTGATCAGTATGAAGCCCAAGAGATTGACTTCAATGCCTTTGTTGAAGAAGTTGATGGAAAAAGGACAGTATTTGAAAAGGAGATCTTGCAGCTAAAGACAAATAAACTTCCTAAAGGATTAGTGGCACTTGAGAGGGTGTATGATGGAGGTGATCGGTCCCTTATGAAGCAGACACCAGTCAAAAGAGAAGATATCGAAGAAATTAACTTGGGGACTGATATGGCACCAAAAAGGGTATATATAGGGAAAAGGATAAATCCTACAATTAGAAGAATGTTGATTGAATTGTTGAGAAAATATAAACATGTTTTTGCTTGGTCTTATGAGGATCTAAAAGCATACAGGGAGGATTTATTTCAGCATGAGATACCATTGAAGCCAGATGCTAAACCATTTAGACAAAAGCAGAGACCTATAAATCCAACTTTGGAACCTAAAATGCAGGAGGAATTGGCAAAACTTAGAGATGGTGGAATTATTAAGCCAATTAGACATTCAACATGGGTTTCAAATCTGGTCCCTGTGAGAAAGAAAAATGGAGACATCAGATTATGTGTAGATTTTAGAAATCTAAACATGGCATCCCTCAAAGACAATTATCCTTTGCCAAACATGAAGGCCATATTGCATAAGGTGACAGGTTGCGAATTTTTGTCAATGATGGATGGATTCTCAGGGTATAATAAGGTTAAGGTCAAAGAATCTGAGCAATACAAAATAGCATTCACAACTCCTTGGGGGACGTATGTTTACTTCAGAATGCCATTTGGTCTCACTAATGCAGGGGCGACTTTTCAAAGAGCCATGGATGTGGCATTTGATAATTTGATCAATATTCTCATGGTGGTGTATCAAGACGATCTCACTGCTTACTCAAAGAAGTCTGAAGATCATGTTTATCATCTTGAAAAGGTATTTATAAAAGCTATTAAATATGGTATTAGCCTGAACCCTAAGAAATTCTATTTTGCTGTCATAGAGGGTAAGCTTTTGGGGCATATTGTTTCAAAGGAAGGGATCAGGATAGACCCTGAAAGAGTGGAGGCCATTGATAAAATCCCTATCCCTAAAACTGTTAAGGCAATACAGTCATTCTTTGGATAGATTAATTTTGTTAGAGGGTTTGTTTCTAACTTTGCTGAGATTATTAAGCCTATATCAAAAATGTTGAAGAAAGGACAAAAGATAGAGTGGACTGTAGAACCTTTGGAAGCTTTTGTATCCATTAAACGAGCCATCAAAGAGGCTCATGTTCTTAAATCTCCTGATTTTTCAAAACCTTTTCAGATTTTTTCATTTGCCTTAATGCACACTATTGCTGTTGTTATGCTACAGAAGAATGAAGAAGGTCATGAACAGCCTGTATCTTTCTTCAGTAAGTCATTACAGGGGTCTGAATTAAAGTATGATATAATGGAGAAGCAATCATTTGCACTGGTGAAAGCTGTAAAAGCTTTCAGGCCATATCTTGTGGGAGCAAAGGTGGTTGCTTATGTTCCTCATGTAGCTATCAAGGATATTCTAACACAGTCTGAAGTAACAGGTAAAAGATGCAAATGGATCAATAAAATCCAAGAATTTGACATGGAGATGCAAATTACTAAACTGGTAAGAGGTCAGGGTTTGGCTAAATTAATGGTAGAGGCAAATATTGAAGCAAACCAAATTTGCAATATAGAGGAAGAAAATGTAGTTGCCAGCATTGAGCACACTCAATGGTATACAAATATCATCTATTATCTCAAATACATGAAGTGTCCAGAAGGAATGAATGACAATAAGAAAAGAACACTGAAGTTGCAGGCTTCCAAGTATGTTTTTATGGATGGAGATTTATTTTGGAAGAATAGGGATGGTATACTATTGTTATGTCTGGATGAATTTCAAGCTAAGAATGTCTTAAATGAAATGCATGAAGGAATGTGTGGAGGAAATTACTCAGCAAATACAACAGCGCATAAAATTCTCAGGGCAGGCTATTATTGGCCTAAAATTTTTAATGACTCTTTTGAATATGTGAGAAAATGTGAAGCTTGTCAGAAGTTCTCTGGAAAACTGAAATATTAGGGAGCTTTGCCACTTCGACCCTTGTAGGCTGATGCCCCTTTTCATCAATGGGGAGTTGACTTCATTGGAGAAATACAGGAAAATTCAAGTGGTGGACATAGGTGGATTTTAGTAGCCACTAATTATTTTACTAAGTGGGTAGAGGCGATCCCAACAAAACAAGCCACAAGTAGGGTGGTAACACAGTTTCTGATGGATAATATCATTACCATATTTGGTGTGCCATTGAGGTTGATTATTGACAACGAGATGTGTTTTAGGTCAGATGAGTTCAAAAATTTTTGTAGTTCGAATGGTATTACTATTTCTTATGCAGCCCCTTATCATCCACAGGCTAATGGACAGGCAAAATCTAGCAATAAGAGTCTTCTTAAGATTATAAGAAGAATGTTAGGTCACAATAAGAAAGCCTGGGATTCAAAGTTAAAGTTGGTTGTTTGGGTTGATAGGATTATAGTAAAAAAGGCAATTGGGAAATCTCCATTTGAATTAGTGTATGGTACATAGGCTAGGATTCCTTTGCAGAATTTGTTACTAGTCCACAAGTTCATCCTTCAGGAAGATTTGGATATTCCTGAACCTATGGAGGAAAGAATGGAACAACTAGCTGAACTGGATGAAACAAGGAGAGTGGCTCAAAATCAAAACATAAAGTTGTAGACACATATGAAATATTTATTTGACAAAAAGGAAAAGGACAGGAAATTTGGAGAAGGTGATTTGGTATTGATGTGGAACGCAAGGTGCCAGGAGAAGGGTAAGCATGGTAAATTTGAAGCTTTGTGGCTGGGACCTTTTTTTGTGGTTGGAAAGAAAGGCGAAGACTCATACTATCTACAAAATATGGCTGGTGAGAATCAGGAATTGCTTGTACATGGGCAATTTCTGAAACAATTTTTCTCTTGAAGTAACACAGAGGATTAAGGGTTGCCAGTGCATGGACAACTCTTGATGGTCCTCTTTAAAATTCTTTTCCATGCATAGTAGTCTAGGATATAAAAGGAACAGGACTTGCAAGTACATGGACAATCCTGACTTTCCTTTTTTCAATATCTTTTTTATTCCATGTATAGTAGTGTCGGGTCACTTGCATTCTCATTCATGCTACCTTGTTCACTTAATCCATCACCTTGAGTTTGTTCTGCTCAGCCAGAAATCTGGATCCTTGCAATGATCTCACAATCATTCATCCCCAGTCAGAGCCACTCTTAGAACTGTAAAATTTTGACATTTTTGCAGTCAATTGCATTCATGAGTTTCCAGAAATAAGTCCTCCTCATAAGCATAGAGTTCCTTGTTCATGGTGTCTTGCTTGTTTTTTATCATAATATCCAATTGAATCCATCAAGTCCTTCATATTTCATTGAATTGCCTATTTCGGCAAGACATAGTAAAAGTCTCCCCGACCTGAATTTTCACTAATATGTATTTGTTGCAGACAATCGGCAGGACTTTTCTTTTGTTTCGGTGACTGAGAAGATTCATATCGGTAGGAGAAGCATTTCGGGATAAAGTTATAGCGAAGTATTTTTTCTTGCCAACCGGCATATAGAAAAAATATATCGACATAAGTTGGGGCGTCGTTGTAATGTCACGATGACTTCAATTTGTCTTACTGATTAGCATGTAGAAGCATCATTTTAGCCAAACTGATTAGTATCATTGAGAAGTCATGGCAAATACATTGTGTTTCGCCGACTGGCACATGAGGAAATATATCAGTAACACTAAAGTATGTCAGGGTAAAGTCTTCCCGAAGGCGTCGGGTCTTGCCGATCAGGTGTAGGGGATTCAAAAGGCTATCGGGAGAAGCTATGGAGTCTTGCCGATTTAAAAGTTATGCCGATAGAGATATGCATCGCCAGGAGAAGAGTTCTTCAGCATAAGTTTCACCGAAGTTTGAATGTTATACCGACAAGTAGTTTGGGGTGAGTTTCACCGAGTAGGAGTAGTCTGGAGGAGTGATTTCGGTAAGAAATTTGGCATCGATATGAGTCTTCCCGAAGGTTCATTGTCTTGTCGAAGGTATTGTTCATTGGTAGGGTTCATTTCTTTGGTGAGAAAACCTAGTGGTCACGCTGAAATGAGATTTCATCGATGAAAGGGTGATTTTGTCTCAGCGATTAGAAAATGATTTGAAGAATGCATATCGGTATGACACTGTGAAGTCTATGTAACATTTCCCCAACTTGGAATTGTCTCAGCGACATTGAAAACATAAGCGATAGTCATCATTTTGATTCCAAGTGTCGGTAAGACTACAGAATGTCTTGGCGAATGGTGTAATAAATGTTGCAAAAGAACTTCGCCCCAAATTTGAAAATCTCTCATCGATAGGACATTTGATGCGACAGTGCTAGTTTCAAACGAGCCTTCATTTGTGTTTCATTAATGGCGTGACGGGGTATAATAGCAAAGTTTTAATCAATTCTTCAGTACTAAATTGATTGCAGGTGAATTGGCATGTTGAATAGAGAACTGGGACATTTTTAGGTCTAAGGAGCTCAAGCAGAATACTGTAAGTAATTACTTTTTGATTTTTCACATTTTGATTCTGTAAGCTTGAGAATGGAGTCTTTTGGTTCTAGAAAGGGTAAGGGTAGAAGGCCTGGTGAGAGTAGTTAGTCAAAAGGAAAGAAACAAAAGGTTGATACAGAGCATGAGGGTATTGAGTGGAGGTTAAATCAAGACCTTATTGATCAGCTACCTGGTTCAGGGCCTAAAGCCAGAAGGTCCGTACAACTTAGGGCAGAAGTTCATAAGTTAGATGATAAATGCAAGATCATAGGTGATGTCTAGATTGCTGTAAGAGGGTATGAGCTATTCAATTTCCATTATCACAGAAGAAACCGCTTTGAACTTGTTTGTAACCCATGGAAGCTGAATGTAGGGAAACTGGTGTGCCCTAATGTGTTTGTGAATGCAGAGCTAGTGAAATTGCTTGCAGATCATTATGATCCAAAACATAAAGCTATATGTGATCCATTTGGAAAGCTACAGATATACGTATCAAAAGAAGCAATAGGTGAGGTATTCAAATTGGAAGGGTTTTGCAATGAGGAGATCAGTTGTGAAGAGTTGGAGAAGGAATTTTCAAGAATGGATACAATCTATAAAGGTTGGAGGTTGCCTATTCATAGAGTCAAATAGGGTAACAAGCCAGAACCTTTGCAAGATAGTGAGGGGCCTCTGTATCATGTAGATTTGTTTGAGCCCTATATGAAGTACACATATTTCTCAGTGTGTCAGGTATTGGGAATGGATGCCCCAAAATTCATGTCAATTGTTCCAATGATTATCGCAGCAGATATCCAGTATCATAACTCCAGGCCATTTGACTATGCTTCATACATTTCTAGGGGGCTTGAGTCAGGATTGATGGCTATCAAGGGTGGAGCTTCTATTGTTCATCTCAGACACTATTAATTGTTGATGCATTTGGTGCTGTATTTTGGACAAGAGTTAGGAGTATGGCCTCCTGAAATGAGAGTTTCTCAAATTGGTAAAGAGGGTGAAGCATTTCCTGTTCAGCTGTGGATTTCTATTTGGGACAGCAGGTTTGCTAATTCTAGTTTCATTCATTTTGAGCAATATTTTGTGAAAACCTTGTACAAATTGTATAAATATCCTTGTAATTATTCATTGACTGATGAGATCAAGAGATTCCCGCAGCCAAAGGACTTTAATGGGCCAATTGATCATAACTGGGGAGATTGGTATTGTTTGGAGGGAGCTACAGTGATTAGAGTATATGGATTTGAAGATACCCCTTTCATTCTACCAAGGACAGTTCTAAATAGAGTTGCATATTTGGAAATTGTTAGACAGATGGATTACAGCAGTGTGATGCATTTCAGCTCTTTTGGGAAGCAGGCTTTTATGCCTAGTACATTGTGTTTTGGTGACTTCACTGTGTTGTCTAAGGAAGGATACAATTCAATCCCTGATAGATTGTTGCATTATAGTATGAAGAGAGGACCACCTAGGAAGAGCTTTGACCCAGAAGGGTATATCAATTTAGCCAAAGAGAGGATAAATTTTGGAGGGTACCAGTATGTGCCCTATCCCTTTGATGATATGATCAGAAATTTGGATGAAGATGAAGTTGAAATGGTGGTTGAAAGGTACAACCAAGGGCTACAGGAAGCAGATCTATTGTCTTATGGAGAAGAGGAAATACCAAAGGATAATGTGCTACAGAGCAGAACAGAAAAGGTATCCAAGTTGAGGACTGAGTGGTATGTTTGCCCAACCAAAGAACAGAGTGTTGAAAGTGGTGATGCTGATGCAAGGCATATGGAGTATAGATCATTTGTTTTTGATGATGAGTTTATAAATTCCCCAAAATTCAAGGCTTTCCTGTATAAACAAAAGGGGAAAGAAATCAGAGAAAATGTTGGTGATGTCACCTCAGGGAATGAGGAGCAATTACTGGTTCAATTGAGAAAGTGCATGGATGATGAAATGACAAATATGACTCCTGAAAAGGGAAGGAAAATGTTGGAAGGTGCTGGTGTCATGATTTTTCCTGGACTTGATTTGAATTCAGCACTTGTTTTTGATAGTTTCTTGAGGGATAGCAATGCTACACATAAGCTTGATAGAGAAAGTGTTACAGAGGTGTATGCAGGGTCTAAGTACAATACTGATGAAGGATCATTGATGATTTGGGCTTTGTACCCACCCTACAGGAAATTAGTGGTAATTGACTCAGAGAAGGCATTTGGCCATGTTATGACCCTAAAGGTTGGAGAGGTTGATTCTGTGGCTACTGCAGAGATTGGGATCAATATTGCAAAATTAAATAAAGCACAGATTCAGATGTTGATAAAAGAAAGAGAAATGTACAAGGAAAATAATGAAAGAATGTTGAGAGAAAATGATAGATTGAAGGATTTGGTTGGTATTTCAATGGGGCCAACCAAAATGCTCACTCAAGGAGAAAGCTCTCAGGAAAAAGATCATTGGATAGGATCAAGTGCTTATGCTTAGGGAAAGTATGATGCAATTGCAGCAATTGTCAAGAGGAGGTAGGATAATTTGACATCTTGGTTGAATAAGTTGTGGGGAAAATACTCTCATATTCTTGCTGCATTGAAGGAGCATATAAGGATGGATGGACGAATCATGGAGAAGTTTCATGAACTGGCTCAAAGTGATGATGCTAACAGTACTACACTTGAAGCTGCAAATCATATTATCAATCGCCATCAAAACTTCTATGATGAACTGCAAGGGGATGAACAAGGACTAATTGAGGCTGCCAAGAAAACTGTGATCACATTCTTTGATGATAAAGGAGAATTGAAAGATGCTACCAGATGGAAAAATGAATGTGAGTCAATGTTGAATGAAGTCATGAAGACAGTTTCTGCGGAGGATACAACCTTGGAAGAAGTGAGCAAGCAAAATGAGGAGATGGTCAAGATGGAAATCACGATTCAGAATGTTGTTGGAGATGCGGACACATATGAGCACCAGGATTACTTGGATCATCTCGCTAAGACTCACTTGTGGCTAAATAGAGCCTAATTATTCTCTTTCTTATGTTTTGTAATTTAGATATTTCCTATTTCTGAAAGGATGCATCCTTTCATATTCTCAATGTATAAACACCCGTTTTGAAAACAAAATGTGGGTGATAGGTAGAATAGCATAGAGGATAGAAGATACACGGTGGAACACAATGTTTCACAGATCTGAGACTTTGTTGCATATGTAAAATCATGGAGATATCAATGGAAATCTAATACTATGGTGCAATTTTTTCTGGTGTCAGTTGTTTATGGTATTCACTAAAGAATATTATTGAAGTTATCTTTGAAATGGTGTTTTCTAGTTATTTGAATTGGTGTAACAAGTTTATACCCAGTTCGTCAGTGCACATTTGCTGCATCTATATGGTCAATTAATAGTTTCTTTCCAGTAAAGATTAAATTCTTTGAATTGATCATAGTAATTAGGGAATGTCAATTGGATCACTAAGAAGAACTCAATAATTACAATTTTGCATGTTTATACAAGCTATAAACCAAATAAAATGCTAAATAACTTGAATGTCTGCCAGAACGAAGCATTTGTTTCAGATTTCTCTTGACTCTGTAAACCCTATAAGGCACTAGTCTTTTCATTTTCATTCTTTAGTTTCACTCATATTTTTTACATCTGTTAACTGAGCATATTAGGGTTTAGTTTTGAATATTGCTATACAATTTATACCAAATTTGATTTCATTTGTCCACTCCCCTCTGCCATTGTGGGAAAAATATTTCAAGTGAGATAAGCACATCAAGTCTGCTTCATTCAAATAGGTACACCTGCCTAGGTCTAGCAGCACCTAAAGAGTAGAAGGTCTAAATCTTTTGACCTTGTCTGTTACCCGAAAATGTTGTGAAAGCTTGGCAACCTTTCATGGTTCAAACCTGCATTTTTGAGAGCTAACACTTCTGTTGGAAAATCAAGATCCCCTCAGAAGTTTGATAAACCTGAAGACCAAGGAAGTAATGCAAAAGACCAAGGTCATTCATATCAAATCGCTCCATCAATGCTCGTTGTGTACTCTGAATCATGGAAGTAGAATTCCCTATGAGAATCAAATCATCCATGTAGAGCACAAGTATGAGTTGATCCTCTCCATGTCTCTGAGTATAAACTATGGGATTGGAATGGCAGTGAGTGTAGCTAGAAGCAAGCAAGAGACTATCCATCTTCTCATACCAAGCCCGAGGGGCCTGTTTGAGACCATACAATAAACGTCGAAGCCTACAAACAAGTGAAGAGTCTTGCACAAATCTTAGTGGCTGCTCCATATAGATCTCCTCATGAAGATCCCCATGCAAGAAGGCACTCTTCACATCCATCTAATATACTAACCATCCCTGTGATGCAACTATAGCAAGGACAAGGTGTATAGAATCCATCTTGGCAACAAGAGCAAAGGTCTTAGAATAGTCAATCCCTTCAACCTAAGAAAACTCCTTTACAATAAGACGAGCCTTGTACTTATCAATGGAGCCATCTATTGCATACTTGGTATGATACACCCACTTGCACCAAACCAACTTTCTTCCCTTATGAAGAGACACAAGATCCCAAGTATGATTCTTCTTCAAAGAAGAATACTCATCAGCCATAACACTATCCCACTCTGGAATAGCTAAAGCATCTAAAAAATTTTGAGGATCATATGAAACAACATGACTCAAAAGACTGATTTCAAAAGTTTGAGAATGAGTGCGGCGAGTGTCTATGGGATCACCAACAAGAGGACCAACCTCCTCAAGAGTAACTCGAGCCCATCGTGGCCTAGTGGCTAACTGAGGAGGAGGTGCATCATGACCGTCATCAAAATCTTCCTCAAGTAGCAAAACATCATCAATTGAAGAAGACTGAGTAGGTTGTGATGAAGAAGTCGAAGGAGGATCTGACTGGGTGAAGGTCTCAACAAACTGAACATCATGTCAGAAATGAACCTCTCATGTGTCAGGATCAAACAATCTATATGCCTTCACATCCTCACAATAGCCAACAAAGATGTACCATTAACTTTTCTTCTCCATGGATTTACGCTGACCATTCAAAATGAATGCCCAAGCCTCACTACCAAATACTCTAAAGAAGGATACATTAGGATTGCGATGAGACCAAGCCTCCTTAGGGATCATAGTCCGCACTGCCTTGTGGGGCATACGGCTCTGAATATAGTTGGAATAATTGACAGCTTCAGCCCAAAATGTTGGTGCCATGGACCTAGACTGAATCATACAATTGGCCATTTCCCTGAGAGTCCTATTCTTTCTCTCCACCACACCATTTTGTTGAGGAGTGTAATGAATTGTGTTGATGAAGAATACCATGCTCACTGCAAAAATCCTAAAATGCCTAATTGACATACTCCCCCCATTATATGTGCGTATCTGTCGAAGAGAAAAACCTGATTACTTATCCACAAATGTTTTGAAGGTCTTGAAGTTGACGAGGACTTCACTCTTGAGCTTCAGAAAATAGACCCATGTCCCGCGGGAAAAATCATCAATGAATGTTAGCACATACTTAGCCCCTAAAAAAGGAGTTGGGAATGACATGAGATCACTATGGACCAACTCAAGGGGTGTGGTTGCAAGTGTAGCTTGACCTTTAGGAAAAGGATTTTGATGTTGCTTGCCAAGAACACAACCTTGACAAACACCATCTGTGCAAGTGATCTTTGGAAGACCAACCACTAAGTTATGTGATTGCATCTGTTGAAGATATCTATAGTTCAAGTGCCCAAATATCTCATGCCAAAGCTTGATCATTGAATCAACATGAGCAACAAAACATGAACCCAATGAAGACTCAAATCCATCAAATCGATACAAATGGTTCTCATGATCAACTATCCCTGTAGCAACAACCTTCTCAGGATCCTGCAACTGTCTAATAGTCACATTCTGTGGAGTAAACTCAATTGTCTTCCCATCTCCAGAATGAAAAATCTAATATATGGAAAGTAGATTCATTGAAATATCAGGAACAAGAAGAACATCCTCAATGCACCCATCTAGCATTTGAACGGAGCATGTCCCCAAAATTGGAATATGTGAAGAGTTCCCAACTGAAATCTGAGAAGTAGAAGTATGAACAATGGAATCAATAAGATCACGTGAATTGGTCATGTGATGTGAAGCACCTGAATCAAGAATCCAACTATTTAAAGATGAATGAATGGTCCGTGCTGAAAGAGCTTTCTCTTTTCCCATGGAAGAATACTTAGCCACTAAAATGTTGTGCTTCTTCATAGCTTCCTCTAAGGCTTCTAATCTCCTAAAGAAACGAGTTGCATCATGCCCAATTTTGCCACAGAATGAACAAGGTTCTCCTTTCTTTTTCTTGGACTTAGAAGAAGAATCTCCAGAGGTAGAAGGAGAAGGAGATGGAGTGGACTTCTGATAGTTCTTCGGCTTTGGTTTGGAGGGATTCTTCAAGTTTATCCCAAATATTCTTAGGTGTTTTACACTCTGAAATATGAAACAACAAACTATTATATACATGTAAGCCAATGAGCCCTTTTGCTTCATCCATTTTACATCTATGGACAAATTTTTCATAATCCCTTGTAAATTCAGGTTGTTTTGCATCTAACATTGGCCATAGACCCTTAGATTGTAACAATTGAGTCATTTTTAGCTTCCATGTATGATAATTGTGTGGAGTGAGTTGTTCAATTTTCCTTAGATCCACCATGAACACCAAAATAAAGAAGACAATGTGGCACTTAAATTGTGCCTTTCACCCCCCCAGCAAATTACAATGAACAAATTTTGCAATTTTTACAAGTGACAAGCTCAAATCAACCGTTTATAACACACGGTGATTTTTACAAATTTCAAAACAAAAGATTTTGCAAAAACTGAAAATAGAGGTTACAAACACATTCCTTGTGATTTTGTGAGCAATTTCAAAAAAACGTTTTCCAAATTTTGACTTTGTTTGCAAAAGTTACGCCAAGAACAAGCAATAAATGCACTTGTACCTTCAAGCTGAAAAAATTGGCACAAAATGTCAAAATATGGAAAAATCACCGACACCACTACAAATTTTGTCGAACCAGCTTTTCGGCGATATGCCATTTTCGAAAATCCGATGTCGTGGCAAAAAGTTATGCAAAATTGAAAAAAAGCCCTATTTTAGGACCTTGAAGACTAAACAGGAGCAAAAATAACTAGGCACAAAATTTAAGCCCCTGGGGGCTGGAGCCTAATTCTCCACGCAACCGCATCTTTCCCTAAGTCAAAAAACTGATGGTTTACTAACTGCTAGTTGTCACTATCCGACTGTTCACATGCAACCGTTTGTGGTTGGCGGTTTGGGCTAGCAGTTTGGCACTGGCAGTTTGAAGACTAACCGCGGGCTTTTGGTTGTTAAAGTTGCATCCGGTGGTTTGAGGACTGCCGCCCTCTTAGCGGCTAGTAGACTGCAGCCTACGATTAAGGCTAAGGTCGGTGGACTGTTAATTCTGCGGCTTGCCTTGTGTAAGGCGGTGGGGCTCATAGAAGAAATGGCAGCGCTTTAAGCACTTGAAACAAAAGCGCTATGCGCTTTTAAAATATATATATATATATTTATTTATTTAAACTTTTTCAAAAAAACACCTCCAATAGAAAATAATAAAGCCGGATTTTTTAAATATATATATTTTTAATGACGACGTCGTACCTACGTAGGGGGTCGTACGGCCTCCTCTGCTAATTTTTTTTCCCTAGAAACAACTTTTTCCAAATATAGGAAAATTATATATCAAAAAAATTGGAAATGGCCACCCAGACACAATGGAAGGCTTATTGTTTTCCCAAGATGCTCCTGTAAAAAGTTGTTCACTAGATCTGAGCTCCAGACCCTTCTTTGCCAAAGTTGCAAATGGTGACGAAATTGAGTGAAACAAAATCCAAATCTGACTTTTTCGAGCCTCCTGGACGCAATGGGATAGCCTAAAATACTGCCACTATAGCCAAAAGTGTTGCAATCACCAGATCTCACCAAAATGAAAGCATGTAATATAGGATACAAGAAACTCAAAAATCATAATAAAACTTGATGGAAACTCTCTAATAAAGAAATGGAAGGGGCTTGCCAGATTCAAAGCTCTGATACCATGTTGAAGTGATCAACCCAAGATCTTTAATCTGCAACACCAAATAACCTCCACAAGAGATAGAGAGAAGCAACAATGGAAGATGCTATTCCACCAAACAAGGATTGCAATATGATACAGTATGATCAATGCAATACAATACAATGCTATGCTATGCAAAATATGCTAGAGATGCCTTGCTTATAAAGGAAAGGATGAGAGACAGGATAAGACAAGATGATGACAAGTGTCTTAATCCTATCACATGAGACAACTAACCCATAACTACCTAGGAAAGTGTAACTTCTATATGAGACAACTAATGCTTATCTAGATAAGACAACTAATATCCTAAGTAAACTTAACATGTGAATTAAGTCCCCTAAGTCCCTAGTAAAGGAATAAAATAGGTACAAGAGTTATTCACACCAACAGTGGCGACCATGTGTATAGCAACCATCTGAGCTTGACGCAGGGTTCTATGCTCACCTCTTGGATGGGATGACCTATACAATACTAAATATCATCTTGTATCTCCTTAGGTGTCTTCTCATCTGTCGAGTGGACAACCTCAACCCAGATAGGTAACTGCAAGATGTGGTGAATTTCCTCTAGTGTAATAGTCATCTCCCCTGTAGGAAGGTGAAAGGTGCACGTATCTGTGTCCCACCTCTCTACTAGGGCCATAAGCATTGAACCATGATACCTCATGGGTGGCATGAGGTATACCCAAAATAATCCTATCTCTTGTAAGATACTAATCTCATCCTCTAATAGCTAGGAAAGATGCTCTTAGAGGTGACATAATCATCTTTCCTAGACGCTGGCAAGCTCAAGGAGGAACTTAAAGAATAAAAATTAAAATAAATCATCACTAAAGTTCCTAAATCTATACATTAAATAATTAAATTTTCACTAAAGTTGCTCTAGGACACTTTGCGACCAACTTGGACATATGGGCCATTTTTGGATGAGGGGGTGGAGGGGTCCTGGAGACTTTAGCCATTTCTGGACAATCTACAACTAAGTTGGACACTTTGAAACCAAGAGGGATACTTTGCGACAAAGGAGGATGCTTTACGACTTTTTTGGTCAGGGTCCTAAAACTTATAGAAATACATAAAAAAACATTATAAATACATGAATTCGAAGAAAAATCAGAGCAAAATCCACTCACCATATGTCAGAGCTCACTATGTGCCACCTTGTCACACAGAATGTCCAGTCTCAGAGGCTTGTATGCTTGTCTGCTAGGCATCTTTGATCACTCTACACCAAGGTAAATTGGAAAAAGGCAAATGTCAAAATGATAGATAAAAGTTTCATTTTCATTCATATATACTAAATTCTATTAAAGGATAGAATATTTTATTGGTACATTGTATTCAAAACATCATATTGGGGGCTAGTTAACTCTATTTTTTATGCCATTTGTTGTGTTGAATTCATAATTTTGTCCCTAATCTAATCTAATGTCTATCAATATTTGGTGTTGTACTTACAATACCTTATGGTAGAACCAAAGTGATTCAATGAGGTTTCATGGCTATCTTGAATCCACCTCCATGAGGCAAACAAAATCTGAGGGGCATACATCTACCCTCAAACTCGATTCTTTGTAGAAGTTTGATAAGAGGGTTTTTGAACGACTAACGAATCGATGTTGTGGGATACAATTCCTAACATTGTGGTTTTACAAATGGTTATATTGGGGGCTTTATTCACCCTGCTTGCAAAAGAATCCATATGAGTATCCTTTTCATTTGAATTCTTTTAGCTTGCATATGCACATACTGTCATATGACCGCTAAAGTGGGGGTTGAATATAATGTAGGAAATTGTACTCCTTTCCAAGTGAATAATTTCACACTTAGTTTGGACCTATCTTAGTGACCTTTCATTTATGCATTTTTAAACCTCATTAATGGGCCCTTAATACCCTTTATTATGCATCCCAAGGCCTATTTTATTTATTTCTCGACAATATGGCCCACATTGAATAAATGTTATTAATCAACTTAATTCCTTGGCATAACTTAGGTCCTGAGCTTTTAGGTCAAGACCCATTCTCCCATGGGTGAATGGGCCCCCTTTAAGTTCATAAACCCAAGTTGAAACATGTTTTTGGTGACATTTCAAGGTTTGAAGTTCAAATTCTAAGTGTCGGCTTTTGGGATCTAATAAATGGGAAATTAGAAAGGAAGCCTATAAAGCTATCTTTCAATCATTTTTCACTAGACAAGAAAAGATTCACATGAGATCACAAGGATTTACACTTAAGAGAAAGGATAAATTAATCAAGCATTCAAATTTGAAGTCTTGGAGCAACATTCTATGTGTTTTTGTAGGTCTTCAAGCTCATTTTGTCAACAAGATCAAGCATTGTCAAAGATTGATGATAGATGCCTATGGAGGATCATGATGGATTTTAGGTTTTGGGAGATGCACCAAGTCATTCAAACAAGACTAATAACTTGTTTCCTAAGTGGTTCCATCTTCTATTATCATTCTACTTTTTACCTAAATGAAGGTATATTTAGATTTGTGATCTATTAGGGTGATTTGATATCTCCCAAAGTAGGTATGCATCATTGTTCATTGTTTCATTTAGGGATCCTATTCTAACACATTTGAGTAGGGTTTCTTTTCATTTGAGCTCTTGTAATCTTAGACACACTTAATTTAGGGCTTACACACACTTTCATGTTTTAGATCTGTACTTTTTTTATCAAGGTTTAATTACCAAACTAGGGGTTTGACCAAGGAAAACCCCCATCCAACACCAAACAACAATTTTGTTTTGAAGATTTATCACAGGTACAAATCCAGGAGTGAAGGTTCAGAGGTAAAGGAAGGAAGTGAAGTTTTAGGACTCAAATCTTAGTTTCATTTTTTTCTAGAAAAGGAGACCTAGACCCATTCGCCCATGGGTGAATGAGTCCCTAATAGGCTTGCAGACAAAATTTTGTGATAGGTGCACAGTGTTCCCCTTTCCTAGATCTACTAGAAGCTTTGTTGTTTCTCTTAGTTTTATGCTTAATATACAAGATTTAAGTGTTATATTGCATTTTGGAGTTGATTTGTTGTTTTTAGTTTTTCTCCCAAAAGTGTTGTTTGACCTTGACCCCCGTCATCAAAGCATAAGGAAATTTGAATATTCTCACATTCACTTGATTCACCTAAGGGTTGTTAGTCAATTCCTTGTGGGAATCTAATTTCCTAACAAAATTAGGAATATAGGGTATATTCTCACCTTCTTGACCTACCTTTCCATTTTGGGAAACCCTATTTTTCTTGATTTCAAGTATATATTGGATCACATTATGTACATGCAATCACAAAAAGAACATGAATAAAAATAAAGCTAGTATGACACATGTGAGCCGGCCTAAAGAAAGTCATCTAAATCCCAATATTGTTCATCATATGTGGAAGGAAGATGACTAGCCAAAGGGGAAATAATGAATATCATACTAGGATAATCACTAGGTTCAACTTGTGGTGATGTCCTTATGGAGTGTGGGTCAATAATAGCTGTTAGTTAAGATATTTTGGGTGGTCCTATGAGTAGAAAAATGTCCTCCACAATGTTTTGTGTGGTATGTGTGTATAATATCAAATAAATCTTCTTTGGGCACACACCAACGCATGATATTATTAAGGCCTCAGTGGAAGAGCATCCCATTAATCCACGTGTAATCAACACTGAGTCCAACTAGCTTTTAGCATTCCATTAGAGAGAAATGAGGTGGGAACCTACAAGTAACCAAGTAGTTTTCCATGTCAGTGTACCACAGACTTGTTATTGATATAGCAAAAAGGTACTCATCTGGAAAGGTATCATCAACCAAAACTGGTTCATCTTCACACTGCAACCTAGAGATAAAATTGATCACTACATTCTTTTGCCTTGGTTTTTCAAGGATAGTAATATTGAACTCCTGCAAAAGAAGCAACCATTGAATCACTCATCCTGTCACAATAGGTTTATTCATCAAAAATCTAATGGCAGAGTGATCCGTATGTACAAAGATTTTATACCTAGTTATGTAGTGGAAAAATTGATTTATTACATAGACTACAACCAAAAACTATTTTTCAATAACAGTATAATTTACCTCCACACCAATAAAATTCTTATAATAAATAGAGTAAAAGAGAGAGTCTTCCTTCTATCCAAGTACAGCTCCCATCGAAGTGTCTGATGCGTCGGTATGTTTATGAAACAATAGTTCCCAATTTGGTCCTCATAACATAGGTGTCGTGATGAGTTTACCTTTGATTTCTTTGAAAGCTTGCTGACATTCCAGTGTCCATGAGAAATTTGTGTCCTTCCCTAGCAACAAAAATAGGGGTGAGGCAATCTTGCTGAAATTTTGAATAAACCTACGATAATAGCCAGCATGTCCTAAGAAACTACACACATCCTTTGGAAAAGTAGGTACATGCAATTCTTGAATAATATTGATCTTTTTTGGATCTACCTCAATTCTTTTTTTACAAATATAATGACCCAATACAATTCCTTTAGTCATTAAGATATGACATTTTTCATGACTTAAGGAAAGATTAGTATCGATACATAGTTTAAGTACCTTTTCAAGATTTTCCTTAGCTTCATCATACGTATCACCATAAATTGTAAAATCATCCATATATACCTCTACACAATCATGAACTAAATCCAAAAAAAATACTCAAAATAGCCCGCTAGAATGTAGTAGATGCATTACACAATTCGAAAGGTAAGACATTATAGGAAAATGTGCCCCACGAAAAAGTCAAAGTAGTCTTATCTTGGTCTTTCAGAGCAATGCAGATTTGACTATTGGGTTTTCTGTTAAGGCATGGATCTCATGAAGAGGAAGGTCTCAGGGAATCTTGGAGGCTATGGATTTCATGAAATTCAGAGAATCTGCGTCATGAAAGATTTAATGATATAAATTAATCCTCATGATTTCACGTGTCAAAGAATTGTACAAAGCACTGGACATATTGAGTTTCAAACTTCAATAGACCAAGCCAAAACCAAAGACCTAGATTGTATTTCACCACTTTGACCAAAATATAATGAAGTCGATAAGCTTAAATACATTGCAAAAATGATATTCATAACTGCTCATAACTCCAAATCACATTTCTTCATGAACAACTTAGGGTTTTAAACTTAATGTATTCCTCATTCAAGACCTAGGGTAGCCTAAATCGATCAACCCAGAATAATAATTCAACCAAATCAACTTAGAGTTCCATTAGAAATACATTTAGTGATCCTAAATCCAAACGAGGGCAAACAAATCAACCCAAAATAATAATTCAAGTGCAGTGTATCGACGCCCTAGTTCACACCAGTTCGAAGTCAAAATCAACCAAGGCATGAACCAAAATCCTAATCTAATCAAATGATGCCCTAATTCCATTTCTCCATTTCGAATGCATGAAATCAACATAATAATAATCACTTTGAAAATTGAATTCAAATAAGGTCCAAATGTACGAGAAAACCCAAGTGAAATTTATAAAAATTGATACTCATAATACCAAACATAAAATGCAATTCAAATTATAATACAAAAGCATGTGATTCACCCAAATCAACATCAAATCCATTCATAAAATCCAACAAAGCAGTTACAAGACCCATACCTTGTGATCTAGATAACAACAATAAAGCACAACTCACACCCAAGAAACCCTAGTCAATAGTTTAATAAAACACTCCACACAAGATGCAAGAATTCAACTCTTCAAGTTGCCACAACACTTCAAGGCTCTCCAAAATACAAGTTCTCAAAATTTTAAATGCATAATGACACCAAATGGGGCATAAATCACACCAAAAATTTACCAAAGGAGCATTAATGGTGACATACTCGACTGTAGAGGCCAATAAATGAATGACAAGACATCTGACCAGGCTTGGGGAATTCACAGGGTCATGAATTCGGGGAATCTGACACATTCCATATTTAGCGAACAAGAAATCATCAAGGAATCTGCCTCAATAAGGAATCAACTAAAATTAATACTTCATGGAATCTAGCCAAGCATGGATTTTACAAAAACTAGGGCCTTAGGTATTCCAAATGCTCACGAAATTAGCAAAAATTAGAATGTCAGGGATTTCGGCCCCTCACGAATTTTGTGAAACATGTCCGCACTTAGCCAAATTTGATACCCAAATAAAAGCTTAAGAGACTCAATGACTTCAAGCACCCAGAATGAGGTCAATTGTTGCTAAAAAAAATCACCCAAAGTGTTAATATGATCATTAAAGTTCAATGAGTGAAGTGAATCAAAATTTCAAGGACCCATCCCTTAAGGGGAAAAGGAAAAACCTAAAGCAAAACAAAAACGAGAAGGAAAAGAAAGCAAAGAGGCTCCCCACCTCTGGTGGGGTGTGTATGTGAAAATATCACAACAATCCATTATCTCAAAAGGATTCTATCTCTGGCACATCAAATCAGAAGGAATCAAAATTATAGAAATAGGTTTAGTACCTTGGAGCAGAGTTAGAAAGGATGGAAAACATAAGATTAGAGATGATATGCAAAAGAGAAAAGAATTTTTAAAAGCATCCTATGGATCTAGTAACACCTCTACATCTGGTCTTGATTTCCAAACTCCACCTACCACTTCCATTTAAAACACACCTTGGTTAGACCCATAGCCCTAAGTGAGTGTCACATAATAGAACTTAGGAGGTTATCGATAGTATGGTAATTACCAACAATATAACCCCAACATGAATGCTCAATTAGGGGAAAAAATGTAAATCCTCAAGGAGGAATGAATGTTGTAGATTAGCATCATCATGCTCAAGCTAATCCCCAAGTGAATCCTGTAGTAGTAAATTTTCTTGCTAGAAGGCCTTTGCAATCAAAAAGGTATGGATAATTGGACTTCATTGGTATCCCTAGATACCCAAATCCTATCCCCAGTGACATTAGAAATGTACTGGTTAAGTTCTCAGTAAATAATGCATCAAGTTAGGTGAGGATCACTTGAGAACTTTCTTGAATTTGGTTGACAAATTTGAGGTAGAGGATGAAGATGTCGTTATGAAATTTTTTATACAATATTTAACTGAGGTTCTGTAATCTCATAACCCAATGGTTGAATCCATATAGTCTAGGTTCAACAACTTCAATCATACATTCATCAGAAGAAACATGAAAGATGATATCATTCTTGTATTTCTCAACAACTTTCCTTGGAATCCTTTATCTATCATTCATGTTGCTCTTGAACACAACAAAGAATGTTGTTAGAGCATTTTCTTGAGCCTTCAGATCACCCAAACTATGCATATAGTCAAAAAATTAGTGTTCAACCGGTCTGGATGAATCCCAAAACACCATATCATCCCTCCAAGAAGTCTCTTAATAAAATAGAATAACAAACAAATAATTAGGGATCCAAACTTAAATGCATACTTCTTTTTCTTGGTCATTCTTAGGTTCTCAAGCAACTGTTGTTGGAGAAGTTCACACACAGATCATAATCTACACCATTAACTACCATATCAAAACCAGTATAAATAATTGTAGTAGATACAAAGTTCTCTCTATTAGTGAAGTAAATTTTATGTCTGATTATTATTGCAATATACTTCACAATAGGATTATTGATAGGCTTTGTATTTAGAGCTCTCCTGTCATATGTGGCTCATGTGAGTTCCATCACCACTTCATTTTTCACAACTTTCAACACAGGTATCGAATCAGTATCACAGAGTCTGGTAACAATCTTAATTGCTTCCTTAGTTATTAGATGGGGTCTATTAGTCTACAAGAATTTATCATGCATTCTGCTGAGAGCTAGTTTTACATACTTGTTGTCAACAATGGAGCTGAAATTAGGAAAGTGATTCCATCTATCCAATTTCTTCGCAACAATATTCGAATATTTAGGTTTTATCAGAAAATTATCCCCTATGGACTCATTCTTCCAAATGTCTATTAATTTACTATGATTTAATTCATCAGTTTTTACTTGAATGTACATTCTTGTATCTTTAGTCGGCATAACCCCATGAGGAATAGATGAGAAGGCACCCATAGGTTCGTCTTCAAAAAACTTCATAGAATATTTCCTATATGATAGTCTAGGTATTTTTAAACATTAATGACTATAGGGGTTTCCATTTCTCCACAAATTGAGCTCAAATAATTTCAAAAAGATGATTCACACAAACTCACAACAACTCAGATAAGAAAAATACATTTTTCTTCACAAAGAACCAGAACTAGGGTTTGCACAGCTCAAACTCCAAATCACCTCAAGAATGCTCCAAATCACTCTCCAGTTTATTTAAACGCACAAGTGATCAAAATCCATTGATCATCCACTTTATAAATCAATGATTTGCTCTAATTCACATTAAATACAACAGATTTCAAAAAGTTGCTAAAACCTTTCTTCACTGCACTAAAAAACCCTATTTTGCTCCGCAAATGATCATGCTTGCACATTTTCTTTTGATTTCTTTTCCATAACCTTTTCCTACTCATTCTTTACAACATATCCTCGTGCCAAAGACTGGCACACCAAATATCTAGGGGGTTCAAACAATTTTCTGTTAAAGCTCCCCCTAAGACCATGCTAGGTCTAATTCTTAGAGGAATTGTCTGCACTCGATAAGGGCACATACACATTAGATGTTTCAGGCTCTTCATTCTTCTTCTTCTTGTCAATTTTATTCACTGGTTCATTCTTCTCTACTAGAGTAGACTGCTTTCCATTTTTACTTCTGCAAACTCTTGAAATATGTCCTGGTTTGTTGCAATTGTAGCAGACAACATTTTTCTGATTAGTTTGTCCTTCATTGACCCTTGAACTACACTGATTGGATTTGTGTCCAAACTTGTTACATGTATAGTAGTATCCATTAAAGGATTGATTCATTCTTCCTCCATTAGACCAATTCATCATCTGAGTTATGCATTCACTAGCTCTATGTCCAATTTTCATGCATGCAAAACATTGTCTAGAAAAGGAACTAGCAAACTGATTCATTCTACTTCTACACTTAGTTGCCCTATGACCAAATTTATTACATGAAAATCAAACACCATTGAAGGATGGGTACCTTTGAGCATTTGGCTATCTGATAGGCAGTCTTCTAACAAAGTTCCTTGGATTTATTTTATGCTTCCCTTTATCTTGAGTCTTTTGATTATCCTTAGAGTTTTCACCTCCTTCCATTCCCAAACCTCCTTTGTCTTTACTCAGTTTCTACCCTAAAATTAACTCATCAAGCTTGTTGGAGCTAGATTAGAAATTATTTTCATAGAGTTTTTCTTTCTCCAATTCTGCTTTCAGGTTCACCACTTCTTGTTCAAGTCTAGTGCATTCATCAGTCTTGCCTTGCACCACAGTATTTAGACATTCTTCAATTCTTTTCTTTTCCTCCACTAGCACTTTCAATCTGGTAACCTCTTCATTAGCTTGCTTCAATTCCTCACTTACTTCCCTTTGTCTTTCTTTGAACTTCTTCAATTGCTCTTTGAATTTTTGGACACATTCATTTTCTTCATCATTTCTTTCAAATCTTTGATTTCACTTTCAGCCTTGTCAAGATCTTCAAGAGTAACCTAGAGCTCTTCTTTTTCATCCATTTGTTTAATCTTCAAAATCTTCCTCAAGCTGTTAGGCTTCTCTAGAGGAACCAAGCTCTGATACCAATTGTTGAATACCCAAGATACTGAGGGTGGGGGGGTGAATTAGTATCTTCTTAAACTTATTGAAAAAATACCACCCAATTACTCCAATGCATATAATAGTAAAGATAAGCAAGAGCATTAACATAACATGAAATCACACAACACATGAACATCGAGATTTTTACGTGGAAAACCAGAAATGGGAAAAACCATGGTGAGGATTAGCTCATAATATAGTATAACCGGTTATAAAATATTACAAAAGGGTGGCTCACTACCAGGGCTCACTGTCTAAATGGGAGGTTCATTGCCTACAAAAATACAATGACAAAAATGGCTTACAACTAGAAAATGAACTAATAAAGTACACCTAACAAGTGTTGATTCAATTCCTTTGATGCTTAATAAACTGACTTAACATGTACTTCATCATTTTTGCATACTTCGCTTCACATTCGCACCATGCTTCTCTCTAAATTCACATCAACAATCTCAAAATGATCCAACATATATAGTTGATACATCCACAAGCATCAATTAGATCAGCCTAATTAGATGCAACCTTTATTTACTAAAAAGATCAACTTTTTGCTTCAAGCATTTACAAAATCTTTCTAAAAATAATTCAAACTATCGGCACGCTACTTCATGTTGGCATGGACCAAATATAGGTCACACCTATATCTGCAACATGAAATTAATTCACCATATCACCAACTATCCATCAGGTCGGCCAAAGATAAACCTAATAGAAAAATGCAACAATAGAATATTCCCAATTTGTCATACGAGCACATAAACACATGACATTCTGAACATACATGCTTCCATCATCCAAAAACCATTTCCCAAAGCTGCAAGCAACAACAATCAATCACGGAGGATTGTGAACTAAAATACCGAAGGATAGTAACTACATACTAGTTCAAATACCAATCCAGAATACTAGAACAAGCTGGAACTTGATCTTGTAGTTGCAACTCATATATCATGGTGACATCAATGACAACACAAAAATATTCAAAATGAGATGTTCTTCATTCTTCCAACACAGGGGTCTGCCTGATGCTAGTATTGGGTCATGGGAAGATTTTAAGAGAATATTTCAAGGTGACGATCAAGAAGTTATTCTAAAAATAGGTATTCAGTGTGGAAGAAATGAATAAGTTGAGCAATATTGATACTAACCTCATTCACTATGTTGTGTACCTCCCAAAATTTCAAAGTAGATTGAAAAGCATATGGAGTAATAAAGCAATATGAAAAATCATAATAAACAATGTGATCATACCAAGACACAATAGCATCACCCTAGCTATCAAAGCATTATTCACTTACAAAGCCAAATTATTTTCCCAAATGCAACACTATCTAGTTATAGGGTCATCTCTAGTAAAGGAAAAAAGGATATAGATGGAAAATTGTACCTCTAGAGCCTAATATTTTATCTATTTTTATGGACTATTTCAATAAATTTTAAAAGTTATAAAATTGTTTTAAGTTTCTAAAATATTAAGGAAACTTTATCCTTTTTATTTAATGGTTGATTAAAATAATTAGTTACAACTTAATATGTGTACATGTAGTTGATTATAATTAAAAGGATATTTTTTTTATTGACCTTGTTTTAAATATAGTGAAAGGTGGTTGAAAACTAAAGATATTTTTAGTACAAAAATTGAAAGTCTATGTGATTTACAATTTAGGCATTTGAATTAAAGGAACCTGTTATGAGTATGTGTGTTGAAAATAGATTTATGATGTTATTATTCCTTCTGATGTTTGTGTCATAACTATTTTAAGTGTTCATCTTTTCATATTAATATATGCTCTATTTTATTCTTGAAACTCGTGTAATCTAGGTTAATTGGAAGATAATTTTATTGGTCTATGAGTCTAAGCATCATTTGGACATTAGTCTTGATTGCATGCTATATTTTCATTGTTGTGAAAGAATAAATCTTTTGGTTTATCCCTATGTGCATAGTGTGAGTTGTAAACTATAATTTATTTTAAAACTTTCTTTATAATTTAGTCTTCACCTTTCATGCTTTCTTGTTAAAAGAATATACCATAAAATTAAATTCTATTATTAGAGGGAGTTGTACCTCTAAAATTTAGAGAAAATTTATTATAAATCATAACAACTTCTCCAACTATTGGTTCATTCACCACTATAAACTAGACATCTCAAAATCATTTTAAACAAAAGTCATGGTGGCAAATCTATTAACCGATAAAGTGAAAAGGAGGGAAGAGTATAGGAAAATAAAATAATATCTTAACATTTCTCACCTTTAATATTGCATGGTGGCTCATTCCTTAATTTCATAATGTCATTTGACATTTTAAAAGAAAGACTCAAATCAACTTCCCTTCATTAGTTTTCCTGTTATGAATTATTCTTTAATTTAATTTACACTCTTTCTTAAAACTTATGTGGAAATAAACTAAAAATACCAACACTTATACAACTAGATAGGGTCAATTAAACAAGGCTAAATACCTAAGCTTCATTGACATGTTTCTTTTAAAAGAAAATACTTGTTTTAGAAGACATTATGATGGTAGAGGAACATAAATAGTAATTCTATTGTGCTTGTTTAATAGTCCAAATAATATTATCAATAAACAAACTTGGGAAAGACACATGAATAGCTTGATAAAGAGACTCAAGAAACACATTCTCATGGAGTGACTCTTTATTTCACAATATCTCATTGAGTTTACTTTAAAATAAAAAGTTAGTAATTCAAAACTTTCTCTTAAATTTATGAAAAAATATGTCTAATTAATTTTAAAAAAACAAATAAATTATAAAATACACTACATAAAGACTTTTTCATTTCCTTAGTTTATATCATTTAGAATTCAAAACATAAATCTCATGTTTAGGTGGTTCTAGTGGAAAAACTATGTGTTAAGCTATTTCCTTTATAAAAGTACGACATAATTCTAAAATTTTACCTAGGGGTGGTCTAGAACATCTTTGTCAAGCTCTAACCTAGTTGTAGATGATAGATTCAATAAAAAAAAACAAGTCTCACCACAATGAATGGTCATTTGTGGTGGTGAACAAGTAAATATTCATGATGAATAGGTAAACTCTATTAGTAAATTCCCATTTGCCTTGGTGAATTATTATTGGGTGTAGGTGATGAACTCATATATTCTTAGATAGAGAGAAACATATGAAGGGTTTGAGAATTCCAAAAGGTACATGGAAGATGATTTTTCTCATTTTGGCACAATTCAAGGATACAAGGATGTTTAAATTGTTAACTCAAGGTTAAATGCATTAGATTTCCACAGTCCATAATAATAAGAGAGACTTTTTTGGATTCAACTGTGTGTTGTTTTTTTGCATCAACATTTCAAATCACATAGTTGAATCCAAAAAAGTCTCTCTTATTAACTCAAGGTTAGTCATGTTAATCATCCTTGAAAAAAAGCCATATACTCATCGTTGTAAGATTTAACAAGCATAGTCAAGGGTTCTTAGAGTTTCAATCATAGAGCAAGAATGAAGGGGTTTGTTTTGAACATTGTAAGGTTGCAATTAGCCATGAAGGTGATGTAATCTCTATAGTGACTACATTGATGATGATGGAATGCTTTGAAGCATACCCTTCCTAGAGTTTTTCACCCATTTAAGGGTCTTTTCTAGCTATACTTAGTATTTCACGAGTTCTTGCATTGTGTGTGTGCTTTTTTATGATTTCATGGCATAGTAATGATCTTGAGCATGCTCTATTGTAACTCCCATGTGTTTTGAAGTAGTATATAGAATGTTCGAGTTTATTATTGATGAGGGTTTGCATATCATATGTCTTTTGATGAGCGATCACTAGAGTTATCAACCTAGTGTTACAAATCACTAGGAATGAATGCAAATGAAAAAAAATAAGATTTAAATTATGCGTCACATTTAACATAAATTATATCACTTGTACAGTTATCTTTAGATGAAAGATAGCCAAATCAATATGAACCCAAAATGAAAGAAAAAAAACCCAAAATCCATAATTGTCATCATTACAAATTTTTAAATATTAAAATGAGGCATATGACAAATTCACCGCTAGAAATTCACCGAGGGAAAATTCACCACCAACAATTCACCGCCATGACAATTCACTGCATGAAAAATTATTTGCATGAATTTTTGGTGATTAATTTTGAATTTTTTTCCAGCGGTGAATTGTTGACGGTGAATTCCCTGAGTGAATTGTTGATGGTGAATTTTCCGTCGGTGAATCGCTGGTAGCGGTGAATTGTTAAAGGTGGAGTTTCCATTGTGAATTGTTGATGGTGAATTTTCCTAGAGCCTTAAAATGAACATGAATAATCAAATTATTTGAAATTTTGTTAAAAAAGAAATTTGAAAGAAAAGAGACAAATTGGCTATCGAGTTTTGAACCAATGTCCACCTAGAAGAGACATAGTCAATGTCTATTTTCAACCTAATAAGTGAAAATAAATATCTACTTATTATCCGGATAAGAAAATGTAAAAGCCAAGTAATGGATAATTCACTCACCACCTTCCCATAAGTCCACATAAGACAGAGGATCTGGAAAAGGACGTGAATTTGCTATGCTTTGCAAAGACTTAAACCTAAGTCGTGTGGGAGTGGGCAACAGTCAAACTCTTGAGACGGCCGGCTCTCTCACAGAGCGACACGTACTAACAAATTGATGCTTCAAAATACATACCACTGCCTCACGAAATTTCCCTGTTTCCCAACCTTGATAAAATAAAGTGCGTCGTAATCACACCTCATCATCTCCCGGCTTATAATAAAGCTACCGGTCAAAAGTGAAAAAGGCTCGGTAAAAAACAAAATTAATTCGGATCCGTTTGTTTTAAGAAAGATAGTGGGTCTTATCCTTTTGACTTTATTTGTATTATACGGCCTCTAAATTAGCTAAAACCACCTCTAAATTAGAGCAGCAAGCGGGGATTTTGTCGTTAAATCGGGCTTAACGCAAAGCCAAAGCTTGTTCAACGGATAAGCTTTTAAGCTTTCACTTTGGGCAAAGCCAAAGCTTGGTCTCCTCCCAACAAGGCAGCTTTTATTTTTACAGGCGACTGTAAGAAATTAAAAATGACGGCCGGTTTCAGTAATCCTGAATTCGACGGTCAATTCTGGCGAATTCTCAGGCTCTTCTGAGATTTTTTTTTTTTTTGGGCTGGTTCCCCTCTGTGGAAGGAAGAATTGAGCAATTCCAGTTAAAGTAGTAAGTCCTGTGGAATCATGAAGGAAGACAACACGGATAATACTAATAACTCTATGGTTGTATCGACGGATCCGTGTGGCGGACAGATTGTGACGGCTTCAGAGAACGGGAGAGAGACAACGGAGACAGAGGACGACAAGAGACGGCAACAGAGCAGTCACAAGAAACGGTCCAAGAACTGGACCCGTCAAGAGACGCTGCGTTTGATACGACTGCGCTCCGAGTTGGAGCCACGGTTCGCGCGGAGCGGCAGAAAGTCTGAGCTTTGGGACGAAATTTCTGTGGCTTTGCAGGGGGAAAATATTTGCCGTGATGCGCAGCAGTGCAGAGACAAGTGGGAGAAACTGACCGCCGGCTACAAGGAAGTCCGCGACGGCCTCAAGAGCCGTCACGATAACCCCTTCTTTGACGACCTGCATCCCCTGCTCTCCGCCAGAGCAAAGAAGGAGAATGTCACAGACGCCGCCGCGCTTGTGGTGCCGCCGCCGCCGCCGGCCGTACAGCAAAACCCCATAGCGAACGGCAATGACGACGACGATGACGGGGAGCGCACGGAAGAGGAGGAGGACGCTGACGCCGCAGCGCCGTCGGCGAAGCGGCGGCGTTGCCATTACTTGACAGCCGCCGAGGTGGACGAGATTCTGGAGAATCTGTTTGTCCGTCAGCAGAGCTTCTTTCGGGAGCTCCTGGATTCTATGGAGCGAAAAGAGCAGATACGCGAGCAGATCCGCCAAGAGAAAGAGGACAGGTGGCGCGCCGAGGAGCGCGCTCAGAGATGCACACTGAATAACGCCATGTTGCTGCTCACGCGGAAGCTTCTTCAGCAGCAGAGCACAGCGGAGGGGCCGCCGGGGACGCAGGCGGCCGCCATCGCCCGCGCAGGTTCGAATCCGAAGAAGAGGTCGAAGAATTGGAAAAGGGCGGAGGTTTTGAGGCTGATCAAGTTCAGGGGGGAGATGGAAGCGAGGTTCGTTAGATCGAGCAGGCGTGCCGCCCTGTGGGACGAAGTTGCGGAGCTGTTAGCGAGGGAGGGCATTCGCCGAGATGGCAAACAGTGCCGCGAGAAGTGGGACAAACTGGTGGCGGAGTACAAAGAAGTGGCGGAGGGGAAAAGGGAGCAGCGCGACAGCCCTTATTTTGCAGAGTTGACTGCCATTCTGCGCCCCCCTGCTGACGTGGCGCTCCATCAACAGGACCAACAAATGGACATTCTTTGACCTGGCTCTGCCATTTGTAGATTTTGTGTACATATACTTTATTTATTTCAACATCCCATTTTGTTACTCTTTTAAGCGACCTTTGCCTTGTATAATTTCCTTCCTGCAAAGGCGTTTCTCTGTTAAGTAGGTATCTTATTTCATATATAACAATCGTATTTATACTTTTCCTTTGCACGCCAATCATTGACTGGGTTGTGTTGGATATGCGCATGATGCTTTGCTTCACTTTTTATAATTCTTAGATAGATTGCAAGTGTGGCAGCTGGACCTCACCCAACATCTTATGCTTTTCAACTTTTCTCTGTACCTTTAATTCCCTTGCAAACACTATATTTTATATCACTTTTCTTTCCAAGTTTGCAATTTAATACCTCTACTTTATGCAATTTATTCTAGAAGAATTATATGAATACTTTTTTTATTTTTAGAAGAATCTAAGCGCATTTGAGTTGGAGTAATATTGGGATGGGTGATCTCTCAGGAAGGTCCATTGCTTCACCTCTGTGAGCATCACCTAGATGCAATGAGTGCTAAGTGGACCATTCATTATCATGAGAGATGGGTTCTTTTGAACCACTACTTATGAAACATGGCTCAATGAGTTTGACTCGTAAAACTACACGGTTGAATCTTGATAGCAATATCACACTTTTTTATAAGTTAAGGAAGACATGATTTTTATAGAATTAGGATAGTTTAATAATTTATTTATATAAAATGGATATTCACTAAATTATCGACATAACAAATGATTATTTGCATAAAATTCAAATAATTTAAAAACAATTAAGTTACAGTAAATAAACTACATTTATAATTTCGTCGTAAGTTTAATTTAGGATAGCAAGATAAAGTAGGGGAATTAGAAGTATATTGTCTTTTAAAAATCAACTTTCTTCAACTTGAACAAATATCTAAGATAAAAAAATCATGCCTTTGGTTAAAGGATGAGAGAAAACATTAGTAACTTGGTCAATGGAAGGGCCATGAAAGTTGTGTGCTACAAAAAAACTTTGGGCTTGTGAATCTATTTGTTTGTTTTGCCTTTCTTTTGGTGTTTGTCAATATCTCTAGAATTATGTGTCAATAAGGAAATTTTTTCTTTTATCTATTATGATGGATTAGTAACCATGTCAAAAGGTGGAATTGGAGTAGCCTGAACAATGTGACCTCCATGAAATGAAGTTTTTAAAGTAGATAAAACATGATATAGAAGTAACAAATGCAACTAATAAATTATAGCTTAAATAAGACTATACAAGGAAGGATCATGTTCTTCCTCCAACTTGTAGTTGTGGTTTTTCAATGCAATTTCTAGTATTTCCATCTTGTAGCATGTGATGTTTGTGAACCATTTCTCTATTTTTACTCTAGCTTCCTATTCGATATTTAACTCATCATTAATGTTTCCTTTTGCACTAGCTTACACTCATAGGTCTCACCCAAAGTGTGAAGATCTCAACACCCTCATTGGAAATTCATGCATTTTACTAGTTATCTAAAGAAAATAACTAGACATGCAATATTAAAGGCAAATCCTACTTAAAAGTAAACATACATAGACATAAAGAAACAAATTCATTCATATTAATCCTCTACAACCATTTTTATTTCAAGGATATCTCTATAAGTCTCAAAGCTTCTCTCTACCAAAATCAGGGCTATTTGATTATCATAATTGTGGATGATATAACACTTTACCCTTGAGTTCTTGTTGACTCATGTTCTAACTAACTTTAGTACACATCATGCCACATTTTGCATGAAATATAGTTATCACTTACAATTTTAGTTATTAATTATAATTTTAGTTATGATTTAGTTAATTGCATGTACAAATTTAAACTACTTGAAAAAAGATTTATTAGTTAGCTAAGGATCACTCAAAATGTGCGGCATTATCAAGAGCCAACATTCTCTCGAGACAAAATTATGTATGGTCCTCCAAAAAATTAGCCATTAACCCAACATTACAAAAAGGGATTTAAAAGGCATCATTATGTAAGAATCTATTTAACTTATACAACAACCTCTTTTGGAACTTGCTCTGTAACTTTCTTTGCAAGTCTCCTCTCCTTGGTGCTAGCTTCCTAGATCGCCATAGCTACTTCTAGAATAACTATTAGGACCTCCTCTTATAAAACTTGTTGCTATCATGTGTGCACATTGTGAAATTCATTAGCTACAAAATTAGCCTCAATTACCAAAGCTATAAGTGTTTACACATCTCTCAAGTGGTAATCATAATGCTTCACTCATCTAAACTCAATAATTATTGTTCCAAGCTCAACTTCTAGTTGGTCATATTGTGCAAGTCTCTACACAATGCTTGGATGAGTGGATGCAAATATTTTGCACACCTTTCTCTTTTACTCAATTTCCGACTTTAGAGCAATCATTTGGTTGCCAATAGTTTTAATTTCTTTGCCACTAATGTTTTTGTGTAGGCAATCCTACTCAAGTTTTTTCAAAGTAACATATTCAAGTGCCAAACATTCCTCAATATAACCTAAGGGATATTGGACATATTTCAATATTGTATAGTTTATAACCATGTCCTTCCCTTCCTGTCTAGTTAATATAAATGACTCCTAAAGTGGTTTCATGTTCATATACAAGTGTTGGAACATTCTTTCATGATATCTCCTATGTGGTGGCTATGTTTGTAGCTACTTCATTTGTCACTATCTTCTATATAGGAGATGAATCCAAGCTTGGTGAATCTAGTGGAGGGGCTTATGTAGGAAGCAATCCTTTGACCAATACTTCAAGCTAGTTGATATGCATTAACAACTTGTGTCAATTGAGTCTATAAGAACCAAATTCCTTCATATTTATCCTCTACAACCATTTATAGTATATCAAAACATCTCTTGACAAGTCTTAAAGCTTCTCTATACTCAAAACAAGTACATTTGATTATTATAATTGCAATTTTTTTAGCACTTTACCCAAGTGCTAACTATAGTAGAAATTATGACACACTTTGTGTGAAAAATAGTTTTTACTTAGTTAATTACATGTATGTAAATTCAAACTTCTTGACAATGCATTTGCAGTTAACTAAAGATCACACAAAATATGGGAGTAGAATTATTAGGGGCCACCATTTACTTGAGACAAAATTGTATAAGGTCCTCCAAATACCTAGCCATAAACCCAACATTAAACAAATAACTATTAAGATCTCTTCATCTTAGTGCTAGCTTCTTAGACCATCATAAATACTTCTATCTCTATATAATTCTTGGATGAGTGGGGGAAAATAATTTGCATGTACCTTTCTCTTTTACTCAATTTCCCACTTTAGATCAATCATTAAATTGCCAACAATTTTAGCATCTTTTCCATTAATGTTTCTATGTTGATAGACCTACTCAATTAGTGATAATAGATTTCCACAATCCATGAAGATTATTGCTAAGTGCTTCCGGATTAGATTGTGTTTATATTTTACTCCTTATGCTCTTTGATATCTTGATGATGGATCACAGAGTGTGATCCAATACGTTGATGCAAAAAATACAAACACAATCTAATCTAGAAGCACTCAATAATAAGACCTACTCAAGTTTATCTAAAGTATCATATTCAAGTTCCAAACATGACTCAATCTAATCTAACGGATATTGGATGGATTTCAATACTTTTTAGATTATAATCATGTCCTTCTCTAGGACCTTGTAATCAATCTAAATGAATCCTAGATTGGTTGCATCTTCATCTCCAAGTCTTTTAAATTATTTGATGGTATGTCCTATGTGGTGGCTATATTTGTAGCTACTTCATTTTTTAGTATCTCCTAGATAGATAATTAATCCAAGCTTGGTGAACCAAGTGGAGGGGTTTGTGTAGAAATCAATCCTTGAAGCACTACTTCAATTTAGTTGATATACAAAGTATCATTTGGTTCTATTAGAATGAAACCTAGGAATAATTTAGTGTACACACTCATGATATCTTTCTAGACCATATCTATCTTATGAGAATTGTAAGTCGCATAGGATTGGAACTAGAGATTTGTTGTTTACTAGAACTATGTTTACCTTGGATTTTTGCAACTCTTGTAGTGATTTCTTGGCTTTATTTTGGTGGTGGTTAGTAGTATATTTTAGAATTTTCTTCTTCAATTATACTAATACCAAATTATAATGGATCCTTTTCATCCACTACAATAATGCATTTGTGTCTAGTAAGGACAATTTGACCAAGTTGCCATCATTCATAGTAGATGGTGTCAACATGATGTGATCTTTTCCTTTTTCATTTTATTGGAGTACGACACCTCAAGCATTGGTTAGTAGGATTTTTTTTTAAGCTAAGTAGAATAGTGCACTTGTTAGGTGCCCAACAAATATGCCAAGTATAGATCCATCACTATACAAAATTTTAGTCACTTAACTAGGAAAGATAGACATATAGGCTAATTAGTCAAGGGTAATGGGGTTTATCATGCACTAGAATCAAGATTATGCATAATGGGTAGATTTTGCACTATGACATGTGATGGGCCTTAGAATTTCCATATTTAATTAAGTTTATTTATGTGTTTTGATAATATTTATAGAATTTCCACAACATTTCCAATGTTTCTAAAACTCTATGTTTAATTCATGAAGCACTAGACTTAATTACAAATAGTTTGATAATATTTGCATTTGTATATGATTGTTGCTAAATTGTGATGATATGTTATGATGAGATGTGTTATTTGTAATGTATAAGTATTTTTTAGAAGAAACTAATCTATCATGCAACAAGAAGAGAGCAAGAACCCGCATTCGATAGACATTTGTTGGCTTGTAGCCACAAGAATTGATACCTACAATTGAAGGATCACCAATAGACTCTCATTGCTAATTAAGTCACATCCAAGAGAATCAAAACATTCAAATTAGACTTCTATTGCCAAGTAACAACTTTTTCCATAAAGAACAAGGACTCTTTGATTTATTTCATGATTATGCCATTTTTATGCATTCCTAGAGGATTAAATTCATCACCCTAGACAAAATAGTAACATTAGGAATTTACTTATTAGCTTTCATTTCATGTCTTCTTAATATAATAATACTTATATTCCTATTTTACAAGACTGAGTTGATAGTTTTCATTATGAGTTTTAGTTGTTTACAATAGTCAGAATTAGTTAGTATATATATTGCAAGATCTACAAATAGAATATAACAGTGGTTTTTCTAGCACTAATATTTTTCTCTTTTAAATAGTAATAGAAACAAATATTTTGTCATACAACATTGAGTTAATTGTGAATGAGGAATTGATTGATTGATAATTTGGTAATTTAAGAGAGTGTGACTACCTCAAGTAAGGGTCCACTTGAGGTGTATTGCAACTCTCTTATGGAGAGTTAGATAGGAGAGTTAGGGATCAATTCTTTAATAGTCTACATTGAAATGTTAATAAATTGCTTGAATAATTCATAATTATCACTCATAACAATCACTGATCAATGTCAACCATAAAACCTATAGTTATATTTGTAGCGATAAAGTTCATAGTTGTAGAATGTAGAGAGCTTCAGAGATTAATCCAACACAAGAAGCAAAGCTCACTATACATGTAACCATGCTAAGTGCAGATACTATTGTGTTGTCACAGGAAAAGTATGATGTATTATTGGATAATCATAACAACTTTTTAGATGAATACAATAAATTGAGAGCAACCACTACAACTCAACGGAAGTCATAAAAAAGGCCTTACCACCTCCCACTTCTACAACATAATATTTTGCACAAGACATAGAAACATTGTCTCTTAGAATTCAAAGGTTGAAAGAAGAATTGAAGATAGCTAGAGAAAATGAAGCAAAAGCTAAAGAGGAAGGTAGGAAGGTGGTGACAAATGTTATTGATTGTATAGGAGTGAATTTGTACCCCTCTTACGAATTCCCCTTTTGCATTCCTCTGCCTTAGAAAATCAAACCCGACTACAAAATTCCACATCACCCATTCGCAATGCATCCACTTAGTGCCTGTCTTTTGAGTCGGTGGTGGATTTTTTGTCCGCGACACGAGTGCAACGCACAAACATCCGCACGGTGTGTTGTCGTCCCTGATAGATTTCTGCCTCTAGAGTCTGCAAGGATGTTATACTCTTCATTGGGGATGAAATGTAATGCCTCTGTGTCGACTAGCTGGTTCGAAAACAACTCTTTCCCTCCTTAGTTCACTTCAAATGCCTATCTTTTGATTTCACTTCATCTTCTTGGCAACACTTCATCTCTTGAGCATCTCTTTAGCAATTCTTGAGCTTGTACACACCAATTTTTTCATCTTCATACACTTGAGCTATTTTTTGTACTAATAGCTTCACATCTCCAATATCACAACATCCCACGTACTCTACCACAAAAGCTTCAACTTGGTGCCTAGTGAGGCTACTTTCAACATTGTTGCAACTGCGTTGACTCTACCATTGTTGTGGGATTACATTCCTCTCTCATTGGCCTTAAGTGCCTTTGGTCAAGGGTGGTAATGCTTTTGTTTATTTTGTTGTTGGATTTGTGCAGCTTTGTGTCCCTTGTAGTTTTCAGTTCCATTTCCATTCTAACATTACTTTATTTATCATATTTTGATTTCTCTCTATCTATCTGGTTGTCTGTGGAGGTGAAAACACTGAAGTGGGGGTTTGACTAAGGAAAACCCCTATATAGCCCCAACATTTTTCCTCTCTTGGTTGTGTGTAGGTGTATGTTTGCACGGAGCTTGCTAGCGAACTAGAATCTCAGTGAGTTGATCTTTGTCACCTTAGTTTTAATCATCTCCTTTATCATATTCATAGTTATTTCTCATACTTCATTATTCTAATCATTTCATTAAACTTCACTAGCTAAATTGTAAGTAGATTTTTGGACATTTAGTACTGTACTTTTCACTTTCTGGTCGTACAGATGCCAGCACCCTAGAGAGACGCCAGTGCACCGCACTATCGTCCATGTCCCACACTATTGCCCTCGGGTAGAGAGTTGTTTGAGGTATGGTTCAGGTTCTAGAAACCAACTCGTTTAGTCCCATTCATGCATTCAAATTAGTAGAGTGACAAAAGCACTTGAGAGTGCTCTTCATTCTCTATCCTTGACCTAAACACTTGCTTAACTTGAGGTAAGTTAGGGCAGACCTCTGCTCTTAGCTCTTTGTGACCTAAAGCCTTGGTGTGGTTGGTCCCCCTACCTTACATTGATGATGTTTTGGGCCACATAATATCATGTATTCTCCATAAATTGGATAATGTATGGAATTTTTATAAAATAATTCATGAAGCTTACAAGAAGCATTCAAGGTCCAAGAAGCTTTTCAAAATACTTGGATTAAATGGAGTACAAGTCCACATGCTTTAAAATAAATGTTTCTAGTTATGGATAGTGATCCATAAGCCCTAATAAATGTGCCACAACTAATGAAAGCAATTACATTAATTGGAGAAATTTATGCTTTTCAAAGCAAGCTTGATATGCAACTTAAAAATAAGATAAAAATGTTCAACAATATGGAGCAAAATGGTATGCCTCAGATTCTTAATGAGGTAGGAGAATTAAAGGAATTTGGTAAATGGAAGGATGAGTTTGGGACAATTGTCCCATCATTGTCAACATTTATTTACAAAGATGGAAAGGAAAATTTCTCTCAATTGAATAATTCCTTGGATAAATTATTTAAAATGGATATATAAATTTGGATGTCTTTATAAAGGAAGCCAAAACCATCATGGATGCAAGGTACAATGCACATATTGCTAAGCTGCAGAAATTATTTGAGGTTCAATGGCTAAGTGTGGAGTACAATACATGGCTTGAAAATTTTATAGATTAATCCTATGTTACAACAATGTTTAAAAATTATCTCCTCAATTAAAAATTTGTTGACACAGGTTGTTGATGTGGAGGGTGTGCCTTTTCCTTTTCTATTTTTATGCTTTATGTCCTAATATTTTGAGAACACATGAAGATGAAGCAAAAGGTATATTTGGTTGGTTAGAGAATCATCTTCTTCAGCATGATGCCTTTTGGAAGGTGGGGGTACTTCTTCAACGTGGAGAATATTTAGTTTTGAAAAGAATAACTATCTCCTTCAATGTGCACTTTCTTAGGGATGTGGAGAAATTTATTCAACGACTTGATGGTGACGATTTTGGAGATATTCCCTCATATTGGTTGAGGTTTTTACTTTTGTAATTGTATGTGAAATGAAAATATGACATGTGTACATGGTTGGATTCTTGTTGCTCCCTTTTTTTTATAAAAGGGATTTCATGGCCATTTGAATGATTGTTGATTGATATATCAAAGAAATTTTGTAATTAAGACACAGAGAATAGAAGTGAGTTTTGGTCTAGGTTATTGAGTCTTTATTTTCTACAATTGTTTTATAACAATACTAGCATTTGAATAGAAGAATGACATAATTTTGAAGCCATTTCTCTCCTATTATACTCTTTTTTGTATTAAGTATAGAGGAAACAACATATACAAATTACATTATGAGAGTTACTTCAAAGACACAGTCCCTAGGCTACCCCCTATTACAGTATGTCAATAGTCTATCCCTTTTTACATCATATTAGCAATGTTATCCCATTTACATCAATATATCAATTAATACCTATACAAAATCCCTGGACAAGTATATAACAACATCCATTAAAAATATACATATTGCAGACTGTATACAAAAGTATACAAAAATGACAACCCTTGTTGCCCAACTGTAGAAGTTACCTTGCCCTACTAGCACACCTATAGCCTTTATCATTCTTTGCATTCTTTAGCAATACCAGTGCCTCTGTTGATTCTTGTTCTTCTTCAGAGGGTCTTTGTGTCTTATGAGATTTGATGTTTTGATCCTTCTTAAGATCTTCCTAGAAACCTTGTAGAGCCTTTAGAAAGACCTCAATCCTAGCGTGTCCATGCCACATGTGTCCATATATGGCCTCAAGAATGTCAATGTTTTTTTCTCTTTTTTCCAAGTATCTCCAAAAAATTTCATTTGAGTGTTCCACAATGATATAAACTTGCATGGAAACATTATAAAGCATGAATCTCTTATTAGATTCAGTAAGCAACCTATTCCTTCCTTGAAACCTGAAACCTGTTTTCATTCCATGCTTTCCATATGGCCCACAAGATGTAACTAGTTGAAAGGAAATGCCAAAATAAAGCAGAGTTTCCCCATCTTTACATTATGATTAAATAATATCTTTTCAGGCAAAGGTTCACCATTATTGCCCCATATATTTTGATTGTTGCAAAACATATTCCAGACATCCTTAGCAAAGACGCAACCAAAGAAAATGTGTTTAATTATTTTAGGAGTTCTGCATAAGCTACACACATCAATGGCATCAAACTTGCTTTTAAATGATAATTTATGAATTATTAGAAGCCATTTGAAGCATACTTTCTTAGCCTCCATTTCTTAAGCTAGTTATTTTGAAAGATTTTTTGCCATTGATTTTTAGTCAAGTTCATTTCCCAACTTTTGCTCATATGCTCTGTTAAGTCTATTTGTTCTATTAGCATGGAGTATAGTTCTTTTTCTTTTGTTTTCATTATATTATTTCCATTTTTCCATTAAAATTCCACAAATTGAGAGTTATCATTTTTAGTTTCCACTAAGAATTTAATATGACTACAGGCTTCCCTTAGGACTATGTATGTCCTCCAATTGATGTGAGGTATATTGAATTATGTGTTTAGATCATTCCAGTCTTTTAACTTAACATTTTTCAAAATCTTATTGAAACATTTAATTCCTTTGTGGGCCCAATTTTTTGCTAAGCATCCTTGAATTAAAGTAAGTGTTTTTTCTTTATGTTTTAAGTTCCACCATATTGGTCCAAATGATCCTATTATCACCTTTGGTGAAGTGGAAATTCCTTAGGCACTTTTCATTATTTCCCAAGCCTTCCAAATGGTTCTGAAGATGATGGACCCTACAGGTGACATAACCCATTCACTACTAAGATTATCACTAATGTCATAGATTTCCAAGCTTTTGCTTGTTTAGGAACAACATTGAGGATATTTTTCCTAATTAGCACTTTCCATGGCTCCAATCACCCATTTAGATTCTAGGGAAATACCTTGTAGCCTCGGGTTTTTTAACCTTGAGCCACCTTTTGATTTTTCTATAGTGCACCATTCCCATTTCACTGAGTGTCTTTTCCTCTTCCCTTTACCATCCGACCACAAGAACTCCCTTATCCTTTTTTGGATAGCATTGATCCGATAGGAATTGAAAAACCAAATAGAGGAAAAATAAATACTGTAAGATGGTCTAGTATTTTTTGACAAACCTGGAGTCTTTCAACCAAGGAGAGGAACTGCCTGTTCCACTTAGCAATTTTATTTTCAATCTTGTCTCTTATCCAAAGCCACATTTCTTTTAGATTGGGGTCCATTGCAAAGGGAATTCCTAAATACCTCACCAGCTTCTGAGGCCCCCCCCATTGGAGACCATATCTACTTATCCAATTTGGTGGTTCTTCTTTCCACCCCAGAAGGTAGGACTTTGTAGGGGAAATTTTTGTGATGTAGGAGCATCCAACGGTGTAGGGAAATCTTGCATCACCCAAAAAGTTGTTTTTCCTTATTTTCTTTTGTTTTTTTGAGTTCCATGATGGCACTTAAGGGGTGTAAGACAACTAGGCATCAAAAATAGTGAAAAACGATCACTTACTATTTTTAGTAAGTTGGCCTAAACGAGCTCATATGGACCTAAAAATTTACCCAAAGGAGCAGAGCTAAAAAACATTTTCGGTCAACAAAGAATCACCTCAATACCCTGCACGGTTTGGGAGAAATTAAAGTTTCTGTCTCGGGAAATTTCTCCAATGCAACTTCAAATTCAAATATGATGACTTTAGAGGCCCCAAAACAGGTTGAAAAGTTGATGAACCAACCTACGATGGATTCACATGTTGTAGAGCTCATTGAGACCTTTCTAATGATATGCAATAATAGCGAATCGAACACCCAGATCAAAAGTTATGGCCCCACTAAGTTGACCCTCTAAAAAGTGAATTTCATTAAAATTTCTTCCTAGCCCAGAAATCAAATGGTGGGACTTTTGGCACCAAAAAAAAAGGGAAATTCACACTTTCTAGAACATTCTAGGGCGGTTATTGGGTAAAATAAATAAGGATATGAGGGAGTTGTGGAAGGTGGCTCCATTAGTGCAAATTGTGGCTCTGAATAATAGTTTTTCTTTCAGAGTTGATTTTTTTTTTTTGTAATGAATCAAGCCCATGAGGCTGTAGCATGTAAGATCTGAATATGTAAATTCATTTTTTGAAAATAATTGAAAGTGTGTTATCTTTTTTCTCACATTTTTTGTGTTGATATCTATTATTGCGTCTCTGTGGTTTTGGGTAGTGTAGCCTTCATCATTTTCCTCCAGAGGCATGACAGAAAATATCTAGTTTTCCCATAAGGTTTGCAAGATTCTCTTCCTTCAATCTCAAAAGAATTTAGGTGTCATCAACAAACTGTAGATTGATGAACTCATTATTTTTTGGCAAAATGATCTTCACTCTTGGAACTGTTGAGTTCTTCCTTAGAACATAGAGCAGTGCATTTGATGCTATAACAAATAATGTTAGTGCAAGAGGGAACCCTTGTCTTATTGAACTCTCAAGGGAGATTTCTTGAGTTCTCCTATTATACTCTTTTCATGAATCATCGATGAAATATGATCAAGGATCCTTCATTTGATCTTCATTGTTTCTCCAATGAATGTATGATTTTATCAGTGTTCTAATTCAAAGAATTAGTTAAATTACCATGATGAAAGTGTAGATTTATGCATGTGTGTTCAAGGATTTGATAAATAGTTTTGGTTTAGGATATCTGAGTGCAATGTTGTAATGCAATATTGTAAATGTTTAGTAATGTTAGGTTTTAAATGTTATGCATCATAATTTGTATTAAATTTAACTCCATGCCCTAGGTTAAGGCACTAGTCTAGGATCTACGTCTACATTACATATTCATGATCTTTCACGAACAAATACATTCAAAATCATTAAAACTTTACTTTCCGTTTGAAAATGTATGTTGAAATGAAGTTCTACCATATTCTCATGCATTAGAATGTTAAATATTGTAAAGGTTAGCCAAATCTTTGAAGTCTTTCATCTATCAAGCAACATATAGGATAATATATTTGTTATTGTACAATGTATGAGGTAATTGGCACAAGAATATATTAAATTGCATTGTAGGGATCACCCTCATGGGTTTTGCAGAGCCCAAACTATAGAGGGAAAGTCTTACAAACTTTCACTTGTTCATTGGCCAATCCCTCCATATAGTTAACCATTGGAAATGGAAAATCCATAGATTATATGTGAGAAAAACTTGGGTATTGAAAAAATGCCAACACTAATCAACATTAATAACTAGTGTAACTATATAGTTTGTTCCCAAAACTCACTATCTCAACTATGAGGTACATTGTGTTGGAGTTGATAGTGAACCCCACAGCTCCTAGAAATCACTTGCAACTAAAATGCTTATCAAAAAGAGAGAAAAAAAATATGATTGTGCTATGCAACCTTGAGAAGAGATTTGATCTAAAGAAGCATTTGATATTCCTTTTGTATTGAATTGATAATTGGATTAATAGATGATTAAAATGAATAATGAATGTTTATATAAAAAAGAAAACCTTAGATCAAAACCTAGGTGACAATTAGATTAGATAATGACAAGTGACCTCATCCTATATACTATGAGACAACATGACCTAAAAATAGAAAAAGAACTCATAATTTTAGCTTAAGTGAAATAAAGTAAAAAGCGACCTAATAATTAACTAATAATTAATTAATCATTAGATGATTACCTTTTTATTGTAACACAATGTGAATAACTTATCAAGGTTAACTACTTATGGGCTCATCATAGCTTATAGACAACCAAAGGTGGTATAGATCAATTATAAATGACCAAAAAGATTTTACACCCTTTGTATAGATTAATTAATTATGCATAATATCATATTATCATTTGAATATAACCTTAAAGAAGTGAGAAAAACATATTTCTATCAAATAATGCTTCCATGGCTAGGGCCTTGTGTTCTTCCTTTTCTTTTAGTAATCCCCACAACTACAATATTAGACTCCATAGACTAAGGATTCAATTGTTGGCAACCCTACATTTTTTTCTACTAGATCAAACTACAATGGTGGATCTAAATTTGGCTTCCATCTTATGCATGTAATAGTGTACATGATTAGAAAATATGCCCAATCCAAAACTTTTGTTGTGGATGTTACATTGCTTCTACCTAGATATGGGTCTTCTTCTTCTATTGTAGGATTAGTTAGGGTATCCTCTTCAATATAGTCCATGAAATCAATCTCTAATGATGTTTCCTACAATTCTTTTTTGACCTTTGTATTTTCTTTGATAGATACTATTTCCTAAATTTTATCTTAAAATAGATTAGCATAAGGAATAGTAAAGGAACATATTTTAACAAAGAACTCCCCTTCATCTAATCTATGTGGTTATATGAATTAAGTACAAACCAATGATATTTCTACTAAAGATCTTGGAAAAGATGCTTTGAAGGATGAATACCCTTATCTACCACTTCCACAATCTATGGCCAAGCCTAGCAGAACTCAATAAATGGATCTTGAAAAAATGGTTTCCTTTCCTTGAGGGGGAAATCCTCATAGGCCCTTGTGCTAAAGGATTTTTTATGTAATTTGTTGTGAGCTAGAGGATAGAGACTTATTGCATTAAAAGGTCCCTTTGTCCTAGGATAACAACTACATGTACATGAAACATTAATTCCCTTCAATAATTCAATCCCCTCACAAAAACCCTTTTTGTTACCCCAATTTGGATGTGGTTACCTAACTTGGCACGTCATTTATGGAGCATCCTTTATCTCAAATTAGTTAGAAATACTATTTGGAAAATTTATCTCGAGTATTATAAATTGTCAAATCTCATTCTTCTTCAATTCTTCAATCCTCTTACACTTTTTCTTGATTTATTGTAGAAATGAATCTCTTAATATAGCTAGCAATAGAAATATAGATCAAAGTTAGGGCTAAATTCTGGAATCAAATGATAGACTATGAATGATTGATATTTAGGTGCAAATGCTACTATACTATTGGAAACAAGGAAAATGATTGTAAAAAACTCCCTCCTTCAAATATTAAGGAGAAAACCCTAAAGCCTTCTACCTAGTGGGTGGATGTGTCTCCTTCTCATCAACATATTCACCCCAATGAGAGAGGAAGTTTTGAGGACCACTCTAGTTTACAATTTACATTAATTTATATTTGTCGATGAATAAGCCTACTCCTTTTGATTCGTTTGTGATGTACAATCTTGCTATTGTTGGAGAGCCTCTTTCTCTAGCAAGCACTATTGAGATTTCTCCTTTTTATACTTCAAGGTTATTTACTCCACTCAAGGAAAATACTTTAGAAAATGATTGGACCAAATTAAAATATCAAAAGAAAGAATCATCATTAGTGAGAAACTTCCAAGTCAATAACTTGAGGATTCTTTGCTTGCATACCAAAAAGGGTTAGATTCTTGTAGTAACTGTCATTCAATAGTCATTTAATTTTAGATTAAATCTCTCCCCTTTCAAAGGTTTGAAGCACTTTTTCTCCCCTATGTAGAGGAGATTTTTATTAGTTTATTTCTACTTAACGAGAGAAGGCCTTTACCCCTCACTTAAGACTTATCAAGAAAAGAAAGGAAAATAATAAGATAAATTATTTAAAATTTATACATGAAATTTTAAAAAACATTATTTCACATCATCTTCATGTTCTTAATGGTTTGCTCACTCTAAGTGACAGAAGGTAAAAAATTAAAATTTTGATTAAAAATATTGATTTAAACTTATCTCAATTAAATAAAAAAATTGAGAAACTATTATAAGATCCGCATATATATTGAATTGTGTATACATCTTAATCCACCCTACAAATTTTGTTCTCTTCCAATTTTAAAACTATTATAATAAAACATATAGTATACTATAAATTAATTGTATAATATTTTAATTTTAATTTAATTTCTTGAGTGATCATATCATTCATATAAAAATTAAAATAAGTTAGAGATAAACACTTATAATAGGAATAAAATAATATAAAAACCTCTTAAGGTTTGCATGATAAATACAAAATTTTATTTCTTGCTAGCTCATCCTTCCGTCTAGACTGCCGTCAAACATCCAAGACGGAGCAGGAGGATTACCGTTAGTGAAAACGGATGGAAATTGAAATGCAGCCAAAACGATAAGACATCAATTTCGGGACTTAACGTGCTCAATCATCACACGACATCCCACAAATTGTCTTTCTCAGATGGCTTGTTGGATTTTGTTGAATGCACATAATAAATAATTAAATTAATTCAAGATATTTAGTTAATTAAAAATAATAAATAAATCATGACGAATTATTTATTTGATGTCTGGATTTTAATTTGAAGAGAAATTATAAGTTAAAGATTTGAGTTTTTGAGTGCTTGCTTTTTGGGATTTCATTCAAGAATTTGTGTTGCAACCATGTGAATTTCTTTATCACACATATCAATTTTGCAAAGGATTCAAGGTAGGATTCTTAATCATGGGATGACTTTAAAAAACACTTCAATTTTGTTTAAATGAAGAATTTAGATCAATATTTTTGAAAAAGATGTTATTGTATTTTATTTCAAAAGAAAACAATATGAAATATGAACATTCATTATATTTCAATTTCGAAAAAATCAAGGTACTTGTATATTAGTGAATGATTTAGAAAAATCAACAAATTCAACTTGGTGTAAAACTATTTGTTGTACGTCTTGAAAATTGGGGTTATTTATAGTGGAAGAAGCCTAGTGAAATATAAACTAAATTAAGAGATTTACAGTTTTTATAGTTACATTTGGACTAGGAATGAAATTTGAATAGGTGGGAGCTCAATTCTATTTTGATAGTATATAATTTGGTGTTTGAAAATTATTTCAATTAGCATTTGAAAAGAATAAATTAGGATCAAACTGTTGTGATTTTTCAAGGAAAATGTTGTGCCTCATGAACATGCTCCACTTTACCTTAGCAAAATGAGGACTCCATCTTTCAATATGTCCTTGGTCAGTTTTTATTAGTTTATTTGTGTAGATTTCGAAGTTGGTGTCATGGTTTGGTACTTAGGGGTCATTTGGTTAGACCTTGGTAGGAGTCTCCTTGGTTTAGTTTGAGTCATTCCTAGTTTGCATAGTTTTGTAGTGTGTTTTGAGATCGTTCTCCACTTCTCTCCATGTTGGATTCACCTAGCTTAGATTTTTGGGGGTTTGTTGATTAAAGAATCACGTTTCTTGATGGTTTCTCTTTTAGAGAATCTAGGTTTTCATCTTAGATCATTTGATGTTTCTTCTATGATCTTCTTGAAATATATTAGCCTCAAGCCTAGTCACACTTCTTAAGGGTATATTCCTTATGGGAAGTTTATAATTTATTTTAAGTCCTATATTAGTTTGGTCATGATCTCTTGATGAAGTTTGACCTTTCTCTTCTAAGCCATCAGTGTATTAGGTAGGTTTGACATGAGGCTTGTACCTTTGGTCCTCAATAGTATTTGGTGAAGAAGGTTTAAGAGCACATTCATCAAGATATATCATTCATATTTATGTTCATTGTGCCTTAAAGGAATTTCAAGATGGTATAATGTTAATTATGGGGTTTATATGAGGAAGATATAAGCTTAAAGACTTAATTATGCATCTATTTGTGACCTTTAGAGGGCTTAAAATGCTCAAAGCTATCCTAAGCAAAAATTGGTTCCCATAATATTTGAAAATTATGAAGAGGAAAGATTTTTTAGAATTATTAATTCGATATAACTATTTAGTCTAAAATCCCTTCAAATCATGACCATTGATTGTGTTGTTAGTTTCTCACAATTTAATACTTTCTTTGTATTACCTTTCATTTTAAATTTGATGGATTATTCTCAAATTGAAACCATCATCTACATATCCCTCCTTGTTGCTAGTTTTTGGAGGCATGTATATAAATGCAAATTATTATTCTCTATGCCTATTTTAAAGACTATCTTGTGCTTACATATGGGTGAGTGTACTAGGGTCTCATGACAATTCTTTTGGTCACCTAAATTAATTATTCACTTTCATGGATTTAATGTTTCTTGGATAAATATCTTGACTTTAGTGATCTTGTACCATATGATTGATATTTCATGGACTTCTCCTTGTTTGGACTCATAACATACAAAATTTAACTCTAGTTTCCACCATTTATTTTGAGGGATGAATGGATATTGCATGAGGGACTATATAAGGGATAGTAGTTGTAAAATTAGTATAATTTCCTCTCATAGGGTTTCTAGTAAGAGATATTAGAAAGAAAAGGAGATGGTAGGATATTTTTAAATCTCTTATAAAGGACAGGACTAGCTACTAGGTTTTCTCACTTGAGTGTGGATCAAGGTTTAATCAATATTATATAGTAGGATTTATTTATATTATTTTCACTTTTAGATGGACCTTATTTAATTCATTTCCAATATAATAATTTCATTTTATTCTCTCTTTTATTTCAATTACAAATTTTAAGTAAAAAATCATTTTCTATGGGGGAATAATTGTGCATAGAAAAGTTTTTCATATGAAGATTTTGTGATAGTTTTTAAGCTCCAAAGTTGATCACCTCAAAGGAAACTAATCAAAATTCGCCTTTAAGTAGCAATAAATCTTAAGGAAAAAATGGTATGATTACCAAATCAAGAACTAACTATTAGAATTGTGAATAAACATAAGACACAAGATCAAACAATGAAAAAAAAACCTTCCATGCAAAAAAGAGTTTCAAATAATGATTTTCTATTCCTAAACAAGAAAAACTTACAGAATGAACCTTAAGAATCTTCAAGGAGATCATCGGTCAAGAGATAATACAATGAGGGTGAGTGCTTTATAGGATCAACCCTAAATGATAAAGGGATTAGACCATGACAAGTGTCAACATCCTATATGATGAGACAAAATGATAGATAATAATAGATATCTAGTTAACATAGAAAAGCACTCCTAAGTTTAGCTTAGAGCATGAGAATAAATTAGCCTAATAATCAATTAAAGATTAATTAAATAATAACTAATTCATGATTACTATAACACCCCCTTTAAGATGAACTTAGGGAGTAGATAAAAACCCTAAAAATTGAATGCATGATGGGTCCAGAAAAATAAGGCCTAATGAGAGTCCCAAAATATGCAAAGAATACTCCTCAAAGGAAAGTTTTCAAATTTCTTCATAAAAAAAGTACTCCTTTTTCAAAGGAAAGTTTTCATATTTTTTCGTTATGAATTGTCAAAAGAAAATTTTCACTAAGGGTCTCTTCACTTTTTCAAAGGAAAGTTTTCATATTCTTTCGTTACGAATTCGTTTTCGAAAGAAAAATTTCACTAAGGGTCCTTGTTGAAGAATGTACTTTTGAAAAATGAAAAAAATTCAATAAGGGATTTGTTGGCTACTGAATTCACCTTATTGAAAATTAGAAGAGCATGATAACCCTCCCTTAGGATGGTGTGTGTGAAGCAGAGGAGCATGTGACATTCTAAGGAGAGAAAGGAGAGGAAGGGATGTTGTGGCCTATGACACATGGTGAGATGTAATCATGGAAATGTTGTCATGCACATGAGGGACAACACATAAGCACCAAAACATCACTTAATTAGATAAAGAGAGACAAAAAAAGATAGAAAAAAAAGAAAACATGTAGAGACAAAGAAATCAAGAGATAGGGGGATCTAGGAGTTCGGGGTTAGATATGTTCATATATATAAATAGGTATCACATGATGTATGAACGAAAGATCATCAATCCCTAAAGTTTCCAAATTGTGAAGAAGAGCACATGAAGATAAAGTGAAAATAAAAACTGGGTCAACATGGAAGAGGGCCTAAATGCCTCCAGTGCTTTGCATCGTCCCCAATTGTCAAATAGTAAAGTTACAACATATAAAAGAATGATAAAATAAACAGAGGAAGTTCACAACAATTTTTTCACTCATGTATCTAAGCACCTACATGGGTAGCAAGGGTCTTTAAGGAACACATAAAAACAAGCACAGGGGAAACACAACACACACACACATATAATCTACAAATAAAGAAGAGGTACCCCTACTCATCGATCAATAGGTCATCCTGCTCCCAATCTAGATCAATATACAGGGAATGAGGATGAGATTGCAAGGGAAGGATAGCAAGGGGAGTACCCTTTGACTCTCTTGCAATAAAGGCCACAAAAGAAGGCCCCTCAAGGTATTCTTTATTGAGATCTTGTGAGGTAAGGGTTATCAATCTTGCAAAGATTACTGATAGAGTCAGGACATCATCCATTGAGTTAAACATGCACTTAACCAAAGTGCCATGTGTTAACCTGATGGGAGAAGGAGGTGCTTGAGATCCACTATTGACCCTATCAAGAGGGGCAGTGACAAAATCAAGAGATGCAAGGGCTACCTCCATTACGAGGATAAAGCAGGCCAAATTAGAACTAACTCCCGAAGAAGGTGATCCGTTCTTTTGACCACCACTCGAAGTGAGGTCATCCTCTAGCTTGTGCTAGAAGACAGAGTCACGGTAGACACCACTATGGTGTTTGACATGTTCACCGACTGAGGAAAATGAGGGATGTTTGAGAGGGACATCAAGAGAGGAGGCTCTACAGAAGGAGCACAATGAACACCTGCACCCTTTTGGGGTGAGGGTCATCAACACCCACTGGGGGATCCAAAAGCATAACTGAGGCGAGTGGAATTGAGGTAGAAGGAGAAGAGGGGGGAGACACAACATGAGATGTAGAGATAGGAGCTTTTGGCTCCCTCTCTACCTTTTGTGAGGCAGCTTTTTCAATGACCAGAACCTTTCTTTGGCACTTACGCTCATGCGCAATCCAGTTTCGTCAACTTTGAGAACTTTAGGTCATTACTTGAGAAGGGATAGGAGGCTCCTATTTTTCCATAGGAGTGTCTTCCACAACCATGGCCAATGAAAGGACAACCTCTTTGTTGGTATTAAGGTGTCTCAACCTTAGAGTCCTAATATTGATTTATTTGATTTAATTATTGTATTTATTTGTATTATTTAATTTACTATGGTGTCATGTTATTAATTGAGACCTACCAATTGGGTGGCATCCTCGTTGGAGGTGACTAGATGACACATAATCATCCCATGTGGACATAGGCGTCCCACTTTGGAATCTATGACATATGGCATATTCTATGATGTGTCATAAGGCATCTTTGAATGCATGGAGAAATTTGGCACCCAAGATGGGTTATGACAGGATGTAAGAGAATTAGCTATCTTTAGTCAGTTATGATAGATTCTCTTACAGATCCTATGACAAATTCTATGGTAAATTTATGACATATTCTATGATAGTTATAAGGAATCTATCATAAGCTATTTTTAGCATATTCTAGGTGCCCAAGCTTGGAAGAAGAATATTTGCATGTTTGAACATTGTGAGGGGTGTAAGGGAATGTTGTACATGTGTCCAAATGCATGTATAAGGAATTGGATATTGTGCCATGTGGATTTGGACACCCCTCACCTTCTAGATGCTTCTTGAAGCTTGTATCTCTCTATAAAAGCAGTGCCTTGCATTGTAGAATGCAGAGTTTGTTTGTAGGTAATGAAGTGCTACCAGGTTAACTCTAGAACATGTGTTTGTGATGAAGCACTTGTGTAGAAGCTTTATACTTGGGTTGTATTGTAACTCCTATTTGAAGTAATATAGAAGTGCTATGCTTTTTGAGGGTGGGGTTTTTTACCCGAAAGGGTTTTCCCCACGTATATTTGGTGTATGTTAGTTTATGTGTACTTGTTGTTCTATTTGTTATTCTATGTATGTGTTTCTCTCATTGTAACAAAATAAGGTGTTAAAAAAAAACTTTGTAACTCTCCCTTACTTATATTAGTGTAGGAAGCTGTTTCTACTCACCTAATTTCCTTTCAGTTGGTATGAGAGCTTGGCCAACCTTGGTTCCTTTGTTGGGTTAAAAGGGTTTTTGATATGATCTTTGTTTCAACTTGGGAGTTTACAAAAGTGTGTGTTTCGTTACCTTATTGCAAGAAACATATGGCAGACACATATGGGAGGATTGAGATGGAGAAATTTAATGGTGGTAATTTTGAACTTTGGAAGCTCAAAATGGAAGACATGCTCATAGACCATGATCTAAGGGCTTCTATTTTTGGAACCAAACCGTCAGACATGAAACAAGAAGATTGGGATCTCATGGATAGGAAAGCCAAGGGTCTTATTAGACTCTATTTGGCTGATTCCATCCTCCTGAATGCCCATGAAGAGAAAAATTTTGCTTCTCTGTACAAGAAGCTTGATGATGTCTATCAGGCTAAATCCCCGGTAAATAATATTTTCCTAAGAAAGATAATGTATTCTCTAAAAATGGAAGATGGAGGGTCCGTAGCAGATCATCTAAATGCATTTAACATGTTGGTTGCACAACTGGGTTCCATTGGAGACAAGATTGATGAACAAGATTGTTGCATGCTCCTTTTGTGTTCATTGTTGGACTCTTGGGATCACTTGGTAATGGCTATTGGAAGCACTACTTCCACCTTTAAGATGTATGAGGTTGTTGCCTCATTATTATCTGAAGAGATGTGAAGGAAGTCTTATGAGATGGACAAGGAGGCCCTTGTAGTTCATGGTAGACCAAAGGAGAGAGGCAAAAAGAAAGTAAAGAAATCTAAGTCAAAGTCTCCAGGGAGATCAAAGTCTCTTGATAAGAAGTCCAAGGAAAAATGTTGGAACTATGGTGAAACTGGTCATATTCGAAAAGATTGCAAGAAGGAGAAGAAGAAGAAAAACAAGTCTTTCTTCGATTCTGAATCCGAAAAATCATCCCAAGAAGATGGAGAAGCATTTATTGTAGTCTTGGCAGCCCATGCATCAGATGATGTGTGGTTGATAGAACTTGGTGCATCCTTTCACATGACTTCTCATAGAGATTGGTTCTCAACGTATGAGGAGTGTAGACATGGAAAATGCACTGATTGGCGTTACACGCTTGATCCTGATTATTAACACCATTTCATCCTAAATCATCCCTCAGTCTAATTATTTAATCAAATACCTTTATTTGATTAAATTCATCAATTTTCCTCTCTTAATTAAATAAATCATTTTATCTAATTAAGTCTTTCCCTCTTGTTAATTAAATCAATCTATCTTATCTAATTAACCCTATGCCCATATTTAATTAAATAATTCCCTTTATTTGATTAAATCTCTAAGGTTTTTCTATTAAATTAAATAAATTAAACCTTGTTTAATTTAAGCTAACCAACCATCCCCTTTAGTTAAATAAATCAAAATATTTATTTAACTAAGTCTAAAATCATATTCTTCTCATATTTGATTTAAATCAACCCATAAATCTAAGTCAAATTTGTCACATCATCTAATCTCTCATTAAATTAATTAACCCTTGATTAATTTAATCCTAACTCATGTCCCATCCTCTAGCTTTTGGCACTTGCACATGAAAATAGATTTAATTCATTTATTAAATCTCTATTTTCTCTCAACATGGCATAATGGAGGAATATTCTCTTAAATTTGAATTCAAATCCAAGTGGACTTTTTCCTTCCAACAAGACATTTATTTCATCGTTGCATTGAGCCAAGTGGAATCTAAGACATTCCTTTTCCCTCTTACATGTCATTTCACTAATTTCAAATATCACCTAATTGCATTTATGGGAACATTCATCAAAATGTGCACATCCCTCATCCATCCATTTCTTGACAAGTGGCACCTTGCCATTGGTTGAATATTAGTCCCACATTGCTTCATTTTGGGCATTTCTCCAATTTGTCAATCTATAAATAAGATGCTTCATTCCTCATTTTATCATCCACAATCCAAGTAGAATTATTATAGTCATTTTTAGATCATCCACAATTTGAGAAAAGTTATTATACTCAAATCAATAGCAATTCTCATCCATCTTTATCCAATCTTAGCTAGGTTATGCAAATTTTCATCTTGGAGCACACTTCAATCATCAACAAAGTGGATCACATCTTCATCAAATCACCAAGGCTTGCATTAGGAGTTGGGAAAGGGCCAATTTCCACATCAAATTGGCACCAACTGCCCCAAGAGATTAAGAGTTTGCTTTGTATTTGAATAGGATTTTAACATCTTTGGTTTATGCTTGTTTATGTTCTTCATTTCATTCCTTTTCCTTTACAATTCAAATGGATTTCTTGGGGAATCATGATACTAACTTGCATTTGATCTAAGATGGTGTTTGTCTCTTGTGTTTATGCAGGTTTGGAATCTTGGTTCACATTTTGGCACTAGGACGGCTTACCAGAAGTTCTAATCACATTTTTTTACCAAATTTTGTGCTTTTTTGTTGTTTTTACACCTATAGGGAACTCCACTGTTGATAGACCAGCGTCATAGTTTAGAATCGCTAGGACTCCAATGTTGCTATATCACATCGCTACAAATTCCAAACTCTGACGCTATTTGTTTCCCATCTAGAATTCAAAATCTCAAACGGTGTCGCTGAGTCATTTTTTCCCACTAGAATCTTTCCAAACTTCAAACTCCACCGCTAGCTGAAATAGTGACACTTTCATGCACTCTGTACTTGTTGCAGAGCGACGCTGACTGGTAAGCATCACTATATCGCACTGCTGAGGTTTTCAAACTCTGATGCCTTCACAGGTTCCACCGTTGGAGGGAAGTAAAAAGTGAAAATTTGTTTTATGACACGTGATTTTTTAAATTTTGATCATTTGGATTGCTTTTTGATCTTCTGACCTCTATTTTTGCATATCTGATTAGTTCTTTTGAAGGTTGACCTGGTCAAAGGTGAAGAAGAAAAGAGGCATAATGCCATCATTCCTTCTTGATACCAAGTGTTTTTGAACACTTTAGTGTTGTTTAACACTCTTAAAGAGTCCATAAAGCTCTCTTGAAAATTTGTTTTTCTTTTAATGCTCTTTAGGATACTAGATTTCATTTGGGTCTAAAAAGAACATTTCAAATTCTTGCTACAAAGAGGTTAAAACGAATCTTAGGACAAACTCACTAGATTTCGTTTGAGGCTAACAATTAAACAAGGCAAATTCCACATTTGATTTGGTGCTATAAAAAGAATTCAATTTTGCTTTGTGGACTTAAAAAGAGCATGTGCTACTTTGTTTTGTGATTGTTTACTCAAACTAACACCATTAAAAATATGTATGCGCTTCTCTCCCACCTCACAACGATCTTGAGAATCAAAAGGATTTTCGGTGGTCTTAGGTTGGTATAAAGTGATTGCCTCCACACTTCATTTTGGAACTAAAATTAAACAAAACATTTTGTGAGTGTGAGTCAAACCTATCGTGTGTATTCTCTCTTTATTTTTCAACAAAGATCGATCGAGTTACAGATATGTTTGCTTGCTATTGTTTATCTTAGAGGGCCTACCTTGGGGAAAAAGTACTCACCCAAGGGAATGACTCAACCAGTAACACTCTAAAGCCAAGAGTATTTCCAGCCGGGATATAAAAGTGGTACTAGAACAAAGGCCAGTATCACACGGTTGGTTCCAACGAGAAGGGCATAAATGGTCTCTCGCCTTGATGGGTCAACTTCTACGAATGGAAAGTCTGAATTAAAAACCTTGTTGTAGAAAGGCTAAAATCCCAATCTATTTGTTGGTTGCACAAGAACGGTCATTTTGAAGTCACCCCACACTTTTACGGTCTTTAGTAGAAATGGAAAGCATGCCATGGGAGTCTCATGGGTGTTGATGCTTGGCTTCCCTGTATAAGTGAGTGTCGTAGAGGGGAGCCGGTGGGGTCAAGCATCTAACCATTCGCTAAAGATAAGCATAGTTGGACCTGTCCAAGTGGGGACTCAACAAATACAGTCTTTCATAGCCATAGGGTTGTACTTGTTCTTGGTTAAAAAACACTTTGCTTGGTCGAAAAAATTTGGAAACAAACATTTAACATCATCATCAAAACTTCAAACCCTTTAGGAGGAAAATACAATTGACCAAATTCATGTGTTATTGCTTACCCTTGGGATTTATCCTTAGAGTTTTCTAAACACTTGGAGTTATATCTCAATTTTCCTACTAAAGTTAACAATAGGTAACCCTTGCCTTGATTTCATCAAAGTTCCACATAACATACTTTGTGGGATTCAAAGAAATTGGGACATTGGAAATCTAGTTTGGAAAAACTAATCAAGAAGTGTTTGTGGTAAAACAAAGTCATTAAGTAAAGATTAACAATTGAATCCCACACATGTGTCCCCAATGATTTCACACAAAATAAAAATCCAAAAACCAAGAATAAAAGCTCTTAGTCCAACAGAACATCAAAAGTGTCTCTCAACGCTATACGAATTCAGATGAAGATTACTTTTTAACTTTTACAGGAAAGCTTCAAGAAACAATCCCAAATTGTACTCATTCTATTATTGTCAAAATCCAAATCTTTTTCAGGAATTTGAACACCTTGTCTAGAGTAAAGCATGTTCAAAACCAAGGTATTGTAAACAAGATTCCTTTTAGGTTCACCTAGGATCAAAATCAAAAATTTCACCCATCTTTCAAAACATCAATCCAAAATCATCTCACCATCAACTCTTGAAAAATATTGAAACTATCCTTCATGCTAGGATTTTTGGCACATCAAAATCATTGAAACAAAGTCCTTAGGGAAAATAAAAATCCTTGAAATCCTTGAATCAAAACATCAAAAACATCTTTGGTTAGACATATGAAGATGCATCCTTCTTTATGTGCTTAGTCAAATCATTCAATCATTTTGTTTAGCTAGGTATATGTAGATGCATCCTTCTTCATATACTTAGTTAAATTATCATCTTGTTTGATTAGGTGTAGGTAGATGAATCCTTCTCCCTACACTTAGTCAAATTATCATCGTGTGAGCAAATCCATCCCATAGATAACATCCAACATCTTGGGATCCACTTGTTCATTATCTAAAATCAAAACAATAGTCAAAATCAAATCAAGGTCAATCCAAAAATCAAAATTAAAATCCAAGTCCAAGAAGCCAAAAGTCCCAAAATTCTAGCATCCCCCTCAAGATCTATCAAAAAGTGAAAATCATCCATATCACCCATCCTTCACAAAACATCTCATCTTTGATCCTTAAAACATCCTAAAATTTCTCTTTTGTACTTAAGATTAGATCAATCCAAAGAATTAGAGATTCATCTCCCATATTCTTGAAAATTGATCCTTATTTTATGGTTCAAACTAGATCTCAACACAAGAAGAACATGGAAGCCAACAAAGAAACACCCACTTCAAGTGACCTAAGTCAAAAAAATTCCGAAATGAATCCCATTGGATCAAGCAATCCTCTAACTAAATTTCCTTCATCATTACAAAATCCACAAGAGGAAGGCCAAGTGGAGGATCTTACCAATAATCCCTTTGGGATGTCACATGAGGAAATCACCGAAATGGTTCAAAATCCAGAGAATTATAAGATTATCAACATCATGATGAGATTCAATCCTTCACTATACATGCTTGAATTAGTAAAACAAGGGGCTAAACTCCCTTATGATTTTGATGTAAGCACTATTGTGGAACCATCTTTTGGGATCACACCCCAATCTCATCCACCATCCCCATTTCATCTACACCTCCATTCCAAAACATCACCCAAGACATCCCCCAAATTACATCATCCATTGCTCCAACTCAACCCATTGTTAACAAGGGAAATGCATTTCTCAATGCATTGCAAACACACCCCCTCGTAAACAATCAGGATTTGGATGCAAACACTAGCTTGGAACAATCCATCCCCCAAAATCCATTACATACATACGTCATTCTCACCTTTCATGATCCAAATGACCCATCATCATCTTTTTGTGCAACACCCCAAACCCCTCTCCCCATAACCTCACAAGGAGAGGGTGACTTATTTGGACCAGGGGGAATCTTTGATGCTACATCTCAAGGGAGTATGCCACTCACATTTCCACCACTCCCCCCCTTTCCGTCACCTCTCAGTTTAGGGATTCCCCCTTTACCAAATATCAACCAACAAAATCAAATCAACCTATTGATTGCTAATCAAAATATCTTGTCATCGAAATCACAACAACAGATGGAAACTATCCCAATGATGCAAACCACCACCACCACATCATCAAATATCCCTCAAAACATGGTCTTGTAAGGACCAAGCATATCGATCGCACCATCTACCACTCAAAACCCACTCATCAATACAACAGTGCCTCTCATCACCATAATAAGCACCATTCCAAATCCACCTCCACCACCACTGCCACCAAACTCAAATGCATCAAATCAATATACCATTGCACTACAAGCTTCTCAACAAGCTTCCTATCAAAAGGAACTTCAGGAAATCCAAAACTGACAAGCTACACAACAAGCCGCTCAAGCAACACAAGCCACTCAAACCACTCAGACTGCACAACAAGCACAATAGGCTGCACAAGCCCAAGCCTTATTGCAACAACAACAACAACAACAAGCTGCATATGCTGCTCAAGTGCAAGCTCAAGCTCAAGCTCAAGCCCAATATCAAGCCCAATAAGCACAAGCACAAACCCAATACCAAGCTCAACAAGCGTAGGCACAAGCACAATATCTGGCACAACAACAAGCAACCCAACACCAAGCATATCAACAAGTGTTAAAGCAATATCAAGAACAACAAGAAGTAGCCCAACTAGAAGCCCAACAACAAGAATTGTTGGTACAACAACAACAAGATGCTCAACAACAAGCGCTACTAGCACAATAGCAACAAGACCAACAACAAGCGTTGTTGGTACAACAACAATGGCAGGCATATTTGGCACAGTAGAATGTGCAAGCACCATCCATCAATACACCAACCAATCCACCCTTCACACCAACAATCAAACCACCTCAAAACACTTTCATCCCACCCCCTGATCCATAAAATGATGTGGCAACACAAATCAAGTTACTCTCATAACAAGTAATTGACCTCCAATAAGGGAAACCATAAAAACACCCAACAACTTGTGTCCCTATCTTTTTGATAGGAGCCTTGTAATGAAACCATTCCCAAAGGGATATGAGATCCCCAAATTCAATAAATACCATGGGACGGGAAACCCTAAAGATCACATCAGGGAATTCTAGGTTCATTGCATGGAAGTCGCATACAACAATACCTATCTGATACGACTATTTCCTAGGAGCTTGGCTAGCCACGCCATGGAGTGGTTTTCTCCCCTTCCTCCAGGCATAAAAAATTTCCAAGAGATAGTCGATGCATTCATCAAAAACTACACATTCAACATTGGTATGGATGTTAGTCTCGAAGAACTATCAGCTCTGAAACACGGTAAGAATGAATCATTTGCCTCTTTCTTACAACGATGGCGAACGAAGGACAATCAGAGTAAATGGGTCATGCTAGAGGAACAACAAGTGTGCACAATCATATCCAACCTTGAAGGAACCTTGGATTTTCATCTTAAAGTGCAAGGAATTACCACATATGACCAGTTGATCTCCAAAGTGCTCAACATCGAACGAGCCCTTATGACACAACCTGGAGGATCACTTGCATATCCCAAACAATAAAACAACCGCCCATCCACAAGTTACAATGAAAAACCTCGCACATGGGCAATGAACAAAAATATTGCCAATGATGGTGTCGTTGATGCCAAAGTTGTCATTAGTGCTCCAAGGAAAAACACCCAAACCTACCAAAAACCACAAAACAATGATCAGAACAACACTTAAACCAATGCGGTATCACAACATCAACCAACCAACAATCAAAACATCAACAACATCAATGATCAAAGAGGACCACCCCAGTGGAACAAGAACTCCCCCAAGCGGAAGTACACTGCCCTTAGGGAACCACTCGAGGTCATCATGAAGAAACTAAGAAATGAAAACCTCATCAAAGCTCCCACCTATGAGAATTATCAGGAACCAGACGTGAAACCACCTTGGTACAATGAAAATCAGCTCTATGACTTTCACAAAATCAAAGGGAACACCACCAATAGTTGCATGAGGTTGAAAAACCTAATCCAAGACCTCATTGATAAAAAAATCATAAATGTGGAGTAGCAACAGCAAATCAAAACCTCAAAATATACATGAATCCAATGCCTAACCATAACAAAGGGAATAGTAACGACAAAGGAAAAGGCACCTTCAAGAGCGTAAATCATGTGTACGACCATGTTGTCACATCCATGGATGAGTATTGTGCCACTATCACTATCAAAGGAGCCCATGCTGATTGTGGAGTCACCACAAGAGGTAGGAAAATTACCATTGCAGGGTCATCCCAACCTAGTAGAGTACCGACGTCCAATTCAAGATCTATTCCCAATGGCTACAATGTCCTTGATCAGCTTAAAATAACCCCAACACAAATATCCATCATGGAGTTGTTAAAGATATCATCAACCCATAGAAAGATCCTTGAAGAAGCATTAGTCTCATCCATCGTCTCCACCGATCTTGATCCATAATAACTCCAAGCTATGGTCGGAAACATCATTACACCCAACCTCCTCACATTTTTTGATCAAGACTTCCCTGCTCAACCATCTCATAATCGTGCACTCCATCTAGAGGCTCTAGTACATAAAAATAAAGTTAAGTGAGTCCTAGTGGATGGGGGTGCAGGCTTGAACATTTGTTCCCTCAAGCCCATTAAGTGTAGACAAATAAAAATGACCTAGGCCTACAAGCTCTATTTTACCACTTTCATCCTAGCATAATTATGGCATTTTAATTATGTCCTTGGTCCACCTTCGACTATTAATTAAATAATTCATAATTATTTAATTAATTCATGTCTTTTTATTCTTCATGATTATTAAATAAATAAATTTTATTTATTTATTCAATACATCACTAATTTCCTAAATCTTCCCATAATTAAATAAATGTCTTAATTTATTTAATTATCTTTATGTCCTAATTATTAAATAAATGAATCTTATTTATTTATTTAAAATGCCACTAATTCTCATAATTAAATAGATTTATTAATTTATTTAATTATTGGTCACAATATCTAAATTAAATAATTATGTTTAATTATTTAATTGCCTAATTTAACATTTCTCTCATTTTAAATAAATAAATTATTTAAAATGACCTCACATTATTAATTGTCACTTGTTTTGGTAAATAATCTAAAAATCGATTATTTATTGTTACACAAAATCCATATTTTGAATTAATTTAATTCAAAATGGTAATCTTCTTCCAAAAATCAAGTAATTGAGCAAATTCTTGATTTTCCAAATCTTCTTTTCAGTTCAACCCTTATCTTATTGATTTTTTGAATCTTACAAATCAAGTAGGCTTTATCTTCTTGATTTTTGAAAATATTTATCTTTTTAGCTAGAATTATCACATTTATACTCAACCGCTGATTTGATTTTCTCAAATGCCATCTTGACAACTCATTTAATTATTTTCCCCTAACCTTGATTAGGGATTGTCACATGAAATCTCGACCACTGATTTTTAGGCTTTGTCAGCTTTCAATCTCATCCGTTTGCCCAAAATTGCATTTTCTATAAAATGCCAATTTTTCTCACATTTTTGGGACCACTTCGTTATTTTGACACATTTATGCTTAGATTTTACACGCACTTAGCTTGTTTAATTTGATTACTTATTCATAGGCATTATAGTCATTTGTCATAGTCATTATTTTTCATTCAAATCCTTCAAAACTTGCATAGGGAATGGTCACCATCATTTTGCTCACACAAATTTGAGGGCAACAATCATACGCTACAAGCTAGAAGGTGCTATGGAAATGAATCATGAAGGCTTCATGCATTATCTGGTATAATCATTTTTATTACTTTCTTTCATTGTATTTCATAGTTTCATTGGGTTTTAATATTATTGGTCTGATCTGCTAACCCTTAGGAAAAATACCCATTGATACATTGGTGAACCTGGCGTTATTTTTTGTTTTTGTACGATTTTTTGTTTTCTACCATTTTTGCAGGTACAAGAACGAAATGACACATTTGTGTTTTCCCAAGCCACATCCGTTGTGTCATGACGCATTCACAAGACATTGCACCGCAATCGATCTGCTGCACCACAATCGCAATCTCAAACGCCGCATCTAAAAGACCAAGCTGCACTTGAACATTCAATCTGCCTGTCAACAATCAGAACATAGGATCAAGCCACATTTTCTGCATAGAGTGACACATTCACTCTGCTGTGATGCAACTGCCTACATATGGCAGTTACATTTTGAGGGTCCAAGTCTATTTGATAAAACTCCTAATGTGTGATTTTACAGATTCGAGTGTCCAAGACTCACTTCTAAAAGAATTGTGCTTGCTATTTTTTAGAATAGAAAATATTTTTTTGGTGCACATAAAATGAACATGCTTTCAATACTATCTGACTGTGTTTGAAAGTGGTAGGCGAATATGCTTTCACCCTGTGCAAACTAGGTGATTAGAAAGCCAGACCCACTTTGTTTCTGTGTAACCTTGATGCAATAATTTTAGTATCCTCTCCCCTTGCTCAATCATGCTATCCTGGGTGTAAGAGAAACAATTATTGCCTCTAGAAATTGGGCCTGTCAGGGGATTTCATCACCTCTAGGTGACTCAAACCGGAAATAGAGCTAAATCCGAGCTACCCCCAACAGGTATATACATGTGAATCTTAAGGGAAAACCTAAGATTACAAGTGTGGATGTATCATACAAACCAAGTAGTACTCCCAAAAACCCTGTTGAGCTTAACCTCTTCAGGCTGGAGTGCCTCCTAATCGGAGATTAACCTTGCACCCCATGTATGGCCACTCGAACAGGGGTCCCAAATTAAACATCATTTTTTAGTAGCCAAAAACCTTATATTTGCTAGTGCAGCACTAGTCAGTGTGAAGGCATCCACATATTTGCAGTCTGTAGTAGAGGTGATCAATCTTCCATGGGATTTTCATGGGGGTTGGAAGCTTGGTTGGCCTGAGAAGATAGTTCACTTTAAGGGGGAGCCCGTGCAACTAAGCTTATGAATTCACACACTATTGATATGCAGCTGGGGAAACCCACGTGGAATCTAGCAGATACTGTCCTGGCTTAACCATAGGATTGTACTTGTTCTCTTTTTTGTTTGATTACTTTCAAAATATCATGTTTTCCAAGTGTTTTTTGGATACCGAAACAAAACAAACAACACTCAAACATCTGGAAACAAATAGTCAAACTTTAAACAATTCGGGTTTTTGACCAAAAAATTAGAGAATTTGAATTTTTACATTCTATACCGCATCTGTTAAACCACAATCGCTCTGTTGCACTGCATTTGACAGTCTTTGCAATGCATCTACTTTGCTAAAATGTATTTTCTGCTCCAAACACCACACTCGCCTGTCTTGCAACACATTTGAAATCTAAAAAGTTGCATATGCTACATTAAGCCGTAATTGCAATCTGTAAAGGCACATTTGAAAAACCACACCACATTTTCCATCTGAAAAGATGCATTTGATCACTACAACGCATTTTCCACTTGCAACGATGCATTTTCCTAGAAGAAAAATAAACACTGTCACAAACCCGAATCTGAGTGCAAACATCTTAGCCTATTGTCAAATATCTTTTCAAAAAGTCTTTGCTAGAAACCAGAACTGAAATTGCTCAAAACGTCCATCATTTGCATTCACTAGCTTGCATTTTGACCATAGGTTTAAATTTCCAAATCTTAGTCGCATTCCCTAGGTGTCATAATCATCACTTCTAGCATAAACGTATCCTTAGGTTTCATCTTGGAAAACTTTGGATTAGGCCAACTCTCCACACTTTGCAAAACCATTATTTTCAAAACTAGGTTATCTTGGACTTAGTCATTATTCCTCTTTTTGGTCATTGTCCTTTTTGTGAGAACCTCCAACTCAATAGTCTAGTTAGGAAGGCTCACTCGTCATTTCGACCTTGTCATTTAGCCCCCTTAGCAAGTCCTTTTGATAACCAAAATTGAGACATAAGTCAAACTTAGACTGGTTAAGCAAAACCTTTCTCCAAATATTGTCCAAACTTAGTCCTCATTTTAAACTTAGACTTTGCATTGTCCATCTCTAGTCCTCATTTTGAACCTAGACTTTGCATTAATCGTCTTAGTCCTTAGTCAACATTATCATCTTAGTCCTCATTTGGAACTTCGACCTTGACAACCTTGTCATCTTTCCTTCATCATTTCCTTAGGCAAACGTCATCATCACCTTGCATTGTCATCCTTTATTCCAAAATACAAAAAAAATAGTATCATAACTTGCCATCCTAGTCTTCATTTTACATTTGTCATTTCCTTAGGCAACATTGTCGCATTGTCATCCCTTATTGTCAAAAATCCAAAAAAAAGCATAGTATGACATTGTCATCCTTTATCACAAAAAAATCCAAAAACATAGGCTAGTGTCATCCTTGCATTTAGTTATCATTCTCATTGTCCTCATTTGAACAATTCCCTTTTATGGTTGAGACTAGGCTTCAAAGAAAGAGAGGAAAAATGGAAAACTTTGGACAAAATTCCAATCCCAACATCAATAATAATTATGACACAAACCAACACTGGACTATTTTTGACCCATTTCACAACATGAACACACAATCTTCCATGAGCATGCCATCTTCATCACAATTTTTTTTTGAACCATTCATACAAAGAGACCGACATGGACATGTATACGCAAAAGACTTAGAAGTTGTAAAATCTTGACGTAGCCTCCTTTGTGGAAGACTTAGTCCTACATGACCCTCAAAGGTATCTATCCATGCTCTTGGGCCAAGGGGTTAAACTACCACATGGCTTTGACTTTAATACTTTGAGACCAACATCACCTACGTACCCTTCCTACCAACAATCCATGAGTCCTAGTCCTCCGTCTGTCTACCCTCACTACCAAAAGTCACTTAACACCATCCATGACATTAGTCCACAACAAACATCCATTAATCACCCTTATCCTAACTTTGAAAAGAGAAACCAATTGTCCACTAGTCCATTACGAGTCTCCATGTCATATTCTAGTCCTTTACCTATCAATCCCGTCCACATCTACATGCCTTATCAACCATCTTCCGACTCATGCCAAGTCCCCACATCATACCATATCGATCCAGTGTAAGTCTCCACATCCTATTTTAGTCAACCTTACACCAATCTAGTCCAAGTCTCCATGTCATATCCTATGTCATCACCAACTAATCCAGTGTCTGTCCCCACGTCATATTCTAGGCCATCATCCACCAATCCAATCCAAGTCTCCATGTCATATCCCAATCCTTCAAATACTAGTCCAGTCCAACTCTCCATGTCATATCCTAGGCCTTCACATACTAGTCCAGTCCAAGTCTCCATATCCTATCCTAGTCCTCCATCCATTAATCCTTTTCAAGTCACTCCCTCACAAGCCACATTTAGTAATGAAAATTCTATCATTACTCAAAGCCACATACCATTGTATAAACTTGAGGATACATGTCAAAATGGAAGTCCAAAGCATGACATCATAACGTCACCTTCACATCAAGAACAAGGTAGTCCATCCCATGACCCTATCTTTCAATCCATCCAAGAAGTCCTTCAAGATAATCTTGACATCCAAAATACACCTACCCTTAACAAAGACTTCAATCTCAATTATATCATCCACGACAACCCCATCTTTGACCAAGACACTACCATTGATCAAGAAGTACAAAATGATCCACTCCTTGACCTTTATTCCATTCATGATCAAACACTTAACGACAACTCTATTCAAACCTCGACGATTAACACTTTCCAAAATGAGACACTTTCCTTCATTGGACCCATAGATGATCTTCCTACAGAACAAGATTCTTCCACTATGGACATATTTGCAAATGATCAAGCCATAGATGAATTTACTGGACTCCATGGCACTGACCATAATGATGGCTTCAACATTGACTTGGAAGCACTAATAGAATCATCTAAAATTGACATGTCACAAGATCAGACCAAAGATATCAGTCAGAAATATATCCAACATGACAATGAAGCTAAGACACTTTATCAACTAGGGTCATCTATCTTTGTAAGAGTAGGCTTCCATGCAGATGAAAACATTCCAGGTAATAGTGTCCACATACATCATGATGGGTTAGCATCTTGCTTTCAAAACAATAAATACTATCGCAAACAGAGTCTGTCAAAGCATGCAATATCAAGGCAAAGGACTAGGCATACACGAGCAAGGCATTCAAGAACCAATACAACTCCAGGAAAATTACAGACATCAAGGTCTTGGCTATTCTTCAGTTAGCAAATCAAATGATGTCAGTAGAACCTCCTCGATACTAGGGGCAACCTTGTTAGATACAAACATCAAAATGGAGTCCATGAGTGATCCTTGTCATAAGATTGTTTCCAACACCCCATACACCCACACCATAAACCATCATTCTCAACATCTTAAACCTTCCCTTTGGAACCAACAAAAACAAAAGTCATACAAATCAAAAGATCAAAATCAAATGTCGAAGGCCATTGAATCAAACAAAAAGACAAGTGGACAAATGAAATTAAAATGGATTCCAAAGACAAGTGGATCAAGCAAAGAAAATATGTCAAAAAAAAGAATTCAATCACAATACGGAGCCACAAGACAAGAGGACTCCCACATATAAAAAATATCCACCTCCTTCAAAATGGTCATTAAGAAAGGCATCTAAAGGTGTTGGTTCCAAACACCATCCCTCCAAAATCTGTCATCCACCACCCCAAGTTTGGAAGATAAAAAGTGATTCATCTAAATGTCCAAACAATCCATTCATGTCTACCATCATCCGTCATAATCCTACTTCTCATCTACAATCCAAAAATCCCACATCACAAATTTTTCACATCTTGGCAACAACTCTTTATCATAAGGACTCTCATGGTAATCTATCACGATGTGTGTATTTTGATAAGGCCAACTCTAGTATTGAAAAGGATCACGATGACATCAATTAGTTGTATACAAGCGCTACAATCCTGACAAGGCAACTACTTCAGAAAGGTCATTATTGGCATATCATGGCACCAGTATCTACATCGACACCGTCAATGGATTCGAAATAGTTAGTGGTCATCTAAAGCATCAAGGCTATCCAGAAATATCAAAAATACAAAAAATAAAAATAAATTTTTTTTTTCACCTGATGAAAACCTAACAAACAGGCGTTTGGTGACACCAAAAAAAAAAAAGTCAAGAAAATAGTAAAGAGAAAATTTTCGTCCAACAGTGAAAACCTAGCAAAAAGGCACCTTGGATAAGTACCATGATGAAAACTTGGAAAACAAGTGTCATGTGTAGAATAAATTGTCTATGTGGACTTTTACACTTGGGGGCAAGTTGTCTTATTTCCCATGCCTTTCTCTTGACATTGACATTTGACCATTGGATCCATATCATTCCCACCTATCTTGGTCTTGACATAAAATAGGCACACATAAATCATGCTTTGGGAAAACTCTTGACATGCCTATCCTTTAGTCATACATTATTCGTGAAACATCATATCATTGCTATAATAACCTCATTATCCTATATGACATAGTCCTTGAAAATCATATGACAATTCCCTTAGTCTCATGTATCCCATCCTTTACCAATGCCACCTCTTATCCTTTCATGTCTATCACCTATCTTGGCTTTCCCTTGTCAAACGGTCTAAGGATATTCCATCATCCCTTTTAGTCCTAACCAAGTCATTCCAAATGCAATGAGTCTAATCTATACAAGCACATTATCTAAAACATTACTTGACTTTGTTCCTAGCCTGATTGCAGACCTCGATACTTTCATCACATTATTGTCGTCCTCATGTTGTTTCAGGATGCGTCCTTCCCATTTCAAACAACGTTGTCATCACCTGTCAATTGGTATTCAACTTGACTAGGGGCACAATCATGTTTGTCCTTGGATTATCATGTGTAGGCATCAGTCACATGCATTTGTCGTGATCCTCTTAAACCATTCAAAAAGATAAAAAAATCATAAAGTGTCATGAAAAAAGACAAAAACATCATAAAGTGTCCTAAAAAAGATAAAAAACATCATAAAGTGTCCTGGAAAAAGACAAAAACATCATAAAGTGTCCTGAAAAAAGACAAAAACATCATAAAATGTCCTGAAAAAAGACAAAAACATCATAAAATGTCTTGATAAAAGACAAAAACACCATAAAATGTCCTAAAAAAAAACCTAAAAATTGAAAAACGTCCTAAAGAAATACCTAAAAAATTTGAAAAACATCCTGAAGAAACCCCAACAAAAGTCAAAATGTCTTGAAAACAAAAAAACAAAGTCATTCCTTGTCAAGTCTATCAAATCAGTGAGTCTTTGTCATTTGTATGAACTACGTTGTCTCTGTGCATTTGCTACATAGGCAAGACTCATTTGTGAGTCCCCAAGGCATTAGGTCATTCCCTTTTAGGTTTTTCAAAATAAAATTATGACTCAACCTTTGGTCATCAAGACAAAGTCATTAGTCATATCAAACTACAAGGTTTCTGAGTACATGACATAGGAAAGGCCATCTATTGATGAGCCCTTGAGGTCGTACTAGGTCAGTCCATTAGGGTTCATGACACCACATTGACACACACGTCAAAATGTCTTCAAGTGAAAGCAAATAATTTCCAAACGGGAAAACTCCTAAAAACAAATTATGGCAATCAGTTATTCAACATGACAAATCTCATCAGCATGTCATTCATATCATCATGACAATATCGACATATGGTCACCACAAGTCAAACTTAGTCAAAATTCAGTCAAATTCAGTCAAAACAAGTCAAATTGTTGGAAAAAGTGAAACTGTCAACTCTTGGTTATCTTTCATATGTGTCCTTCTGAAGAATAGCCTCTATCATTTATGCCTTAGGATGTGTCCTTCCTAGGCATTGTCACTATCATTTGACAATTTGAGGGATCCTCCTAACATTTAAGGATCACTCCTCTCGACATTAGTATCCTTCAAATGCGTCCTTCTGAAGAATAGCTCTGTCATTTATGCCTTAGGATGTGTCCTTCCTAGGAATTGTCACCGTCATATGACATTTTGAGGGATCCTTTTGACATTTAAGGATTGATCCTCTCGACATCGACATTGTTCAGGATGTGTCCTTAAATTTGGCAATCTTCGGCTTTCATCATCTTGGCATCGTCAAAACATGACACCTTGGAATCTTGACGTCATCAAACCTGACATCTTGATATTAAAACACTTGACATCTAGACACACTTGGAAAACACTTGGCACTTGTCTTTTGGTTTTTCATCATGTTACTAGTTTTTCAACGAGATCCTGACAACAAGATTTAGAGAAGCAGCAATGTATCATGATGATTGTCTTAGTTTCTCTGTGATGTCCTGGCAACAGGATTTAGAAAAGAAGTGATGTATCATGATGGTTGGATTTTTTTTCTCATCATGTTACTAGTTTTTTGACGATGTCCTAGCAACAAGATTTAGAAAAGTAGTGACGTATCATGATGATTGTTTTTTCTTGTTTTTTTGGACTGTCATGTTACTAGTTTTTTGAGGATGTCATGGCAACATGATTTAGAAAAACAAAAATGTATCATGATGGTTGGCTTGTTTTTTTCATCATGTTACTATTTTTTCAATGATGTCCTGGCAACAGGATTTGGAAAAGCAGTGATGTATCATGATGATTATTTTTTCTTGTCTTTTTTGACTATCTTGTCACTAGTTTTTTGATGATGTCTTGACAACATGATTTAGAAAAGCAACGACGTATCATGATGGTTGGCTTGATTTTTCATCATGCTGCTAGTTTTTCAATGATGTCGTGGAAACAAGATTTAGAAAAGCAGCAACATATCATGATGATTGGCTTGTCTTGTCTCTTTTTGGCAGTCATGTTGCTAGTTCCTCAAGGATGTCCTGGCAATAGGATTTAGAGGAGCAACAATGTTTCATGACTCGTCTTTGTTATCTTTATTTGTCTTTCTATGCTTGTGGATTGTCTTGGAAAAAAGACTGGAGCAACTTGGCCCTTAGTATGAGTTAGGACATTCCTTCTCTACGACTGTCTATTTTTTAAGTGGATGACCTTGCACACCTTGGTCTACATCATATCAAGGTGTTGTCCATTTTTGTCATTTTTTACCACCCAATGATGATTCGAGCAATGACTATTAGTACTTTAGAAAATGTTGAAGGATTCTTTTCCCATCCCACCCTTCTTTGTTTCCCCTCTAACATTTCATCTAGTCTGCATCTTCATCATCCATATCTTTTTGCACTAACACTTTCTTGTCCCATCATCTTCTAGTCTTCTCGTCCATTTTTGAGAGCACACTTGTGTTCTTAGAACCCGATTGTCCTCTCGAGGGGGCATACCGCTACCTCCTCATCATTCTTCCTCATCCTATTTTTCACTGGGGCATATTTTTGACTTATTTTCTTTGCCACATCGCGACAAGCTGCATTATGACAAAGAAGGGCAAAATGTAGACACATAAAAATGACCTAAGCCTACAAGCTCTATTTTACCACTTTTGTCCTAGCATAATTATGACATTTTAATTATGTCCTTGGTCCACCTTCGACTATTAATTAAATAATTCATGTATTTTTATTCTTCATGATTATTAAATAAATAATTTTATTTATTTATTCAATACGTCACTAATTGACTAAATCTTCCCATAATTAAACAAATGTCTTAATTTATTTAACTATATTTATGTCCTCGTGATTATTAAATAAATGAATCTTATTTATTTAAAATGCCATTAATTCTCATAGTTAAATAGATTTATTAATTTATTTAATTATTGGTCACAATATCTAAATTAAATAATTATGTTTAATTATTTAATTGCCTAATTTAATATTTCTCTCATTTTAAATAAATTAATTATTTAAAATGACCTCACATTATTAATTGTCACTTGTTTTGGTAAATAATCTGAAAATGATTATTTATTGTCACACAAAATCCATATTTTGAATTAATTTAATTCAAAATGGTAATCTTCTTCCAAAAATCAAGTAATTGAGCAAATTCTTGATTTTCCAAATATGCTTTTCAGTTCAACCCTTATCTTATTGATTTTTCGAATCTTACAAATCAAGCAGGCTTTATCTTCTTGATTTTTGAAAATCTTTCTTTATAGATAATTATCACATTTATTCACGACCGCCAATTTTATTTTCTCAAATGACATCTTGACCACTCATTTAATGATTTTTCCCTAACCCTGATTATGGATTGTCATGTGAAATCTCGACCACTAATTTTTAGGTTTTGTCAGCTTTCAATCTTGTCCGTCCACCCAAAATTGCATTTTCTATAAAATGCCAATTTTGCAAATATTTTTGGGAACACTTCGTTATTCTGACACATTTATGCTTAGATTTTACACTCACTTAGCTTGTTTAATTTGATTACTTATTCATAGGCATTATAGTCATTTGTCATAGTCATAGGCATAGTCATTATTTTTCATTCAAATCCTTCAAAACTTGCATAGGGAATGGTCACCATCATTTTTCTCACACAAATCTGAGGGCAACAACCATACGCTACAAGCTAGAAGGTGCTATGGAAATGAATCATGAAGGCTTCACGCATTATCTGGTATAATCTTTTTTATTACATGCTTTCATTGTATTTCATAGTTTCATTGGGTTTTAATATTATTGATCTGATCTGCTAACCCTTAGGAAAAATACCCATTGATACATTAAGAACCTAAAAATCTCAGAGGATTCCATCGACAAAGGAAAAGGTATTATGATCAGAGTGTATGATGATCAAGAGTGTATGATGATCAAGAAAGAGTATCCCAAGGCACAATCCAAATCCCTGTTCAAGTAGGGCCAACTATCATGGAAACCACCTGTCAGGTCCTGGACCTCGACTTGCCTTATAACATTCTCCTAGGATGCCCCTAGATCCATGCAATGCAAGCAATAACATCAATCTTTCATCAATGTGTCAAATTCACATATGAAGGTCAAAAGGTCACCATCCATGGGGATCCTGAACCATTCTCTTACTACAAGAACTTAGAGGCAAAATACTACAAGATTCCTCAAGTGCCTAAAAATGATCAAGAAAGAGTATGATGATCAAGAATACAATCAATGTGTATGATGATCAAGAAAGAGTATCCCAAGGCACAATCCAAATCCCTATTCAAGTAGGGCCAGCTATCATGGAAACCACCTGTTAGGTCCTAGACCTCGACTTGCCTTATAACATTCTCCTGGGACGCCCCTGGATCCATGCAATGCAAGCAATAGCATCAACCTTTCATCAATGTGTCAAATTCACATATGAAGGCCAAGAGGTCACCATCCATGGGGATCCCAAACCATTCTCTTACTGCAAGAACTTAGAGGCAAAATACTACAAAATTCCTCAAGTGCCTAAAAATGATGAAGGTCCATCAACACCATACATTCATCCAGCCACTCTCGCTTCCACTTCTGTGACAGAGACACCCGCCACTCTCGCCATCCCCACCATCTCTAATATCAAAGTTATCATCTAGGACCATGGTTGTGGAAACTACACAATTCCCAAAAATGCTTTTGTGGTAGGAGAGTTACCACAATCTCCTAGATCACGAGGATGATCGCAACCAAATGAAGCCTCCACATCCCAAACATTCACTACAGGATATACCAACTTCAAAAGTTAGGGAGATCTCAGCTGAGAAGTAATAGAGGAGGACCCATCCCACCTCCTATATCAAGACAATAGACCAACAACCGATCTACCAATGGATGACAACAACAAAGGTTTACAAATGATGCTCACCATGGGCTATGATAGAAACCAAAGAATTGGAAAAAATGACGAGCTTCTAATACCCCTCATTCCAAAGATGTGAATGAGAAATATTGGTCTTGGATGTACCCCTTTGAGTATAACCATATGTGGCCGAAATCCCCTAGTTAGGAAAGTCAAAACTCCTCAGCAAATGATAGCTGAACTTCGCTTACTCGTATCTACAAGTCGAGTCATAGAGAAGTTCACATTTGACATAACTAATGTCTGCAGTAGTAGTGATGACGAAGACCCCATAACCAACCTACCTAGGCTTTTTGAGGACACCACCCTTTTCATGATTGGCACCTTATCCTATGAGTCTAAAAACCAATCCCATGAAATCCACCTAGTATACCCCCAACTCATTGATTATGACCAACGAGGACCGCCAATTCTTGACACATTCAAAAACGATGAGGCACTCTCAGAATTCATGGGACTGTGGGATAGTATTCTATGTGGGGATTATAAAGCAGGATTTATCATTGAGCTAGATACACATGCATACTATGGGAAAATGATTGAATCCCTCAGTTGCAAAAGCAAAAAACTAAGAATAATTTCTAGGTCCTTGAGTGAAAACCACATTGTGGCACTCTCCGACCCAAAAATAGTAAAAAGAAAGGACGCATCCAATGATGAAAACCTCTCTGAGGTGCCCAAGGATGGGGGATTCAATCTTCCTCTTAGAGCTCTTCATCAAGAAGCATCAACAGTCCTAGCCAAAAAATGTAATCCAGTCAACCTAGGAATAGAGTAGACACTGCACATCACATTTTATGCAGAGTCATTACTATCAGAGGAACAAGTGCTCCTAGTAGCCTTCTTGAGAGAAAGACAAATCAAATTTGCATGGATTTATGCTGACATGCTTGGACTCGATCCAAATATTGTGGTCCATCATCTAGCAGTGTATCTTGAAGCAAAGCCTGTCAGACAAAAGTTGAGAAAGATGCATCCCCAAATTGCCTTACTAGTCAAAATGGAATTGAAGAAACTACTTGATGCAGGGTTCATATGACCAATTGACTATCTTGAATGGGTATCAAATCTGGTTCCTATTTCAAAACCAGATGGGGGCATCCGAATATGCATGGAATTCAGAGACCTAAACAAAGCATGTTCGAAGGATGACTTCCCATTTCCTAACATTGACATGATTGTGGACATGACAGTAGGACATGAAATGCTTTCTTTGATGGACGGTTTCTCCAGATACAACTAAATAATGATTTCCAAAGAAGACCAACATAAAATGGCCTTCACTTGTCCATGGGGGACTTACTACTGGAATATGATGCCATTCGATCTAAAGAATGCTAGGGCAACCTACCAAAGAGTAATGACACTAATCTTCCATGACATGATCCATAAAACTATCAAAGATTATGTTGATGACATACTAGCAAAATACAGGAAGAGGAAAGATCACATAGCAACCTTGAGTGCTATCTTCAACAAGCTAGAGGAGCACAAGGACCGCTTAAATCCAAAGAAGTGTGTCTTCGACATATAGTCAGGAAAGCTACTAGGCTACATAGTGTCAATGAGGGGTATAGAAGTATACCCAGCAAAAGTAAAGGAAATCTTAGAGATGGAGGCACCCAAAACATTGAAATAGTTGAGAGGTCTCCAAGGAAGGCTTCAACCCATTCAAATATTTATAGCACAATTGGAAGATAAGAAAATCCCTTATTCTCAACTACTTCACAAGGGAGTAGCGTACAAGTGGGATGACAAGTGTGAAGAAGCCTTCAATGAGATCAAAGAATATCTGCTCACACCTCCAGTCCTCATGCCACCGATCCCAAGAAAGCCATTGATACTCTATGTGTCAGCAACAACAACAACCCTTGGGGCTCTCCTAGCCCAGCATGATGAAAATTAGATAGAAAGGGCCATCTACTATATCAGCAGGACAATGGTCGGGCATGAGCTAAACTACCCATTCATTGAAAAAGCTTGCCTAATAGTAGTGTTTGCTTCACAAAAATTCAAACATTACATGTTGGCACACAAAATAAAACTCATCACCAAGATCGATCCCATAAATTACCTACTATCAAAGGCAATGCTCACAGGAAGGATGGCTAAATGGGTCATGATACTATCAGAGTATGACATTGAATATGTGGAGCAAAAAGAAATCAAAGGCCAAGTCATCACAGATCAGCTTGTAGAAGCACCAATATATTTAGAGAACCCACTCATATCAAAGTTTCCAAATGAATCCATTTTTAATCTCAGCATAGCCGACCATTGGAAACTATACTTTGATGGCTCCTAAACGCAACATGGATTAGGAGCTGGTGTTTTCTTCATCACCCCACAGGGGGACTGTATACCAAGATCCTACAAATTGGAATTCCCTTGCACTAATAACATTACAGAGTACGAGGCTTTAACCATAGGTCTCAAAATAGTAGTGTAGTGCCACATTATGGCCCTCAAAGTATATGGAGACTCCCAACTGATAATAAATCAAGTGAATGGTGAATACCAGACAAAGGATGATAAACTAACCCCATACAAAAAGTTGGTAGAGAACCTCAAAGAATCATTTATTGATATCACATTTGAGCAGATTCCCAGAGAAAACAACAAAGCAGTAGATGCCATGGCAATGATTGGATCCCTACTGGGCATCCCTCGTAACATCCTAAAACATGAATTCTTGATAGAGCAACTTCTCATGCCCGAATTCGAGAAACCAGAGTTGGAATTTGTGTGCAAAATCGTTGGTCCCGGTGATCCTTGGTACCATGACATTTATACCTACTTAAAAATAGGGGTCCTACTTGCTAACTTACCCTCAAGCCTAAAAAGAACCTTTGTCAAGAAAGCATCCCAGTTTGTTATCCTAGGAAATACCCTTTACAGTAGGAGCATAGAAGGAACCTTATTATGCTACCTAAATGATGAGGAGGCATTAACTTCCTTAATTGAGGTGCATAACAGTATTTGTGGTTCAAACTTGAGCGAAATGACCTTGGCCAAGAAATTGCTGAGGATGGGATATTATTGGCCTACAATGGAAAGAGAAGCACATGAATACCTCAAAAGGTGCCTACAGTGTCAACAACATGGGGACCTTATCCATGCTCTAGCTCAAGAACTTCATCCCATCATCACACCATGGCCCTTTTCGCAGTGGGGGCTCAATCTCATCGGAAAAATCACTCCCACCTCATCTAATGGACACAAGTTCATTATAACCGTCACTGAGTACTTTACCAAGTGGGTGGAAGCCATCCCCATGACATACATAACTGGGAAGCAAATATCTAAGTTCATCTTGAACTACCTCATATGTCGATACGGTGTTCCCCAAGCTATTATCTCAGATAATGGGACACCTTTCAAGAATCAGGATGTCTATGACCTATGTGAAAAATTCATAATCCAACATCACTTTTCCACTCCGTATTATCCCCAAGGCAATGGCCAAGCAAAAGCTACCAATAAAACCATTATGAAAATCCTCAAAAAGATATTCAATGATGTAGGTCGTGACTGACATCTGTAGCTAAATCCCACCCTCTGGGCCTATCGAACTAGCATCCACACACCCACCGATTCCACTCCATTCTCCTTGGTCTATGGATCAGAAGCCATTCTACCCGTCGAGATCAAGCTCCCATCACTAATAATATCATTGCAAAACCTCATCATGGATGGGGAATACAAAGTATCAAGACTAAATGAGCTAGAGCTACTAGATGAGTAGTGTATGGATGCCTTAAATCATTTGAAAGTCTATCAGAATAGACTCAAGAGGAGCTATAACAACAAGATCAGGAGGACATTCCAGGTCAAAGAACTTGCCATGAAGGAGAATTAGAAGAACATCCCAAATCCAAACAACAAAGGCAAGTTTAAAGCCAACTAGTTGGGACCATTTGTTATCACAACAAGCTATAAGTTAGGGGCATATCAGTAATCAACACCTGAAGGGGAACCTTTGCAGGAGCCCATGAACAACTCCCATCTCAAAAAGTTTTATGCCTAATCTTTCAAGGTATAGAACCAAAAAATCCAAAAAAAAAAAGAAAACATCTTGAAAAAATGGTCACCCTGGTGAAAACCTGGCGAACAAGCATCTTGGTGACAACGAAAAAGTAAAAAAAGAAGCAAAAAACCCAAAAAAATTAGAAAAGGGATTGAAAATAGTAAAGAGAAAAATCATCCTCTAGTGAAAACCACTTTGGTGGCACTTTGGACAATTAACTTGGTGAAAACCTAGCAAACAGGTGCCTTGTGTAAATAAGCACTTTCCATCCACCAGGATCTTCACGACTTGTTCTACATCATCCATCCATCAAGCTCCCATCATCCATCATCCGTTCGATATCCACGTCATAGCTTGGTCCTGTGTTTGTATCATGATCCCTCCTAGCACTACTCGACCAATTCTCAAGGTCAGTTTGTCCTGCCTTTATCAGAGTAGTCTATTGCATCACGTTGGGGGCATGTTCTCATCATATTGGATTTGTGTATATTCTTGAGGTCCCAAAATCAAAAAATCCAAAAAATCTAAAAACATCACAAAATCCAAAAAATCCAAAAACATTAGAAAATTAGAAATTCCAAAAACATTCAAAACATATCAAAATCTAAAATAGGTCAAAAATTTAGTCAAAAAGTAAAAAACAGAGTCGTCTTATTGAACTACGAGTCTCTGAGCCTTGAATGTAGGCAAAGTTGATCTTTGATCATCCCCCGAGACACTTAGGTTAGTCCTTTAGGAGTCAATCATAATAAATTGGCAATCCATTTGTTCATATCTCATCAATAATCGAGTCTGTGTCGGTCTAATTACGTGGTCTCTACGTGTATAACGTAGGCAAGGCTAATCTGTTGATCAGCCCCCGAGGCCCCTAGGATAGGTCCTTAGGTTAGTCTCTTAGTCAAAATCTCATAAAACCCCAAAGCATTTGAAAATCAAAAATCAAAACATTTGAAAAATCTTGAAAAATAATACCAAAAACAGCCTCAAAACATTCCAAAACACCAAAAACATCCAAATATTTGAAAAAATCCATCTATATCATCTCGCTTTCACTCAAAATAAACATCACTCACAATAAATCAATGATCATCCCCACCCTTTGGTGAAACAGTCAGAAACAAGTCTAGCAGTCTAAAAATTGAAAACATAAATGTCAAGTCTTAGGTCTAGATCAAGTACGTAAATAAGTTGGTCAACTCTTTGTGTCAATAGCCTATCATCCAATCAGTCCCATATCAAAATCATCTGATATCATCATGTTCTAGGATGCATCCTTCCTACAATGGACATCAACATCAAGCATCATTATAGTTTAGTCTTGGCTAGCGGTCTTGAAGAATATTAGCTTGTTTATTTGCTTTATCTTGATCTGTTGATTTATCTTATTGCGCTTATTCTAAGGACCTCTCGATGATATCCCAAACAAAAGGATTTAGAGAGATAGGAATAGGGAAACGATCATTATCTTTTATCTGTTGTTCTTGTTGGATGTCTTTGTAATATAACCTCGATGAATACTTGCTTTATTAGGTGTGTATGGAAGGTGTCTTAGATATCTTGTTGACCACATAGGAAGGCTTGCCTTCCTATGTTTTGCTCGAAGATGTTTGAAGTACCTGAGGTACATCCTAGTAAGGTTTCTATATGTTAGGTGTGAACAAGGATACTCCTATTTGATTGTCGAGTCAAAAGTCCATCACATTAGGTGCAATGCCATCCTGGTTCTTAATACCTTAATGCATCGTACCTATGTGTGTTATCAAACATAAGGTAATTGGCCCTTTTAAAAATCCCAACTCCTTGGAAAGAAAATCATCATCATCATTGTCTCATGTCTTGTTGGAATCTCCTGCTTTCTTCTATCTCTGTCTTTTCATGCTAACATGGTATTGTGACAATATTCATTATCATTGCATCCATCCTGCATCCATAAACCGTCAGCATATGGCATATTGCATATAGCATATCATATAGAAACATATATTGCATTTCCATAGCATTATCTCATAACATCATAAAACATTTGCTTCATCATATCATTACCATAGCATTATCTCATAGCATCATAAAACATCTCCATCATCATATCATCCGATACACATCATTTACATCCATCATATCATTTATCATACCATAACATTGCATAAATATTTAAGCATCCATTACGCTATCACATACATATCATAATCATAAGCATCCATCACATACAAAACATCCATACATAACATATAATTTTTCAAATCACACCATCCTAAATTGCATAACATACATAAAGAGATCACATACATCATCAACCATTAGAAGCATCATATAGATTTATTAGTCTAAGCATTTACACAACATCCTGCATACATCAGAAAAAGTACATGAAAAGATTAAAAAAAAAATGCATCATGCATCATCACATAGAATATTACATTGCATAAATCATTGCATCATCCACAAATCATAATATCATAAGCATCATAGGGATAACTTCATTTTGCATCACATATAGAAATAGGAACCATCCATAAATCATAAGATAAACAACAAGACATTGCATATTGCACCAAAATCATCATCTCATTTATCATCAAATATATACCGCCATGATACAAAAATCAAATCAATGTACATGTGTATGTCAATAATAAGTAATCAGCAAATGGGCTATCAAAAATGAGCTCTAAGGGCACAAAAGAATCTTGTCTTTGATTAAAATGAAGGCCTAGCCCTCTTGGTCCTCTCACCAACCAAGCCTCCCTCGCGGGCCTTTACGTGTCTATGGTCTCCTCTATGAAAAATAGGGAGCTCTCGTTCTACTCTGGAATGACCCGATGGTAGTGCATCCTGTAATCGGCCTCTTAGACAACCTCCTATAAGGCAAAAGTGATATGTGGTTCCGAGGAGGAGGTAGCCATGCCTCTAACTTCGCCAAGAGTCTATCATCTCACCACGCTTGTAACTCAGCCTATTTCTACAAAATGGCTCGATCCCATTCAACCCTAGCCTCGATCTCTATTATCGCTGTTCGTACCTAGGCCTATAGCTACAAAATATGCCCATCCCTGATCTAGCTATAATGGTGGTTGCACATGGGGCTAATCCTACTCCCCATCCCCTCGGGTGGTGTTGGGACCTTGTCATGGCTCCATCTTGCTCCTACATCACTAGTCTTGAACTACCCAATTTTGTACCTGCACCTGGTGGCCTACCACCTCCCCGATCCTCGGGATCCCCAGACTCAACCTCGGCCTACCCCCTCTACCTGGATCTCCATTAAGCATAAGGATACACTTGGGACTGTGGAGTCTTAGGGGTGGCCAAACCAATTTCTATATGCCCGTGTCACTCCCCGATCTACCTCTCCCTAGTCATATGGCTACCTGCTAGGCCACTAGCTATCTAAAGCTCTCTATTGCCTCATGGGAAGGTATGTATCACCCCTAGGAGCTCCTGCTCATAGTCCTCACAAAATGGCCACATAACCATCATCCTGCCTATCTTGTGCCTCCTCAAACAATGTTGGACCCTACCCAACATGTACATCTCTATCATGGTATGCTCTTCCCTCGTGATCGCACGGGTCTTCGGCAAAAATAATTGTTGTACATCATCAAACCAAAGGTCCAATGTAGGGGCCATGTGAACATGCGATGTCATCAAGGATCCTCCTCCAATGAAGAATCTGGCTCTCTAGTGAAAGAAAGGCCTCCCTATAATGCCAAACCACGGATCATCTGGGCTCCATTAGCCGAAACTCATGGATGAAGCTAATGTGGATGTGCTCCCACACCCGTGATGTAAAGTGTAACCCTACTCCAAGTGCTTTATCGCCCAAGTATGCAAACTCGATCTCTCGAAGAGAGGCTAGTAGAACCGGGCCCCAAGCAAAAGTGTCGGCCACCATTGGACCATCCACTCCCAAGCAAGCCCCCACCCTGGATCAAGTATCACTCTCAGATCTAGGGCAACAAGACCCAATATGATGGATGCAATCACTAATCGGTATGGTGAAGTGAGAGAGATATGGCGCCTCCAACTCAACTGACCCTCACATAATACTAACTGTCATTGTCCATAATGGCATAACATGCCTCCCTCCCGACATCCATGTCGATAACCCGCCGGCCATGGATGGGTAATCTCAAAATCTTCCACACATCCTCTAATGTGACCGTGGCCTCACCAAAAGTGGAAGGAGGAGGTCTCACTGCGCCACCTCTCAACAAGTGTTGTCATCATACCTGTGTCCATCTACACAAGCGTGTGTAGGTGATGTACTAGAGCCCCATCTCCTAGGTGCTCCTACTCCTATCGATCAAATCGTAAATATATGAAAATATCTTGAGACCTATGCTCGTATAATAGATCTCTCACCTCCTCCCTCGCATTAGGAAAAGTCGCCATGTTAAAATTCATCAAAAAATATTTGTTCGAGCTAATCTCAACATTTAGAAAATCACCCCAGCGTCGCTGCCTGTGAAGGCAGTGTAGTTTGCAAACTTCAAACTACGCTGCTAGAGCCTTCAAAGTCCTAAACTGTACTGCGGCGGTGCACTTCACAAAGGCATCTGAGTTTGAAGTTTGACCCCAAACTTCAAACTACACCACGATGGTGCATCTTGCAATGGCGGTGTAGTTTGAACACCGAGTGGCGGAGTTTAAAATTTTCAGTGGTGCAATATAGCACTACGCCTAGAGACCTAGTTTTAAATGCATTAAATGAGTGCAAAAAATGAAAAGCAAAGCTTGGGTCAAGCTGACTCACCGATGGTCCAGTGCAGGGAAGTCTCTGGTACATCTAGAATTGGTCGGAGATGTACATCAGGAGCTATCGTTGCGCCATCTCGTCGGGGTGTTAGAGCTCAAAATCGCAAGATCTCTAAAGGCTAAATGTGAAAATGAATTAGAAGTGGCCCCTCGAGGCCTTTTTAAGCCTAAAAATTAGGGTTTTTTGACCCTGTTTAACCATCCAGGAGGGGTTTTAGACCTTTGATCCTATTTTTGTCCATCTGAGGGCCGTTTTTCATTATTTTTTGCATTTCTAGCCTCCCGGAGCCTTTCTAGACCTATTAGGCACCTTGTCCTTTTTTTTTTAACTCGAGATCACCCAAAAATTAGAATTTTCATCCTATTTCTTGAGGGGACAGTATAATGACATGTTTTCTTTCACTGGGGTAGCAGTGGGGCAAGTTTTTAAAATAAAAATTTGTTGGCTTCTGATCAAGACATCTTATTATTTGAAACAAAGTAACAAGTACCTTGCTTCAAAGACGGGCAAAATGTAGACATAAAAAATGTACTGATTGGCGTTACACGCTTGATCTCGATTATTAACACCATTTCATTCTAAATCATCCCTCACTCTAATTATTTAATCGAATACCTTTATTTGATTAAATTCATCAATTTTCCTCTCTTAATTAAATAAATCATTTTATCTAATTAAGTCTTTCTCTCTTGTTAATTAAATCAATCTATCTTATCTAATTAACCCTATGTCCATATTTAATTAAATAATTCCCTTTATTTGATTAAATCTCTAAGGTTTGTCTATTAAATTAAATAAATTAAATCTTGTTTAATTTAAGCTAACCAACCATCCCCTTTAGTTAAATAAATAGAAATATTTATTTAACTAAGTCTAAAATCATATTCTTCTCATATTTGATTTAAATCAACCCATAAATCTAAGTCAAATTTGTCACATCATCTAATCTCTCATTAAATTAATTAACCCTTGATTAATTTAATCCTAACTCATGTCCCATCCTCTAGCTTTTGGCACTTGCACATGAAAATAAATTTAATTTATTTATTAAATCTCTATTTTCTCTCAACATGGCATAATGGAGGAATATTCTCTTAAATTTGAATTCAAATCCAAGTGGACTTTTTCCTTCCAACAAGACATTTATTTCATCTTTGCATTGAGCCAAGTGGCATTTAAGACATTCCTTTTCCCTCTTACATGTCATTTCACTAATTTCAAATATCACCTAATTGCATTTATGGGCACATTCATCAAAATGTGTACATCCATCATCCATCCATTTCTTGACAAGTGACACCTTGCCATTGGTTGAATGTTAGTCCCACATTGCTTCATTTTGGGCATTTCTCCAATTTTTCAATCTATAAGTAAGATGGTTCATTCCTCATTTTATCATCCACAATTCAAGTAAAATTATTATAGTCATTCTTAGATCATCCACAATTTGAGCAAAGTTATTATACTCAAATCCATAGCAATTCTCATCCATGTTTATCTAATCTTAGCTAGGTTATGCAGATTTTCATCTTGGAGCACACTTCAATCATCAACAAAGTGGATCACATCTTCATCAAATCACCAAGGCTTGCATTAGGAGTTGGGAAAGGGCCAATTTCCACATCAAATTGGCACCAACTCCCCCAAGAGATTAAGAGTTTTCTTTGTATTTGAATAGGATTTTAACATCTTTGGTTTATGCTTGTTTATGTTCTTCATTTCATTCATTTTCCTTTACAATTTAAATGGATTTCTTGGGGAATCATGATACTAACTTGCATTTGATCTAAGATGGTGTTTGTCTCTTGTGTTTATGCAGGTTTGGAATCTTGGTTCACAAGGAGTACAATTTCAAAGAGGTGTACTGTAGTGATGACTCTCACCTGAAGATTGTTGGTCATGGAAGAGTCAAAATCAAATTTCCTAATGGAAGAATGAAGGGGATTGATGGTGTATTGCATATCGTAGGTTTGGAATGAAACTTGCTTTCTATAAGTAAATTAAATGATGTGGGAGTACAAGTTGTTTTCTCTGGTGGAGGATGCAAGATGACAAGAGGAGCTATGGTGTTAGCTAAGGGAGTTCATATTGGCACTTTGTTTCAACTTGATGCATGCACTGTATAGTGCAATAGTTCTTCTAATGTACCTGTAGACATCCAAATTTGGACACTTAATTTATCCAAATTTATCATTTTTTATCTAAACATCCTCCTATCTGAGTTTGTTAAGTAATATTACTATTATTTAATTAATATCTTTAATTTTGCCAAATCCCTAAGGTATTTAATTAATAATTAAATACCTTACCCTCCTTAATCCTCTTTTCATCAAATAAATTAAAAAAATATTAGATTTATTTAATTCCTCACATGTCATTTTCATCTAATCCTAATCCATCTCCTAATCTCTTCATTAAGGATGTGCACATGCCTAATCCTTGATTAGGATGTCACATCCTCCAACTTTTGCAAGTTGGCTTTTAATCCTAATTAACCCCTAATTATCCTCTAATTACTGATTAGTCAAACCTAATTAGTACCTTGGTCAACTCTCCCCATCCCCCAAGGAATTTTTAATTCCTTTTTTATTCAACCTAGGCTCCTCTCTTCCCCATGTGAATTTTTAATTCACATTTTATTCCTCCTAGAATCCCCTTTTCCCATGCATCTTCTAGAACCTTTGACTTGTCACATCAAGTCATATGTGACAAACTCCCACCTTTTGGGAACATTGTCTTATCCACCAGGTTCTTCCAATCATTATGAATTTTTAATTCACTTTTATTCACCCAAGATTCTTCCCATCTCCCAATGTACTTGGAAGGTACTTGTCCTTCCTCCACCTCATGTACCTCTCTTCCACATCACCTACACATCATCTCACCCTTAACCATCTCACCCTCCACATGTCAAGATGTGAGGGCTTGTGGGTTCTCAACCCACCATAGCCCTTCATCTTGACCTTGTTGGATCAATCTTGACCATTGAATTCTCTAGAGAATTCAAATTCTCCTATAAATACCCCTCCTCAAGGGCATTTTAGAACACTTTTGATTTTCATAACTACATGCTGCCAATTTGTATGCTCAACCCTTTGCCATCATTTAGCCATCTCTTTTAATCACTTTGCACATCCAATCTTGCATTTAGTCACTCAAGGAGCCATCTAAGGAGCACACAAAATCATCCCAAGCAAGGGCCAATCAAGGAGACATCAACATCAAGGAAGGTATAACCATTTGCATCTTATTTTATCCATTTTCCTTCTTGTTTTATCACTCTTTAGGCTAATCTTGAAGTGTCCTTAGTCTTTTATCACTCGCATTTCTTAGTTATTTTGCACACTAGAGTAGGTTAAAATTCTAAGGTATACATTTCTGGCACACCTGGTGGGACCCACAAACGGGTTCCTATACTTTACGTTTGCTGTTGTTGAGACTTTTGCAGGAACACATCACAGTGGGGTGATTACGCCCCTATTTTTACCGCAGTGGGGCGATTACGCCCCTGTTTTACTGCAGTAGGGCGATTACGCCCCTGTTTTACCGCAGTGGGACGATTACGCCCCTGTTTTTACTGCAGTGGGGTGTCTGCACCCTCTTTGGCTGAAAATTGTTTTTGTGCTAACACTTTACTGCAGTGGGGCGTGTGCGCCCTCTTGGGCTGAAAATTATTTTTGTACTAACATTTTACTACAGTGGGGCGTGTGCGTCCTCTTGGGCTAAAAATCAATTTTTTGCTAACACTTTACTGCAGTGGGGCGTGTGCGCCCTCTTGGGCTGAAAATCAATTTTTTGCTAACACTTTACTACAGTGGGGCATCTGCGCCCTCTTGGGCTGAAAATTGTTTTTGGTGCTAATATTTTACTGCAGTGGGGCGTGTGCGCCCTCTTGGGCTGAAAATTGTTTTTGGTGCTAATATTTTTACTACAGTAGGGCGTGTGCGCCCTCTTGGGCTGAAGATTGTTTTGTACTAATATTTTACTGCAGTGGGGCGTCTGCGCCCTCTTGGGCTGAAAAATATTTTTGTGCTAACATTTACTGCAGTGGGGTGACTACGCCCCTATTTTTACTACAGTGGGGTGATTACGCCCCTGTTTTTACCGTAGTGAGGCGATTGTGCCCCTGTTTTGCTACAAAAGGGCGACTACGCCCCTTTGGAAGGTAAAATTATTATCTTGACTTCGGTTTTCCATTGTTCTTGCAAGGATACATGTGTTTTTTGCTAACTTTTTGCAGCATATTCTTGTGAAGTTGGTGGAGAAAGCAAGATAAAACATCTAACATTTGCTTGCAGGGCTATCCATTTGCTCAAACTCTTTAAACTATCCTTGTTGTTTGCATTAATCTAAGAACATAGTTTAATTAGAGGGAGTAATATTCATTGCTTATTGTGCTTGTCTTTTTGTGTTACCCAAAGGGGGCATTAGCTTGTTTTCACTTTCCCCTTACACTTCGTGTGAGCCTGGAGAGTAGTTGGAAACGGTTAGTGCTTTCTTTATAGTGGGACTTGCTTGGGGATTTCATCACCCCAAGGGACGATTCCAACCACGCGTACCGACGGGGTATACAAAGGGGGGAGAGTGAAAGCTGTACCCCAATCCAGTCACGTTGTAATTGGTGGAGCGTCGAAGCTAGGGTGATACCTAGATAGACGTGAAGAGTTGGTCTGAGCCCTTCAGTATCTCGCTGGGGTTCCCAACTCACGCTTGTGACGGGCTGGTGTTCACGGTTGTGCCTCACGTACCGAGAGTATATCAAGGACTCCCTAGACACCTTGTGCATCCTAGATTAAGACCTCTTTGGCCATACCCTTAACACTAATCATAGGGTTGTATTTGCTTGAGAGTGTTTTCTTGTGAGAAACTAGTGAAATTTTGACAATTTGGCCTTATCATTATCATTTTAAAGTCCTTGCCATAGTCATTTGCATCAAACCAAGCCTCTGTTTTACCGCAGTGGGGCGATTACGCCCCTGTTTTTACTGCAGTGAGGCGATTACGCCCCTGTTTTTACTGCAGTGAGGTGATTACGCCCCTGTTTTACCGCAGTGGGGTGATTACACCCTTGTTTTTACTGCAGTGAGGCGATTACGCCCCTGGTTTGCTACAGAGGGGCGAATTTGACCTCCTAAACACCTAAAATTGCCCCATTCGGATCCGTTTAGCCTCTAAACCATCGTTTAATCGTTGCCAACCATTATCTCATCATCCTAAGCCTCCATTTTGTCACTCTAAACCTTCCAAAACCTCCATTTGGTCCGTTTAAACCTTCATTCTATCATTCCAAGCTTTTGTTTAACCATTCTAAATCCCCATTCATTCTCCACAATTATCTTCAATCCATCCATCTGTTTTAATCTTTCCCTAATCCATTCAAAAGTCCATACTCTCATCTAAAGAACGCCATAATTTTACCATTTTCATAACCAAATCATCCTAACCTTGTATTACAAAGTGGTTACCCCAAATTGACCATAGTACTTGAACTTGATTATTAGTCTCTAACTTTGACCCAAATCAATTTGCTTCCATCTTGAGGTAAATTCGGTGTCGTAAGTTATCATACTCGACCCAATCAATCCATTCCTATCTTAAGGTGGATTCGGTGTTGGGATCATCCTCTTAAGCTCCAGGTCAATAAGGGTAACTTCCTTTGATTAAACTCAAGGTCTCTCTCACATCTTTAATCATCCAATCATACCCATCTAATCATCCAAATCTATCAAATCCAATCATTTTTTCAAAACATCCAATTACCCAATCAATCAAATCACATTCGTTCTATCACCATAATCCTATCCAATCTGATCTATTCAATCAAAATCTAATCAACCTTATCCAATCCAATCACATCACATCACCTTCGACCCAATCAATCTACTTCCATCTCGAAGCAGATTCGGTGTCGATCGTCAGAATCAATCCCATCACATCATCCAATCATCCTAATATGAGCTTTAGTCCAATCCTGATCTGAGCTTGACCCAAATCCCAATTTGAGCTTTAGTCTGATCCCATCTGAAATCTTTTCATCCATCCCCTTTATCCTTTCACCATCATGAATCCTTATCCTCCATCAATAGTGGTCAAGGGAAACCCTAATTACATTGACAACGATAACGAAAGTCTTGTTGATCAAGAGGAATATGACATAGACCCCCTTGACACTATCATTGCTAGTAAGCTTTCTCCACCCACTTTCCAAAATCCAATTACTCCTCTGAGCTATCCCATTATTCCTTCATCCATGCCTAATCATGTTCCTTATGCTACCTTTGACAAGGGGTATCCAGTATCTTCTTCATCCCCATATTTGTCATGTCCTTCATCTACATCATCCTCTTATCCAACACCCGCATCCTCTTATCCTATTCTACCATCTCAATACCCCTATCCTAATCCCCCATCCACATCCTCCTATCTAAATCCTTCATCCGCATATACCCACTACCCTAATCTTCCATGCCAATCTACTCACTCTAATCCTACATTCGTACCTTCCTATCTTAATCCAACATCCACATCAACTTATCCTAATCTGACATCCACATTTCCGTATCTCAATTTTCCCATCCTATTCCTCCATCCAATCCCATTCATCCACCCACTCCTAGTCCTCCATCCACTCCTAATCCCCCATCTACTCATAGTTCTACATTCAATCCCATTCCTCCATCTAACCCTAGTCCACCAATCCATAATCCCCCATCCATTTCTACCACCCTAGCCAAGCCAACCATATGCAAGTCTATCATTTCAGAAGTTCTCCAAGGACTCATTACAAAGAAGCCACCCCAACTCCACATCTTGAAGTCATGGAACCATGCCATCCCAATCCATCATCCACGGTCACTAGTGATGCGACCCTTCTCCATACCACACCTATTATTGATGTTACCACCCCTAGTACTGCTCAAACCATTGAAACCATTGAACCCACTAAATCTATTGAACCCCCATCTCCTACTCCAAGAACCACCGAATCCATCGAAGACACCCAATTCCAATCCACTCCCTCTACTCCTAGGTCCACCCAAATCCAATCCACTCCTCCCACTCCTAGCACACCATTCCATTCCGAATCTTCCATCCCTCCATCTTCCCCACTTGAAGAGTCCCAACAAGACTCCATTATCATGCCTCCCACACGATGAGTCATGCCAAGAGTCTAATCCAAAGCATGCCAACATATCCCCTTCTCCAGATCAAGATCCTACCATCCCATCTAGTCCACCTCAAGATCACAGTCCCCCATCCATTCCATCCCATGACCCCCTTGTCATTCAAGCTTCCACTGCTCCATCTCCCTCTCCATCGCATGAGCCCACTATCACAAATCCAAATCCTATCATATCCCTTGATCCCTCTTCTGATACCACCCATCCAAATGCTGCTATCCCATCATCTCCCTCTCATAATCCCCCATCATCGCCTAAAACTACTATACCTACACCACTTGCATATCCCCTTGGTACTCTCACATTCTTCCATGGTGGCCTCCTCAGAGAAGAAAAGCATAGTGTATTTACCACCCATCATCCTCCACCTAATAATGGACTCGCATCATGTTTTCAGAATAACGCAAAATCCTGTCCTAGATCGAATGCTCAAGAACATGAACTATCAAGGAAAAGGTCTAGGCCTTCACGAGCAAGGTATTTTAGAGCCCATCCAAGTCAAAGAACAAATCTGCATGCAAGGTCTTGGATCTATTTCCCAAGACTCACAATCTAAAGATGTTGGTACAACTTCTAGACGTCCTCAACGAGCCTTTTCCAAAAGAAATGTCAGCTCTTCCCATCGCCCCACTAGATCATATGCTGCCATCCCTCCTCCTCTATCATATCACCACAAAACAACCGTCCATATTCCTCCTTCATCTACTCCATCCATTTTGGGTCCTTACATCCCTCCATCTACCATCTCCAATCCTCCATCTACCATGCCCTTGTTTCCTCCAGGTCCTACGTCTATTTTGGGCCCCTATATCCAAAAATCACCTCCTCCATCTCGTCCTATCCATCCCTTCATCCATTCATCACCTATCCATCTCATCCATCATAAACATCCCTCTCACATGTCCCCTAATCAGGATCAACAAAGGCACATACCCACACATCCTCTTTCTACACATAATCCCCATACTCCTACCTTCATCACTCCACATCATCCATCTCTTCACACCCATCCCATGGCTACTAAACGCACTTTGGCTGTTAAAGAAAACATGCATAAATTCAAACATCCACATGAATCTAAGGCTCCCCATGTCCCCTCCAAAAGACATGGTGAAGAGAAGAAAAATTTAAATCTAAATCAAATCCATAGGACACAAAGGCCCACCAAAGCAAAGATCAAAACCATGTGGATCCCAAAGAAAAAATATGCAATGCAATCAAATGAAAAATCTATAAGAACATCCAAAGTTGCTAATCCAAAAGCTAGTCATACACCCCTTTCATCTCGTAAGTCTGTTTTGGGTCCTTATGTTCCAAATTTCACCACCCCATCTCCTCCATTATCCACACATTCTACACCCCTTAATCCTCTTATCTTTTCACATCCACCACCACATGTGCCAATGTTGGTCCTGAACACATATCCCCATCACATATCCCCCCCATCATTCCATCCATACCCTTTGCAGCATCCCATCCATTATCCCATGTATCTCCCCTCTCAACTCTCTCTAATTCATCCTCTTGCATAATCCATTTATCCTAATAAGGTTGTACCAACATCCAACATTCACTTCAAACATGGGCTCTTAATACCTCATATAGAACTTGATGCTTGAGTCCTTCATCCATATCCTTATCATGTGTCCTCTAATTTCCCTTATCCACATCCCTATCCTTATCCATTTTCATCCCCTATTATCCAAAAATATGAAAAATCAAAAAAACGTAAATAAATAAATAAATAGTAAAGAGAAATAATTCGTCCAATGGTGAAAACTTGGCAAACAAGCGCCTTGGATAAGTACCATGATGAAAACCTGGCAAACAGGCGTCATGCGTAAATCCCCATCTGTACTTGGGGGCAACTTCTTGATATGCATTCCCGCTATGCTTCTCGCTATGCACCCGTCCTCTTCATAAAACCCCTCCATCCCACCTATCTTCTGCATCCTACTATCATATCCCATTTATCTCCCATCCCTCCATCCTTCTTGTGATCTTGATCAAAATAGGGGAACCTATCTATACATGCTTTGGACACCTCTTGGTATACATTCCCTTCCTCCATGCTCTATCATATTCCTTGGTCACTCATCCTATCCACCTCTAGTTGTCTCCTTTATCTTCCCATCCACTTGTACTTCCTCCACCTCATGTAGCTCTCTTCCACATCACCTACACATCATCTCACCCTTAGCCATCTCACCCTCCACATGTCAAGATGTGAGGGCTTGTGGGTTCTCAACCCACCATAGCCCTTCATCTTGACCTTGTTGGATCAATCTTGACCATTGAATTCTCTAGAGAATTCAAACTCTCCTATAAATACCCCTCCTCAAGGGAATTTTAGAACACTTTTGATTTTCATAACTACATGCTGCCAATTTGCATTCTCAACCCTTTGCCATCATTTAGCCATCTCTTTTAATCACTTTGCACATCCAATCTTGCATTTAGTCACTCAAGAAGCCATCTAAGGAGCACACAAAATCATCCCAAGCAAGGGCCAATCAAGGAGACATCAACAGCAAGGAAGGTATAACCATTTGCATATTATTTTATCCATTTTCCTTCTTGTTTTATCACTCTTTAGGCTAATCTTGAAGTGTCCTTAGTCTTTTATCACTCGCATTTCTTAGTTATTTTGCACACTAGAGTAGGTTAAAAATTCTAAGGTATATAGTACCAAAGAAGAAGAGACCTTTGGATTCTTCATCCTCATTATCCAATTGTGTGGAGAAGAATCATGTTACAGCTACATCTGATGGTCCTTCATTTTGGGTACCTAAGAGTTCTCGTTAGATGGAAATGAAGCTTCATATAGAGAAGACAATGTTATGGCACCAATGAATTAGTCACATTGGTGAGAAGGGTCTTAGAACCTTAAAAAATAAAAGCCTTGTTGAAGGCCTTGATGATTGTAATCTCGGGTTTTACTTTTGTGAACATTGTGTATATGGAAAACAACACTGTGTTTCTTTTTACTCTAGTTCACATAAGTCTTTTGGGATTTTGGACTATGTTCATTTAGATGTTTTTGGTCCTATGAATGTTACTTCGTTATCAAAATTTGTATATTTTGTTTCTTTCATAGATGATTACATTAGTGCATTCATTTATTTCCTCATAAGTAAAGCTGAAGTCTTTAGTCGGTTTAAGGAGTTTAAGGCCTTGGTAGAAAATCAGACTAGCAAAAATATTAAGTGTTCGAGGATTGATAATGGTGGTGAGTTTTGTTTCGTAGAGTTTGAAAAGTTCTGTAAAGAGCACGAGATTGAGAGACATAAAACTACTCCCTATACTCCACAACAAAATGGAGTTGGAGAGAGGATGAACAAAATGTTGATGGAGAGGGCTAGGAGTATATTGAGTGGTGCTAGCCTTGAATAAAAATTTTGGGCTGAAGTGGTATCCACTGCATGTTATTTGATCAATAGATGTCCTACATTAGCACTTGTTAGAAAGACTCCCATGGAGGCGTGGTTTGGTAAAAATCCTTCGATGAGACATCTTAGAGTATTTGGTTGTGATGCTTACGCTCATGTTTGAAAACAAAAATGGTCTAAGTTGGAGAACAAGGCTGTTAAGTGTATCTTTATTGGCTATGGTGTCAGTGTAAAAGGGTACAAGCTTTGGGATCCAAAAGCTTAGAAGGTTCTCTATAGAAGAAGTGTGGTCTTTAGAGAGATGAAACCTTCTACTGTTGAGCTGCAACTGGAGAAAGAGTAGAAATAGAAGGAGGTAGTTTAGATTCCACCTACTCCAAAGAAAGAAGAACTACGCACTCCAATTGGATTTGAAAATGAGGAGAGCTCAAGTAGCTCTGAAAGTTCTGAAGGAGAACCTCAACCTCAGCCTTTGAGGAGGTCTATAGGAATTAGGGAGCAACTAGAAAGTTTGGTTATTCATTATTAGATTCCAGTTGCATATTTTCCTTGATTACTAATACTGATGAGCCGAGGACTGTTAAAGAGGCATTGGGTATGAATGATTCAGATTCTTGGATGCAAGCCATGGATGAGGAAATGATTTCATTAAAGACAAATAAGACTTGGGATTCGATACCTTTTCATGTTGGACATAAACTTGTTGGTTGTAAACAGATTTTTAAGAAAAAGTGTGGTCCTAATGGCAATGTTGAGAAGTATAAGGCACAGGTGGTTGCTAAGGGGTTTTCTCAGGTGGAGGGAATTGATTATGGGGAGATATTCTCTCCTATAGTGAAGCTGATATCCATCCAGCTTTTGTTGTCACTTGCAGTTGCATATGAATTAGAAGTGGAATATATGGATGTGAAGACAACGTTCCTTCATGGTGATTTGGAGGAAGAGATTTACATGTCACAACTAGAGAATTTTGTTGAGAAAGGTAAAGAAAATTTGGTTTACAAATTGAAGAAGTCTTTTTACACTTTGAAATAGTCTCCTAGAATGTGGTACCAGAAGTTTGATACCTATGTGTTGTCATTGGGATTTTAGAGATCTAAATATGACTATTATGTATATTTTAAATATGATAATGGTCTCATTCTCATTATTTTCCTATACATAGATGATATGTTGTTCATTGGGAATGGTAAGAGTATGATTTTAGATTTGAAGTTTCAGTTGTCAGCACAGTTTGAGATGAAAGACCTAGGTGCAACTAGGTACATTCTGGGAATGGAAATCATGAGAAAGAACTAACATAAATCTTTGGTTAAGCTAGAGCAAGTATGTGGAATCGGTGTTGGAGAGATTCAACATGGTATATTGCAGACAGTTAGTTGTTCCTATGATGCAAGGGATGAAGATTTCTGTGAATGATTTTCCAAAATCTCCTACTAAGATGGAGGACATGACCAAAGTACCATATGCGAGTGTAGTTAGAAATCTAATGTATGTGATGGTGTGTACAAGACCAGAGATTTCCCAAGCAGTGGGAGTTCTTAGTTGTTTTATGGTTGATCCTAGATGGGTGCATTGGGATGTGGTTAAGAGAGTGTTCAACTATTTATAGGGTACTTCTAAGTATGCCTTGTGTTTTCATGGTTATCCTACTAGACCTTAGCATTCTATGAGCATTCAAGGATATGTGGATTTAGATTGGGCAAGTGACATTGACAACAAAAGATCCACTAGTCGTTACATGTTTATGATGTTTGGTAGTGCTATCAGTTGGATGAGTAAGCAGTAGGTTGTAGTTGCATTTCCACAATAGAGGTAGAGTATATGGTAGGAACTCACGCATGTAAGGAAGCTATTTGGCTTAAGAGATTGCGTTATGATATTGGTTTAGATGCAGGACAAATTACTATTTGTTGTGACAGTCAAAGTGCAATTTTCCAAGCAAAGAATCCCACCTTCCATGCCAGAACAAAGAACATTGATGTATAGTATCATTTTGTTCATGATATGGTAGAAGATGAAAAGGTGAACTTGGAAAAGGTTATTACTTTGGTGAATGTTGTAGATGCACTGACAAAACTAGTGAGCACAAAGAATTTCAGATGGTGTTCTGATTCCATGGGCCTTGGGGCCCTGAGCAGATGATTCCATATGACTCTCAACAGGTCTTTAATAAGTGGGAGAAGGCCAAGGAAGAATGCCTCTCAAGGTATTATTCATTGAGATCTTGTGGGGTAAGGGTTATCGATCTTGTAAAGATTGTTGACAGAGTCAGGACATCATCCATCAAGTTAAACATGCACTTAACCAGAGTGCCATGTATTAACCTAGCGGGAGAAGGAGGTGCTCAAGATCCACTACTGACCTCCATCATGAGGATGATGTAGGCCAAAGTAGAACAAACTCTTGAAGAAGTTGATCCCTTCTTTCGACCACCAATCGAAGTGAGGTCATCCTCTAGCTTGTGCTTCAATAGAGGTTGTTGGATCCCGACGGAAGAAGTGGAGGTAGAGGAGGGAGAAAATAGAGCCGTGATAGACACCACTATGGTGTTTGGCATGTTTATAGTCTGAGGAAAATGATGGATTTCTGAGAGGTACATCAGGAGAGGAGGCTCTATAGAAGGAGTGTGATGAACACCTAGACCTTTTGGGGTGAGGATCCATCAACACCCATCGGGGGATCCAAAAGTATAATTGAGGTGAGTGGAATTAAGGAAGGAGTAGAGGGAGGAGACACAATAGGAGATGTAGAGATAGGAGCTTCTGGCTCCCTCTCTGCCTTCTGTGAGGTAGCTTGTTCAACGACCAGAGCCTTTCTTTGGAACTTATGCTCATGTGCAAGTCGGTTTCATCAACTTTGAGAACTTTAGGTCGCTACCTAAGAAAGGACAAGAAGCTCCTATTCTTCCATAGGAGTGTCTTCCACAACCATGGCCAATGAAAGGATAGCCTATTTGTTGGGATTAAGGTGTCTCAACCTTAGAGTCCTAATATTGATTTATTTGATGTAATTAATGTATTTTATTTGTATTATTTAATTTCCTATGGTGTCATGTCATTAATTGGGACCCACCAGCTAGGTGGCATCCCCATTGGAAGTGACTAGATGACACGTAATCATCCCATGTGGGCATAGGAATCCCACTTTTGAATCTATGACATATGATAGATGCTATGACACAACATAAGGAATCTTTAAATGCATGGAGAAAGTTGGCACCCAAGATGGGTTATGACAGGATGTAAGAGAATTAGCTATTTTTAGTTAGTCATGACATATTCTATGACAGATTTATAATATATTCTATGATAGTTGTAAGGAATTTATCATAAGCTATTTTTAGCATATTCTAGGTGCCCAAGCTTGGAAGAAGAATATATTTGCATGTTTGACCATTGTAAGGGGTGTAAGGGAATGTTGTACATGTGTCCAAATGCATTTATAAGGTGTTGGATATTATGCCATGTAGATTTGGATGCCCCTCACCTTCTAGATGTTTCTTGAAGTTTGTATCTCTCTATAAAATGAGTTATTTTCATTGTAGAATGCATAATTTGTTTGCAAGTAACGAAGTTCTGTCAGGTTAACTCCAAAATAGGTGTTTGTGATGAAGCACTTGTGTATAAATTTTTACTTGGGCTATATTGTAACTCCTATTTGAAGTAATATAGACGTATTGTGCTTTTGGAGGGTGGGGTTTCTTACTCGAAATGGTTTTCCCCATGTATATATGATGTATGTTAGTTTATGTGTACTTGTTGTTCTATCTATTATTCTATGTATGTGTTTCTCTTGTTGTAATAGAATAAGGTGTTAAAATGAAATTTTGCAACTGTCCCCTACTTATATTAGTGTAGGAAGTTTTTTCCACTCACCTAGCTTCCTTTCACTCTTGGATAGGGGTAGGAGCATGGAGTGCAGGAGTGGAAACAATAGCAGGTGGAGAAGAAAAAATAGATGCTCAACAATGGGACTCTTCCCATTTGCTGTTAGAGGGGTAGGGGAAATTAGAGGCCGCGAAGGTCAAGACACAAGGGCATCTCCATGAGGGCCCTTCCCCTTGCCATAAACAATGAGCCTAGGCACCATGGGAAAGACAAGAAGTTCAAATACTTGACACTTGGCTTTTTTCCAAGTGGGCATCATCGGGATCCCCATGTGAGGCATGGGAGTAGGAGCCTAGGACACCACATAAGGGAGAGAAGTGGAAGAAAATGGAGCAGAAGAAGATGAAGGCTCTTGGGCATGAGCAAGCTTCCCCTTCCACTTTTGTTGGGAGGAGGAGGTAGCTTGTTGTTACAAAATCATATAACCTTTTACATAAATAGCATAGGGAGAAACTGGATAGGTCACTTTGGTTGTCATTCCCCCATTATTATACTTGACATAGGTAGAATATAGCAAGTCAGTCCTTAGAGGAAGAGGTCTGATCGAAGCAGAACAAAAGTGATCTAACAAGAAGCCCCCACACAATACCAGTGATTTATAACCAATGTTGTGAACAACGTGCACAAATCCCTCATGAGAAAACTTGAGACATTTTTGAATTACCGAAGTGACTCCATTCATGGAAACCAACCACAGAATGCCTAGTTCCATCCTAAATAAATTTGAATCCGGAATTATAACAAAAGAAGTATTTACGACCCTAGGTCCTACCAAGACTAAAAGAGTAATAGAACCGATAGGAGTGACCGAGATTCCATCATGTGTGTGTATAGTGGTCTTTGATTCCTCATATTCCTCCATATGCAAAAAGTTGATAAGTAGATTCTCCTTCGTTATGATGTTCACTCAACTCGTGGGGTCCATTAGGACACCGATTACAATGTTCCCATTTATGCAAGCAGAAATGTACAAGGGGGAAAGCTCTTTGTTCATAGGTAGATCCTTCGATGTGAAAGTTATATGCGGTGACCCATTCGAAGGATGGACGGGAGGAATGTGTGTTAATGAAACCATGCTTACTTACTCTGATGGAACAATCTCAGTTGAACCTAAAGGTTCAACAACTAAGTTCATAGAATGAGATGGAAATGGATCGGTGTAAATCTGCAATTTGATGTTGAAATTCACCATAGACTTGTTAGCATTCTATTTTTTCCCATCGAGATGGATAGTACCATCATCGATGTGATTTTGAATCTCATGACGCAGGTGCATGTATCTTTCAGTATCATGTCTGTGAACTCGATGGTATTGGAAAAGTGTATTCTCATCATACTAGTTAGGGTAGGGCTCAGTATGAGGTCGAGGATCTAGAAAATTCAACACTTTATCTTTCAATAATTTCTTTAAAATAACATAACATGATTCAAATAGTTTTGTAAAGTTCCTATTGCATTAGAGACCCTTGTCATCAGATGAAGAGACCACATTCGCAACAATCTTGTTTTTTCAGGAGATTGACACTATAAAGCTACCCTTAGGATGAAAGTGCGAGGAAGATCCCTCAAACTGAGCAACCATCTGTTGATACTCTCATAATGTGGCACACCGATGTACAAAAGAAGAAAATTTCATCAAGGAAAATTTCTATTTCCAAGATCTTTGTAGGTTCCCAATGAAAACCTTTTGAACACTTGAGTTAGGAAAAGGATAAGAAATTTGTGAAAATAACACTTGATAGCGAGCTATAAAATCAATTATCTTTTCATGTTCTCCCTACTTACACTGGACAAGATCCAAAAGGGCCATCTTTGGTCTGATGTTTTCCTAGAACTATCTTAGGAATTGATTCATGAGTTGATCAAATGAGAATATAGAATTGTCAGGTAAGGAACAATACCATTCAAGGGTTGTATCCTTAAGAGACTCAGGGAACAACTTAGCCATTAATGTATCATGGTGGAAGAAGTATGTACACATGGTAGTGAATGTTGAGACATGCACTTGAGGATCTCCCTTATCACCATATTTCTCAAACTTTAGAATCTCCATCCCCTAGGGGATAAGAGTATTTAGAATTGCTATTGACAAAGGGATGTGGAAAAAGAAGGGTTGAAAGATAGACTGAGAGGTGGCTTGGGAAAATTTCACTAACTAGTTATGTATCTTGCCCATGTTTTACAAGAAAGCTTTCAAAACAAGATCAAATGATTAGACAAGACCAGTGGAACCACCACCAGAACTACTAGAGCCATCAACCCCCATTTTAGTAGAGACCCCACCACCCAAGCTAACATTGACCCTAGGATTACTGCTAGGGGTAGTACGAGTAGCAGAGCTAAATCCCAAAGGTACTTTATTTACTTTGATGATGGGGAGCAGTTCAAGAGCTAAGGTGGAAGGGCATGTCTTGGCCATGTTTACTGACACTTTGTACATTGAGACTTCTATATGTCTCTCAACAGTATTAGGCCTAGGTCCTTGAACAACACTCGATCTAGGGTTATATGATGGGACATGAGTTCCATTATGTTAGTAAGGCCCTGGAGAAATTCCAAAACTACATGGTCCTTATCCAACATATGTCTTATCTCATTAATGACCCTAGCAGCCCTAGATGTGTTTTTTTCTCCCCAAATAGTTATTGAATTCCAAAAGACTTCAATCTAGGGAAAGGAGTTGCTTTGGAGGGATCACAAGAGCTTCATCTTCCTCCATAGATGAGGTGATAGGAGAAATGAAAGGGGTAGGAGCACACATTGTTTCTCCAAAGAAACTTGTATCTGTTCCTAAAACTACCTCTTCAAAAGTGGGACCTATGGTGACCTTCATAAAATCCATCTCTATATGTCACATACTCCTTTTCGCAACATGCCTAGAGGTCGTAGAATGAGTTGTAAAGCTCATAAAGCTTTACTAAACACAAGTTTGTAACACACCCAAGACACGAGAGAATAAATCTAAAAAAAAAGAAATGGATTTAAAAAGTTCACATCAAGTTCACCAAAATGTAGAGAAAGGGAACCCTCCACCCTGAAACTCCAGGTCATAAGAGAGTCCTAAGTAACAGGCTGCCCTAAACTACCTCGAGTTTGCTAGACAAATTGAAAAGGACAAGGTACTGAGGGTGAAAAGGAAGGTCAGATAGCTTGCTTCTTTGCTTCGACTAAAACCGAACGTTCACAGGGTCAGAAGAGCCGATTTCAAAGGTTCGGTCTACTACCTAGACAACCCACTGTATGAGGATAGCAACACAGATCTCAAAATGTAGTGTGGCGTGTTGGTGTATCAGAGATGCATTGGCGTCTGTACGAATAGGGGTTCAAAAATAGGCAAAAACATAAGGAAACCTACTAGCTAGCTAACTATGTAATGTTTTATGCTTTGATAGAGTATGAAAAAGTATAGAAATAGTGAATATGATGAAGAGAACACTAAGAAGAACTATTCTAGAAATGACAAGGAGAGTGAGAAAATGCACTTTTCTACCCATGAGTTGATTCTTCAAGCAACTCCACTTGAAAATACTTACACACAAGGGAACGAGAAAAATGTTGGGGCTATTTTAGAGGACTACCTTAGTCATTCCCCCATTTCAGTGTTCCCACCTCCACGTACATCTAGATAGCCACAAAGTGTAGAAAGCGATAGATAAGTCGAAAGGAAATGATATTACTAAGAGAGCACAAACAACTAGTATGCTACTCAATAAACAAGATGATGCAAAGAGTGAGCAACAAAGAACAATATCACCTTTGCAGCTATGAGTACTCAAAGCAAGTAGTGGAAGGAAGAATCTTGAGAATCCTCCAAAAGTAGTGTTGTTGCAATGAGAGTGTAGTGTAGAAGCCAAAGTGAAGAGGTTTCAACCAAGAAGAAGTGGTGTAGAAGCTGCAAAATGAACTTAGAATTCAAGAGTGAGTGGGTAGAATGAGAATTGAGCAAGAGAGAATGGATGGAGTCAAGAATGTTCAAGAGAGAATGAAAGAATGTGAAAGATTGAATTTTAACTACAAAAAGAGAGGCAAAAGAACCATTTTTCATCGGATAAGGAGGCAAGAGATGTTGTGCTTCACACCCAATGGAGAGCATAATGTTTCTGCGGATTCCAAAGGCATGAATCTTGTCACAACATGGTGTGCAGACGTCCGCGTGGCACATGCATGTCCCCAAAAAATATTCCTCCACTTATGCAAAAAGATGTGGCTAGGTAGAAGAACCAAGGTGGCGGTGGTAAAATTGCATCATCAGGTTTACATTTTCTAAGGTAAGGGTTATGAAAATGGGGAATTTTCCTAAGGGTGCAAATTTGCTCCATTACAGCATGAAATAATGTACTCAATATTTTCTCTGATTAGTGTCTCTTCTTGCTGGGGCACATGATATGTTCCACAAAAGGTTATATTCTTTTCTTGACATGGATTTTTATTATGGTCAATGGGACCTACCACAATATATCTTGGTATTTGACCATGATTGGTATGGTGTTTGGAAACATGCAAAATATGAGAAACAAAATTCTTGGATATTGAACCTCTTTGAACAATATTTACTAAAGTTTCATTCTCAACTTGGGGAGAATGTAAATAATTTTGTTGATTTTCAGTGGAAGATTGACAAAGTGAATTGTGAAATTGTCAATTTGAATGTTTCTCAAATGGAGAAGACACTAATTTCCTAGATCATTTTTTTGGTGTCAAATTTGTGTAATATCGTATAATTACAATTAAATATTATATCATCCCAAGCTTGACTTGGTAACCTTATAAACAAGAAAACATACACCATTGACAAGAACACTTCTAACTATGCATTATAGAGATATTTTCTTGCTCAAAGTTTTGAAAACCCAGATTTTTGTAGAGTCTTCATATGACATCATTTTTTTTGGAGAACTTGAATAGATATGAAATGAATTCTATAAAAAAACATCACTTCTTTTGTATTTAGCATAAATAAAACAATTCAAATCTTTTTTTGCTCACTAAAGTCTTCGGGCCAAGGTAAATTTTTTTGTTTAAAATAGTATAACTCTTTTCCAATGCAATGAATGGACTCTTCCACATGCTAATTTACACTTTGAAAATAAATAATCCTCAAAATTTTTATCTTTATTAGTCTCACTTACACAATCTTGAAGAGTTCGAATATCTTCATTGTCCTCAACAAAACATATATCTTTAGATTCCATATAGCTGGTGAAATTCCACCTATTTCTTCTATGGCTAAAATCCTTTTTGACATAAGGGCCTCAAAATTCTTGCCTCTACAATTATTATCCTCTAGTGAGCTAGAACTATTTTTGATATGGTTTATAACCAAAAGAACATGTTTTCCTCAATCACCTTTTCTCTTTGGGAACCATGCCAACAAGGAAACCTCTAGTTTTTTGTCAGTAATTTTGTTACCTCCAAAATAAGTTCTCATGATATAATCTCTTCATGTCGTTCCTTTGGCATTGATAATCCATGAAGCATAAGTACCATGGCTACAGTTATCAATTTCTAAGGAGAAAAACATCTTCCACCACCATCACCAACAAATTCAAGCTCATTAATTCCTCTCTCATTAGTACCTTCCTAGAAAGCAAAGTAATTTCAAATTATGTAGGAACCTACCTCTTGTACTTTATAACAACAGAATGAATGATTTCATGGTATTCAACACAATGAAAAACAATATCATGTGACTGATGTCTTTTCAAATTCTCTGAAAGTGCATTCTATATCAAGAAGGGATAATCTAATAGCATAAATAGTGATTGGCTTTTGCATTACCAGGTTCATTTTTTCTTTGAATGTAGAATTGATTGTTCTCATCTTCAGGATCATAACCAGTTGGAGGGTTATCTTCTACTACAAGCTCTACCAAGTTCCTTTGAATGGACCAATAAATATTTTTCCAATCATGGTAGTAAAGAAGTTAGCCATCACTAGTGTAGATCATACAATTGTGATAAACAAGTGACTTGCAAGAAAAAAATTTATGCAAACAGTTCTCGCGAAGCTTCTTTGCCACCTTTTCTTGAAGCTACATGGTGGTTTCCCTTAGTCAGCTAAACGTTCCTTGTATTAAAACCCAAAGGGACTCCCATAATTGCGTAGACAGTAAGGATAGTGGTAAAGGTTGAAGAGATTTGGATTTACAATTGTGAGCTGCATTTTCCTAAGAGTTTCTAAAGCACTTTTCATCAAATTTATTTCGTATGGATCTTGCAAATAAGATGCATTTCCTCGAGGCACTCTGTCAAATATTTTGGGCATTGTCTACACTTCAAAATTTTATTTTCACAAAGCATTGGAGCTTGGGGAGGTTCCTCATACCATGGAAACATTTGAAAAATTCATGTTCCATCCTAAAACACTAAAAATGTGATTTAAAATGCCATTTGAAATTAATGTCAGGGGTTTTGAGGGGTTTAGGAACATTTTAGGACTTAAGGGGGTATTGGGAACATTTCAAAGGTAAAGAAGGAACTAATAACTGTTGAAGGTTCCAAAGGTTTTCAGAACTACATGGAAATCTTCAATGAGTTTCACTTAGTTTTAAAATACTTGAAAAAAGTTTAGTATATTCTTTAAAACTCCCTACAAATAATGTAACTTCATATTTAAGATTTTTATGAATCATTGAACTTGTAAGTGTAGACACGTAAAATATACCAATTGACATTGTGCATCTAATCCTGATTACTAACATCGCTTCTTCCTAAATCATCCCTCGGTCTAACCATTTAATGAAATTTCCCTATCTGATTTAATTCATCAATATTCCTCTCTTAATTAAATAAATAATTTTATCTAATCAAGTCATCTCTTTTGCTAATTAAATCAGTTCATCTAATCTAATTACCCCTATTTAATTAAATAATCAATTTTATTTGATTAAATCTCTAAAGTCTGTTCATTCAATTAAATAAATTAAAACCTTATTTGATTTAATCTAACACCATCTCTTTTAATTAAATAAATCAAAATCCTTATTTAATTAATCTCTTGTCATATTCCCCTCTTATTTGATTTAAATAAATCCATAAATTTGAGTCAAATAGGTCACATCATCTAACCTCTCTCATTAAATTAATTAATCCTTGATTAATTTAATCTCATCTTATGTCCCATCCTCTAGATAATGCAAGTTGCACATGAAAATAGATTTAATTCATTTATTAAATCTCTATTTTCCTCACAAGGCATCTTTTGGAATATTCTCTCAATTTGAATTCAAAAATTCCAAGTCAACATGTACATCCAACAAGGCAATAAATTCATCTTACATGTCCTTTGCCTTGAGCCAAGTGGCATTTATTGCATTTTCCCTTCCATCTTGTATGTCATTTCAACAAATTTGAAATTCAAAATTATGCATTTATTGGCACAAACCCGAAATCTTGCACATCCTTCATCCATTCATAGATTGACTAGTGGCATCATACCATTGGATGAATGCTAGTCCCACATTGCTCAAATTTGGACATTCATCCATCTTGGAATTCTATAAATAAAGAGCTCATATCCTCATTTGATCATACACAATTTATGCAAAGTTACCATGCTCAAATATCCATCAAATTTCATCATTCTTGAATCATAGTTAGGTTTTGCAGATTTTAGCTTGGAGCACTCATCTTTCACCAACAAAGTGGATCAATCATCTTCAACACATCAAGTTTGCATCTTAGGAATTGGGAAAGGGCCAATTTTCACATCAAATTGGCACCAATTCCCCCATGGGATCATGAGTTTGCACATTTAAATTAGGATTCAATCTTTGTTTTATCATTTCCATTGTGTTCTTTAATATTTTCTTCCTAATTTGAATGTTGTAAATGGATTTCATGGGGAATCCTTGTTTTGGCTTGCAATCTCTTGTCTAACTTGTTTATTCTTGTTGTTTTGCAGGTACCAAGGTTGGGGTTCGCACAGTAAGTTGTTTGTTGATCCTATCATGAAGTTTGAAATTTTAAAATCTCCCAAATAGTGTGGAATTTTAGTGTGAGAATTTCCACATTGTTGATGATGACACTTGATAGTGTGAGAACTCTTGATTTAATCATTTATGCAAACCACCTGATGGAAACTCGAACTTTTAATATCTCCCAAATCAGAAGGTATTTTAATCTAAAAACTTACCACATTAGATAAAATTCTATCATGAACATCCTTGTAAAAGTATTTTTCATCACCTTTCATAGATTTTGATATTTAATTTTTTTCGTAAATCTCAACAAATTCAATAACTGCTCTTAACATTTTGACTAAAACAATGGATGATTCTACTCTAGAATAGCAAGAGGTGTAACACTTGAGGATAATTAGAGTATTTGTCACTGGGATCTACTCAACACATAATTTGGACACATTTTTTTTTTTAAATGACAACTTTAAATGTGAGGCTAACAAGTCATATTAAATTAATAATACTTATGATCTCATGCAAGGTTTTTCTATCATGTACAAGCATGGATCTACTAAGGGAAAAATAATGTCTTCTAATTTAGGTTAATTTTCTTCTCCAAAAAATGGTATGATGTGGAAAAAAGTCACTATTGAAGGATGATAAATCATGGGTGCATGTGAAGGGTTATGTACCATAAGTTTATTTTCTTGAGTTTCTAAAGAAGGCGGAGGAGGAACAAATAAAAAACACTAAAGGACATGATATTTAAAGGGGAGTTTTGTGTAGTATGGGTGACTTCCCTCTAAAAACCAAAGAGACAAGTGGAGGAATAGGAGCAATCACTACAAATTGTAAGACCATAGGGGAAGTAGGAGGGTGTCTCAATAGGGATTACTCTCCTTGAGTTGTTGAATAAGGAGGGGAAGGAACAAGAGAAACCACCAAAGGCTAAAACATTAGGAGGGGAACAATTGTGGAAGAGGAAGAAGGACCACTTAACATAAACATTATCTAACTCATCTTAAAATTTTGATACAATTTAAATATGAAGTTAATGTGAGGCTAGACAGATTTATATGGGGTTAGTAAAAAATAGTCTAAGGAGAAGTACCATGAAAAGAGAGAGGCTAGAATCTACTATAGTGGTTCTATGAATTGATATTTTTTAGTGCAACTTCAATTACTTATAGATAATATAGGGGATTGCCTATATCATAGAGAGTTATAGATGGCCAAATTTATATGGAAGCTATCTAAACTAAGGATGATTGAGAAGATAACACCTAATTTTTTTTGTCCCACCTAAATGGAAAGTGTAAGTGAACCTAGAGTAGGAATGAAGAAGCCATCCTAAATACATATAAAGACTTTTAATTTCTTTTAAATGTCTCTATAAAACTTGTGAATGTATAGGAAATCCTTTATAACCATATTTACCATGTTGATAGGATTAATAAGCACACCATGAGAATGTTTCACATTGACCTAAGGAATGATAACTTTAAGAAACCCCCTCTCCATGGCCCTCCCCCCAAAAAAAAAGAAGATATAAAATCCTAGCAAAACTTTTGCTTTTTTTTGGAAAAATATCAATTTCTATTGGCAAATCTTTCCTTTTTTTTGAAAATAATATTAATATTACTAGTAATTTTTTTACATCACTAAAATTTCGTAGAAAACCTTGGCGAACCTTGGAAAATTATAGGGAAATGTCTTAATTAATCTTTCCATTTAAAAATTAAATTCTTATGGAAAAGTAGGGGCCCAAATGTGCAAATGATTGATGGGTTGAAGCAGTGGACTCTATAATATTTAGTTGCCACTACTGATTTATACTATAATATAACATCCATGATTGTATTCCATGAGATAAAATGTACCTATGATTTGCAATGCTCATGGAGCCCAAAATTGATTTTGGACTATTGATCTCCAAGGGTTGTTAGATTATATTATAAATCAATTGTTGCAACTAAATATTAGTGATATGACCCTAAGGTAACTAATAATTATAACATATTATTGGTAAATTAATTTAGGTTTCTATATTAAATTATAAAATTTAGGCAAATTTAATCTAATCATGTATCAAATATTGTGGAAATTTTTTGAGTTAAATTTTTTAATAAAATAAATACTTTGGTGATTTAAATAAGACTCATATAATATTTTGTAAAAATGTGGCAATTTAAGTCACCTTACAACTTGAATTGTTATTAAAATTTTGATTCCCAAATTTCAACTAGTAGCTAATTGGCGAATATTTGCCACTAAAAAAATCATTGGACCTAAGTAGGGATGTAGACAACTCCATCATATATTTTTGTGGGAAGATCAGTGAGAGAATGAAATGATGGGTTTGGATACATACCATTCTCAGGGTGTTTAACCTCAAGTCTCCACCATCCCCACCATGTCATGAAGGGGAAGTAGACTAATCAATTGATCGTATTGTCTAGCACAAGTGAAGAAAAAGTGAGTTTAATTCAAGTTGGATGAATATAGTGTGAAGGGGTTTGTATAGATTTATTTTCTTTGGATTGGTTTATCAATGGAATTTTTCCCTTTGTATTTATTATTAGAGACAATGCAAGAATCAATGAGGTCTTGAACAATATGTTTAATATGCAAACATAATTTTATAACATGTTTGAACCCTCTATAATTGACAAAAGGCCTTTAGTCATGAAAAGGTGAGAGGGTTTGGTTGGTATCTAATGGTTTAATGGGTGACAAATGAACCAAGTTATTGATTAAGATCTAGATTGCAAATAGAATAAAAAGATTCATAAAATTTTGTAAATTTTTTATACTTTGTGGTTTAGAGGAAGAACCAACTACGGTCTAGTAGAAGAAAGTGCCATAGAGAAAGTGAACATACTAATAATTGTGTTATATATATATATATTAATAATTATTAAATGAAGAAGAGGGCGTAGATGATGAAATAGGAGCCTACAAGGTTGGTGCCTCAAACTGGCTAACAATCTAACGATAATCATGCAAGTCATGCAAATATATGAAAATAAAAGATACCACATCAATAAACTAGAGACTAAAGGTTATTTGTGAAGATCCTCTACATATCTAAATTAGGTAATACATATTAAATTTGTATGAAAAAAGATTGATATCTAAATATAAAATTATTAACCATTTCATGAGCACCTTGTTTACAATGCACCACATTAGGGTATGTGTAGGATCATCATGGAAAAAAAGGCCCTTAAGTGGCGATAAAATTCGGGAAAATCAGAGTTAGGAAACTTGACGTAAAAATTTGATTATGTTATCTATATTATTTCAAAAATATGTAAGAATAGAATCTATAGAAAATTGAATTTATTTTCTAAACTACTAGTTTTATTTAAAAAAAATCTATTTGGTGAAATTTTGAAATTTCAATGCAGTAGTATTTAAATTTCGGGGAAAAAATAAGTAGGTGTATGTCTAACCAGCCTAACCACAATAAAATGATAATATTTTTTTATAAAATTTTACATATAAGTAGAGGACTCATGTCCTGATGTGATGCATATTTTTTTGTAATTTTTTTCCAAATAAATAATTAATTATGAATTTTTTTTACAACTTTTAAAAAATATAAAAACTCATATGTCTGACCACCTTAACTTGGTCAAAACTTCATGAAATTCATTTTTTTTTAATCCTATAGTATGCGAAGCATAGAATGTGACACATGTTTCAAATTCAAAAAATGTGATACTGTTTGAAAGCTATAGATGTTTTTCAATCAACCTATCAATCAGGACTTTAGTCGTAACTCAAATAGAAAATGAATAATAATTAATTATTAAATTCAAAGTAAATTATAATTTATATTGGTGTAAATATGAGAATCTCCTCTAAAAACCCTTTTTGTTTCATCAATTTTGGGTAAAAAAAATTTCATCAGCTGCATACCCTACACATACTATAACTGAGGATTTATTTTAGGTTTTGATTAGATTCAATTAATAAAGCATATAAATCATAAATGACAATAAACCCAAAGTAATTACAAAACACAATGGAAAAAAATGAAAGAACAATTATACTTGTTAATCGTCGATACCTCCATGATTCATTTTTGTAACACCTAACTTGCTGGATGATGCTTTGCCCTTAGATCCGTTGTGTGAGCAATCTACAAATAGATGTCTAAGCCCTACACCAAGCTTTGAAGGATTTGATAAATGCCTAAATGACTATGACTATGACAAAATGACTCTAAAATGCCAAATTAATCTAAGTATTAATATGCCAGAATATTGTAATCTATGTGCGTAATCTAGAAATGAGAGCAAAATAGCATTTTTATAGAAAATGCCATTTTGAATGGACGGACGAGATTGATTTTTGACAAAGACCTAAAATCAGCGGACAAGATTTAATTTGACAATCCCTAATCAGGGTTAGGGAAAAATCCTTAAGTGAGTGGTTGAGATGTCATCTGAGAAAATCAAATCGGCGGTGGAGAATAAATGAGATAATCAATTTTGAAAATAAAGATTTTCAAAATTAAGAAGATAAAGATAGTCTGCTTTGTGAGATTCCAAAAATCAAAAAGATAAAAGGTGGACTGAAAAGCAAATCTGATAAAATCAAGAATCTGCTTGCTTTATTTAATTTTTGGAAGAAAGCTACCATTTTGAATTAAAGTAATTCAAAATATGGATTTTGTGAGACAAATAAATAATCTTTTTCAGATTATTTACCAAAATGGACTATCAGTTAAGATTGTGATGACATTTTAAATAATTTCATTTATTTAAAATGAGAGGAATATTAATTTTGACAATTAAATAATTAAAGATAATTATTTAATTTAGAAGATAAGATTAATTAATTAAATAAATTAATCAATTTATTTAATTAAGACAATTAATGACATATTAAATAAATAAATAAAATTTATTTATTTAATAATCAGAAGAAATATATGAAAAGGTAATTAAATAAATTAAGAAATTTATTTAATTAAGGGAAGACTTAGACAATTAACGACGTATTTAATAAATAAATAAAATTTATTTATTTAATAATCATGAAGAATACAAAGACATGAATTAATTAAACAATTATGAATTATTTAATCAATAGTTGAATGTGGACCAAGGACATAATTAAATGTCATAATTACGCTAGGACGAAAGTGGTAAAAATGAAGCTTGCAAGTCTAGGTCATTTTTAGGTGTCTACATTTTGCCCCTCTTTGTCATAATGTCACTTGTCGCATTGTGACAAAGAAAATAAGCCAAAAAATGCTCCAGTGCAAAATAAGATGAGGAAGAATGACGAGGAGGGTTGCGGTATGCCCCCTCGAAAGGACATATAGGTTCCAAGAACATGGGTGTGATCTCAAAATTGGTGAGGAGACTAGAATATGAAGAGACAAAGAAATGTTAGTGCAAAAGATATGGATGATGATATGGACGCAATGCCTATATGAGATGAGTGAGAGAAAATGACAAGACTAAAGAAGATGCATGTTAGTTCCTAGATCAAATCCTTCAAAACATTGCCATAGGACTTTAATATTTATTGCTCTTAATCATCATTGGGCAGTAAAAATGACACAAATGGACAACAAACACCATGATATGATGTAGACCAAGGTGTGCAAGGTCATCCACTTGAAAAATAGATAGTCATAGACAAGGAATGTCCTAACTCATACTAAGGGCGAAGTTGCCTTAGTCTTTTTGTCAAGACAATCCACAGACAACAGTCAAAGAAAATAAAATAGGCCAGGAGACATCATCGCACCTCTAAATCCTTCATGGGACATCCTCGAGGTAGCTAGTAACATGACCACAAAGAAAAGACAGTAAAAAGATAAGACAAAATAGCCAAGATAGTCAAAAGATAAGACAAGATAGACCAAAAAGATTAACATCCATTTTATTTTGTTTTCCAATGTTTGTTTGTCAAAGATTGATTTCTTGCCGGTTTGACAGTTTTGACAGTTTAAGAGCTTTGCCACTTTGACGGTGTTGACGGTTTGACGAGGCCTATTGTCAGGAAGGACACATCCTGAAAAGGAAAAGGACATTTTGACGAGGTCTAATTCCAAGGACACATCTTGAAGAGGACCAAAGAGTGACGGGATTGACATTTTTTTGACTAATATGTTTTGGCAAGTTGACTGATGTTGACTGCATGATTGATTGGCTTATGTTGTTTGATTTTGACCAATTTTTACATTGATGTTTCGAATGACTGTCTTGTGTCTGAGTTTGACGACGTCTAACTTATTTGACCGATGTGACAATTGTGACAAATGCCATGATTTTATTTGGACCAACCTAAAAGGACTGACCTAATGTCTCAGGGACTCATCGACTGATGGCCTTGCCTATGTAGCAAATGCGCAGAGACAATGTAGTTCGACAATGACATGGATTGACTAACATGACTGAGTTTGACTCCATTTTTAGGATTTTGACATTGATTTGAATGTTTTTGTGTTTTTCTTTAGGACGTTTTATGATTTTTAGGTCTTTCTTCAGGACATTTTATGATGTTTTTGTCTTTTCTTAAGGACTTTTTGATGTTTTTGTCTTTTTCAGGACTTTTTATGATGTTTTTGGTCTTTCTTTAGGACATTTTATGATGTTTTTGTCTTTTTGTCATTTTATGATTTTTTTTGGATTTTGACGTTTAAGAGGATCATGACAAATGCATATGACTGATGCCTACAAATGAGAATCCAAGGACAAACATTATTGTGCCCCTAGTCAAGCTGAATACCAATTGACAGGTGATGACAACGTTGTTTGATGTGGGAAGGACACATCCCGAAATAATGTGAGGACGATGACAATGTGTCAAAAGTATCGAGGTCTGCAGCCGGGCTAGGAATAAAGTCAAGTAAAATTTTAGATAATGTGCCTGTATGGATTAAATTCGTTGCATTTGGAATGACTTGGTTAGGACTAGATGGGATGATGATTATCCTTAGACTGTTTGACAAGGGAAAGCCAAGATAGGTGACAGGCATGAAAGGATAGGGGGTGGCCTTGGTAAAGGATGGTTTAACATGAGACTAAGGGAATTGTCATGTGATTTTCAAGGACTATGTCATATAAGGAAAATAAGACTATGATAGTTAATGACATGATATTTCGTGAATCATGTATGACCGAAGGATAGACATGTCAAGTGTTTTCCCAAAGCATGATTTATGTGTGCCAGTTTTATGTCAAGACCGAGGTAAGTGGGAAAAATGCATGGAAATGATAGGGCTTAGATGGACGTCAATGCCATGAGGAAGGCATGGGAAAATGAGATGACTTGCCCCCAAGTATAAAATTCCACATAGACGATTTATTTTACACATGACGAATGTTTGCCAGGTTTTCATCATGGTACTTATCTAGGGTGCCTGTTTGCCAGGTTTTCACCATTGGATGACATTTTTATCTTTGCTATTTTCTTGACTTTTTGATTTTTTTGGTGTCACCAAGACGCCTGTTTGCCAGGTTTTCATCAGGGTGACGATTTTTTACATTTTTCAATTTTTTTTGTATTTCTGATTTTGTGGATAGCCTAGATGCTTTAGATGACCACTGACTGTTCTGAATCCATTGACGGTGCCGATGTAGAGACTGGTTTCATGATATGCAAATAATGTCCTATTTGAAGTAGTTGTCTTGTTAGGATCGTAGCGCTTGTATACAACTGATCGATGTCATTGTGGTCCTTTCTGATACTAGAGTTGGCCTTATCAGAATACGCACATTGCGATAGAGTGCCATGAGAGTCCTTGCGGTAAAGAGTTGCTACCAAGATGTGACGGATTTGTGATGTGGGATCATTGGACTTTAGACGAGATGTAGGGTTATGACGAATGATGGTGGATGTGGAAAGATTGTTTGGACGTTTGGATGGATGACTTTTTATTTTCCAATCTTGGGATGGTGGATGACGGATTTTGGAGGGATGGTGTTTGGAACCAACACTTTTATATGCCTTGATTGCTAACCATTTTGAAGGAGGTGGACATTTTTTGTATGTGGGAGTCCTCTTGTCTTGTGGCTCCACATTGTGATTGACTTTTGTATTTGACTTGGTGTCTTTGTTTGATCCACTTGTCTTTGTGATCCATTTTAATTTCATTTGTCCACTTGTCCTTTTGTTTGATTCAATGGCCTTTAACATTTGATTTTGATCTTTTGACTTGTAAGACTTTTGTTTTTGTTGGTTCCAAAGGGAAGATTTATTTATGATGGAATGACGGTTCATGGTGTGGGTGGACGAGGTGTTGGCAACAATCTTATGACAAGGATTTCTCATGGATTCCATTTTGACATTTGTATCTGACAAGGTTGCCCCCAGTATCAAGGAGGTACCACTGACATCGTTTGATTTTCTTTCTGAGGAATAACCAAGACCTTGATGTCTGTAATTTTCCTGAAGCTGTATTAGTTCTAGAATGCCTTGCTCGTGTATGCCTAGTCCTTTGCCTTGATATTGCATGCTTTGAAAGATTCTGTTTGCGATGGGGTATTTATTATTTTGAAAGCAAGATGCTAACCCATCATGATGTCTATGGACACTGTCACTTGTAATATTTTCGTCTGCAAGAAAGCCTGCTCTGACAAAAATAGATGACCATAGTTGATAAAGTGTCTTAGCTTCATTGTCATGCTGGACATATTCCTGACTGATATCTTTGGTCTGATCGTGTGGCATGTTAGGTTCAGATGATTCTGTTGGTGCTTCCAAGGCAATGTCGAAGCCATCATTATTTTTAGTGTCATAGATTCCAATGATTTTAGCTATAACTTGATCATATGCAAGCATGTCCCTAGTGGAAGTTTCTTGTTCTGGAGGAATATCGTCTATGTGTCCCATGGAGGCAAGTGTCTCATCGTGGGGAGTGTCAATAGTCGAGGCCTTTAGAAGGTTAGAAAGTGTTTGGTCATGAATGGCGTAAAGTTCAAGGAGTGGATCGTCTTGGATTTCTTGGTCAACAATAGGGTCTTGGTCAAAGATGGGGTTGTCGTAGATGATATAATCAGAAATGGAATATTTGTTAAGGATAGGTGTTTTTTGGATGTCATGATTATTTTGAAGGACATCTTGAATGGAGTTTGAGATAGGGTCATGGGATGGACTACCTTGTTCTTGACATGAGGGTGACATTATAAGGTCATGCTTTGGACTTTCATTTTGACATGTATCCTCAAGTTTATTAAATGGGATTTGACTTTGGACTATGATAGAATTTTCATGACTAGATGTGGCTTGTGAGGGGGTGATTTGAAAATGATTAGGAGAAGACGTGGGGACTTGGACTGGACTAGTATATGAAGGACTAGGATAGGACATGGGGACTTGGACTGGACTAGCATGTGAGGGACAAGGATAGGACATGGAGTCTTGGACTGGATTAATTATTGAAGGACAAGGATATGACATGGAGACTTGGACCGGATCAGTATGGTATGATGTGGGGACTTGACATGAGTTGGTAGATGGTTGATAAGGGATGTAGACTTGGACGGGATTAATAGGTGAAGGACTAGCATATGATGTGGGGACATGGAATGGACTAGTGGACAATTGACTTTCCTTGTCAAAGTTAGGATAAGGCTGATTAATGGATGTTTGTTGTGGACTAATGTCATGGATGGTGTTAAGTGACTTTTGGTAGTGAGGGTAGACAGATGGAAGTGGCAAAGTATTTATGTCAAAGCCTCATGGTAACTTAGCCCCTTGGTCCAAAATCATGGCTAGATACCTTTGAGGGTCGCGTAAGATTGAGTTTTCTACAAAGGAGACTATATCAGGATTTTGCGCTGCAGCTTCTAAGTCTTCTGCATATACTCATCCATTTTGGTCTCTTTGTATGAATGGTTCAAAAGGGTTTCGTGATGAAGATAGAATTTTCATGGAAGATTGCATGTTCATGTTGTGAAATGGGTCAAAAAAATTCCAATGTTGGTTTGTGTCATAATTGTTATTATCGATGTTGGGATTGAAATCTTGTCTAAAGTTTTCCATTTGTCGTTGCTGTCCTTGAAGCCTAGTCTCAATCGTAAAAGGGATTTGCTCAAATGAGGACAATGAGAATGACAAGTAAATGCAAGGGTGACACTAGCCTATGTTTTTTTTTATTTTCGGTAAGGATGAAAATGAAAGACTATATTTCCTAAAATGCCGACTAGGATGACTAGGTGATGAAAATGTTTGTCTAAAGAAATGATTGATGTAAGATGACAAGGTGATCAAAGCCAAAATTTTGAATGAGGACGAAGATGATGATGTTTGACTAAGGACTTAATGTTATAAATGCAAGGTCTAGGTTCAAAATGATGACTAAGATGAACAATGCAAAGTCTAAGTTCAAAATGAGGACTAAGATTGTTTTTTTTTTATGTTTTGTTGAAAAGTCTGAGTTGTCTAAGGTCGATTTTTTGTGTCCAGATTTGTGAATGTTGTGTATAATGTTTGAGTAATCCAGCAAGCACTTGACAAGCACAATGTTTTGGGTGTAAGAAAGCACACATAAGACAAGTACAATCCTAAAAGGCCAATAGGCCAAGGGTTTGTATACTTGATATAGCCCACTAATATACCACGGATTGGTGATAAACACCTTTCCTTCTCGAGAGCGGATAGCTTAGAATTTTGGTGGCATTGGCTCCCCTCCATGGCTTATTAACGTCATTCGAGCACACCAAATTCAGATTCTTTGGGTAATGACATCCCAAGAATTGCTATCTCTACTCAAAGGGATCAGTAGTGAGTGTCTTTGGGCATGATACTGTACCCTGCACTATATCAAGCAACGACCAATAGAACGGTTGGATACTAAGACAAGAGGTGTTTAATACGGGCATTCCATTCATGGGGCATGATCCATGTGGTGAAAGTCCCCTTTCAGATCTATTTCGTCAGAACCACACTCGTGATTCTTGGGTTTTCCCTAAGAATCCACTTTTATATACCGGCTAGAAGTCTCTCAGTGTCAGGGTGCTACTGGTCTGAGTCGTCCTGGGGTGAGTAATTTTTCCCACCAGAATAGGCCCAAGTTCTAGAGTCAGTAACCATTTCTCTTACACCCATGATCGCTTGAAAGTGCAAGAGGAGAGGATACTTCGATTACTACATCGTGAGGGTGACACAAAAAATAAGGTGGGTCTAGTTTTCTGATCACCTAGTTTTCACAAGGTGAGAGCATAATCACCTACCACCTTCAAGCACAGTCAGAAAAAATCAAGCACACATTCATTTTAATGCACCAAAGGAAGTGTGTACTAATCTAAAAAAAGACAAGCACAATGTTTAGTTTTCAGTTTTTGACACTCGAACCTGCAAGACCACAAGTTAGGAGTTTCTTTGATTTTTAGTCTTCAACAAGCATATGTTTATGCAAACCCGAAAGTTTTTGCTTTCCAATCTGTTATATATGACTGATATTGCTACTACTATAGCTCCTTATGATCACCTACAAGATCAAAAAACAATATTATAATGCAGCCAAAGAAAAAAAAACAAGCTCATCAGAAAATTGCAATTTCAGATACATGTTTTTGACATAGCCGAATTAGATTTTATTATTTGATGATTTTATTTATCTGAAAAATAAAAAATTAAAGAAGAGATCCCTACTAATTTTCTGAGAGCTTTCCATAAATGTAAAGAAGTCAAAAAAATTCCCTGTTTTGCATCCAGAAATATGAATTTGTGAAAACCACATAAAAAACAAAGATTGGATTTTTTTGCATTGTATTTGACGTCCAAATTAAATCTATAAAACATAGAACCCCATTAGAATTTAAAGAGCTTCCAAACATGTAATTTTTTTTGAAAAATTCGTCGATTTGCGTCCAGAAAATAAATTTTATGAAAATAATTAAAATCAAAATAACTCCCACAAAAATGATGATAAACCCTTGATTTTTTTACTATAGCTTCTTGAGATTATGTACAAGATTCTGTAAAAATATTATAGAAAATTTCTTAGCTGTGTAGAATATATGAAGAAATTGATAAAACCTATGGTTTTATCCAAAAACTGACAGATTTGCAACAAAAAGTCAATAAAACTTGCAAAAGGCAAGCTAGATCAAAGGATTCACGTCGGGTTCACCAAATGTAACTAAGGGTAAATTTCTAAGGATTAGTTTATCAATAAATTGAAAGCACAATAAACCCAAAGAGATATGAAGCACAATGAAAGCAATAAATAACGAAACGATTATACCAGATTTCTTGAAGCTTCCATGAATCACCTCCATAGCACCTTCTAATTTGCAGCGTATGATTGATGCCCTCAGATCGAGTGTGTGAGCAATTTGACTATGCCATTGTCCTATGCAAGTTTTGAAGGATTTAAGTATAAATTATGCCTATGCCTATGATAAATGATAAATGATGATAAATGATGAATGACTATAATGCCTATAATAATGAAGTGGTTGAGCGGGGTCCTAAATTATGAGCAAAATCGTCATTTTATAGAAAACACAATTTTGAATGGACGGATGAGATCAACCTTTGACAAAAACCTAAAATCAGAGGACAAGATTTAATTTGATAATCCCTAATCAGGGTTAGGGTAAAATCCTTAAGTGAGCGGTCAAGATGTCATAGGAGAAAATCGAATCAGTGATGGAGAAAAGAGGAGAATTAATTTTGAAAATAAATATTTTCAAAATTGAGAAGATAAAGATAGCCTACTTTGTGAGATTTATAAAAGATGGACTGAAAAACAAATTTGATAAAAATCAAGAACCTGCTTGCTTTATTTGATTTTTGGAAGAAAACTACCAATTTGAATTAAATCAACTCAAAATATGGATTTTGTGAGACAAATAAATAATCTTTTTTAGATTATTTACCAAAATGGAATGTCAGTTAAGATTGTGATGACATTTTAAATAATTTCATTTATTTAAAATGAGAGGAATATTAATTTTGTCAATTAAATAATTAAAGATAATTATTTAATTTAGAAGATAAGATTAATTAATTAAATAAATTAATCAATTCATTTAATTGTGACAGTTAGTGACATATTAAATAAATAAATGTAATTCATTTATTTAATAATCAGGAAAAATTAATGAATAAAGATAATTAAACAAATTTAGAAATTTATTTAATTAGAGGAAGACTTAGACAATTAATGACGTATTTAATAAATAAATAAACTTTATTTATTTAATAATCATGAAGAATAAAAGGACATGAATTAATTAAATAATTATGAATTATTTAATTAATAGTCGAATGTGGACCAAAGACATAATTAAATGTCATAATTATGCTAGGACGAAAGTGGTAAAAATGAAACTTGTAGGCCTAGGTCATTTTTAGGTGTCTACACATACCCATCATATCGCCACTTTTTGGTCCATCATGATCCTACACATACCAATTAGTAAACTTGAATTAGGGAATACTATTGGCTTTGAAGTTCTATAATAATGATACAAAAGGACTCAACAAGAGGCACACCAACATTGGATATGTTCTCACTCAATTTTTTTAGATACTTTTTATGGTTTTGGTCTAAGCCATGCACTTGAGAGTGAGAAGCAATACCCAATGCCTCATGATCAATACAAACATCAACATTGTGGTAGTTTTCATTTCGTGAAGTAGGTTGTAAAAAAATAAAGGTAACATTAGGAAGAATTGGTGCATTTGGATCTGTAGACATCTAAATTTGGACACTCACACTTGTCCAAATTTATCCCTTTTCGTCTAAACATCCTCTTATTTGCATTAATTAAGTAATATTGCTATTATTTAATTAATATCCTCTAATTCTTCTAAATCCCTAAGGTATTTAGTTAATAATTAAATACCTTACCCTTTATTCCCCTTTTTCCTCAAATAATTAAATAAATAATACATTTATTTAATTCCTCACATGTCACATCCTCCATCACTTGTTCTTAATCTTAATCCACCTCCTAATCCCATCAATAGGGATATGCACATGTCTAATCCTTGGTTAGGATGTGTCACATCCTCCAACTTTTGCAAGTTGGCTCCTATCTTCATTAGCCACTAATTGTCTTCTAATCATTGATTAGCTAGTCTAATCAGTACCTTAGTCAACTCTCTCATCTCCCAAGGAATATTAAATTTTTTTTATTATCCCCACATGTGAATTTAAAATTCACTTTTATTCCTCCAAGGAATCTCCTCTTCCCCATGTGATCATTGAGAGGTCACATCAGTCACATGGGTTAGGAACCTTTTATTATAAGCACCGTGTCTTATCCAAGGTACTTCTCAACTTCCTTTTTGGGAACCTTGTCTTATCCTTAAGATATCCACAATCATGTGAATTTAAAATTCACTTTTATTCCTCCAAGGAATCTCCTCCTCCCCATGTGATCATTGAGAGGTCACATCACCCTCTTCTCAAGGTACTTTCAAAGTACTTGTCTTTCTTCCACATCACTTGTCCTTTTTCCACATCATTTGTACCCTTTCCATCTCACCATGTCCTTTGGAAACTTGATCCTCCACATGGCAAGATGTGAGGGCTTGTGAGTCCTCATCTCACCATATCCCTCCATCTTGACCATGGTGGCTCAATCCTGACCATTGAATTCTCTAGAGAATTCAATTTCTTCTATAAATACCCCCCCTTCTCATTTATTCAGGGTCTAGTCACACACCTTAGGCATTTTTAGCACACTCAAGTTCTCAAGCCATTATCAAGCACTTCTTTGCATTCAAGCAATTTTGCATACTTACCTTCATTCCACCATTATTGCATGCTTTGAAACTCTCTTTGCATTCATTTACCAAAATACCCACCATCATTTTAATCTCCATCAAATCCTCATCATTTTGCATGTAATCCTAGATCATTTTTCATCAAAAGGAGCATACAACCAAGCTTCAATCAAGGGCCAACTAAGGGATCAACACAGATAAAAGGTATAATCGTTCTTGCTTTATCTTTTCTTTTATTTGTGTTCAACTTAAGCTAATCTTGAGGTGGTCTTGTGTTCTTTACATTGCATTTTTAGTTAGTTTTGCATTTAGAAGTAAAAAACACTTGCACACCTGGTGGGACCCACAAATAGGTCCTTTTTACTCTCATGTTTGTTGTTTTTTGACATTTTGTAGGTTCAGGTGACACAGAGGGGTGACCAAGTCCACAAATAGGTGACCAGGACCTGACAGGGGTGCCTATTTGAGACAAAAACTACACTTTAGCTCTTTGTTTTGACCAGGGGGGCAGCCAGGACCTGATAGGGATGCCTGTCTGAGACAAAAACTATAGTTTAGCTCTCTGTTTTGATCAGAGGGGCAGCCAGGACCTGCAGAGGGGTGGCCAGGACTTATAAAGGGGCAACCAGGACCAACAGAGGGGCAACTCGGCCCAAATAGAGTCTTCTGTAAGGTAAAAACAACATTTTAAATCAATTTTTACAGATTGTTTTTTGTCGTTTTGGTTATTTTTGACCCCCCTAACTTGTGTTGTTAGTGATTGTGAGGATTTTTACTGACGTTTGTGTAGTTATTTCATGCTTGATGAAGAATAGTGGTCAAAAACTACTAACACGTTTGTTGCAAGATGAAAGGACCAAAATTTCTAGTTGGATGTTTGTTTTCATTGTCGTACTAATTAGACACAAGGGCTAAGTAGGGGAGTCAAAATGTTGTTTGCTATGATTGTAAGTAAGATATTGACATATCCAATCCCCTTGTGCCATTTTTCAATCCTAGGTGAAGAGAAATCGTAGCTTACTTAAGTCCTTTGTGTTACCCAAGGGGGTGTTACATCATTCAAGCTTTCCCCTTGCACTTCGTGTGAGCCTGGTGAGTAGCCAAAAATGGTTAGCATCCTCTTTTTAGTGGGACCTACTTGGGGATTTCATCACCCCAAGGGATGATCTCAACCATGTGTATAGGCAGGGTATATAAAGGGGGGAGAGCCAAAGTTGTACCCCAATCCAGTCACGTTGTGTCTGGCGGAGCGTCAAAGCTAGGGTGATACCTAGATAGATGTAAAGAGCTGGTCTAAGCCTTTTAGTATCTCGTTGGGGTTCCCAACTCATGCTTGTGATGGGCTGGTGTTCATGGTTGTGCCTCACATACTGAGCATATATTAAGGACTCCTTAGATCACCTTGTTTAGCTTAGTTAGAGGACTATGTCAGCCATACCCTTCATACTAATCTTAGGATTGTGTTGTTTGAACTATCTTTTCTATAAAAATCTAGTGCATATCTTACTATTCAAGTCAGTTTTGCCTTTTGTTTATTTTTTGAAGTGTTTTCTGTCCTTTTCCATAGTCATTTTTCCTAAGTCAAGTTCAGGTCAGTTGACATAGGCGACCATGCCCTTTCTAGGGATGACCCTGACCTCAAGAGGGGTGACCCCACCCTCTATCTTAGTCATTTTCCAATCTGTTTGATTCAAAATTTTCCATCTTTCACATAGATGGGTGGCCAGGCCTAGTCTAGGGGCATCCAGGTCTAGTCTAGAGGCAACCAGGCCTAGTCCAATGGTGGCCAGGACCTCTAGAGGGGCGACCACGCCCAGACAACTATTTTTTCACTCTAAACAATCAATTCCGAGCATCCGTTCCATCATTCCACCAATCCATTTCCTTGTTTCGAGAGTTTGTTCTCCCATTCTATGAACTCGTTCATCCGTTTCGTGAACTTGTTCATCCATTTAGAGAGTTCACTTTTTCGTCCAAGGAACTCGTTTCATTGTTTACGGAACCCGTTTTGTCATTCATGGAATATATTTCATTGTTTAGGGATCTTGTTTCACCATTTGGGGAACCCGTTCAATCATATAGTAAGTTCGTTTCACCACTTGTCTGGCTCATTTTCCCATTCTGATAGCTGGTTTGACCTTGTTTATGATTTAAATAAGTCCAAAAACCAATCAAGCAACTAGGACCTAGAAACAGGCAACCAAGACCTAGAAACAGGTGACCAAGACCTAGCAATAGGCGACCGGGCCCTAGGAACAGGAAACCATGCCTAGGGAACAAACAACCTTGCCCCTTGAATAGACAACCTGGCCCAATCTAGAAAACCAAACAGTTGGGGACCTAAAACCTTGTCGCTTGTTGTGATCTAAACAATTTCATCCCCTTCCGTTCACTCGTAATTCATCCTTTGGTCCATTTTCACTTTCCAAAGGTCATTCAGTCATCACCCGTATCATATAGGCACTCTTAGAGCATCTCTAGGTTGCATTGTTCATCATCATTTTCTTGATCCAAATCCCCTAAACCTTGCTTTAGAGGTTATTATCTGAATTGACCTAGGCATCCAAATACGATCGTTATCCTACACATTAGTTGTTGTCTTTAGCCCAATCAACCCATTTCCATCTTGAGGTGGATTCGATGTTGTAAGTCATCATCCTCGGCCCAATCAATCCATTTCCATCTTGAGGTGGATTCAGTGTCATGATCCTCTATCTATCCTTCAATCCGATCAACCAACACCTTAAGTCACCTAGGGTGATTTTTGAACTGGGTTTAGAATCCCTTACATCATCCATCATCTAATCTTGTTAGTCATTTCGTCAACCGATCCTGATCTATTATCTAATCCTATCAATCATTTTACTGATCAATCCTTATCTAATCATCCAATCTCAATCTTATCCAATCATCCAATCAATCCTATCCAATTTTCCAATGAACCCTTATCCAATTATCTAATCTCATCATCCAATAAATCAATCCTTTATCCAATCCAAATCAATCTTCCAACCATTATTATCCACCTAGTATTTTTTCATTTTCATGCATGTGTAGACTAGATCACAAACCAAGAAGCAAATGGCACAACAACAAGGTCAAAGTTACCAGTTGAACATCTCTCAAGATCCTAACAACGGGGAAAACATCTCTCAAGATCCTAACAATGGTGCGAATATCTCTCAAAATCCTAACAATGGTGGAAACATCCCTCAAGATCCCCATAATGGTGCTTCATCACAATCTAACACTGACGATCAAAATACTTCACTACACGGTGATGAAAAAATCATCAATCAGCCTGAAGTAACCATTGATGAATAGCTAAGTAATCCCACTAAAGTTCAGATGACAGATCACCTTCTCGACGAGTGTGGGGATAAGATCCTCGCCACTCTACTCATGAAGGGAGTCAAACCACCATCTAGTTTTGACATGTCATAGTACACCAACACCCAACCCCCTCTAGTGCATCAAGACCCACAGAATGTTCCTAGAAATACCTATGTTCCTGAGGGTACACCTATAGATAACTGGTATCATCCCAAGTTTGGAAATGTTGTGATACATCAAGTTGCAAATTATCCTCCCCTTCCATTCACAACCTCTACAACACCATCCAATCCTTATGATCCCTATGTCTATGGCTGTTGGATGTTGTGGATATGGTTGTTGATATGTGGTTGTCATTGATGTCAACACTATTAGCACTTGGTGTATTAAAGGTTGTCTATGTCAAGGATATTGAAAAAATTGTAAAAGAAAGTATTCTAGGTTCCCAGTGGAACTGTGCACGTCATGAAAGTGTCTTGTTATGTACATTGAAGATTAGCTGGTGTGGATTAAAGGGTTTATTGTTGAATGTTTCTAGATCATCTACTGGAAGTTTCAAAGGTTTGCGTGAAGTTTTGATTGTGTTGTGGTTTGATAGTCTTTTTGTGGTCTCTATCAGTGTTCCTAAATGAAGATTGTGTGATTCCTGTTAATTTTAGTTGTTATGGATGCTTCTCTGTTGTTTCTTGATGTTCTCTGATGTCTCTAGATCATTCTCTATCTTTGTGGTACGCCCAGATTAATCAGAGAGCTTGTGGTTGAAGATCTTTTCTTGCGAATGTTTGATTTTTCATGTTCTTGGCCGACATGTTGGTGGTAGTGTGTTGTGGATCTTCGTGGTGAAATTAATTAAAGTTATTTTGTGTTGGAGATATTAATTTGGGTCTCCATTATGTTGTGGCTGACCTTGGTGGATTCACATTGCAAATATATTTGTAAATTTGGGCCGACATTGAAAATATATTTTATTTTCCTAGCCGACTAAGTTGTGATGAAATATCATGTGGTGGATATATATGTGTGATTTTTTCATTGGTGTAGAGTGTGGAAAAGGTGCTCGGTGTGCTCCTATGTGCGAATATATTTTGATTGCAGAGAAAAGTGTGAAGAAGGTTTTCTGAGCTTAACTGGAATTGTAATCAGGCTTGTGCAGAAGTTATTTCCTCAGTTCATACCCTTTGGATTTTAATCCTATTATGTATTGTTGGGAAATGAGCCCCTTTTGTATTTGAGCAGTGAGCTCTAGGCAGTGTGCCTAAATGCATGTGCATTCCCCTTATTATTTCTCATTATACTTTTAATAGGGTATAATCTTGTGGAATAACATCCACCGTGATTTTTCCCCTAACAGGGTTTCCACACAAAAATCTTGGTGTTCTTTGTCTCTCTGATGTGTTAATTGCTTATTCATCAGATTTGAGATTAAGTTAAGTTAGAAAAGTTTAAGTTTTTGTCACAAATGATTCAACTCCCCTTCTCATTTGTGTCCTTGTTTTTCCAACAATTGGTATCAGAGCCAGGTTCCTTTGAAGAAGTCTAAAAGCTTGAGGTGATCTGAGATGGAAACATTCAAGAAGGACAGTCCGAGATTTGATGGCACTAACTACTTACTATGGAAAGTTAGGATGCAATGTCATATAATATGTATTGGTGAAGCTTTTTGGAAGATTACAAAAGATCCATATGTTATTCCTCAAAATGGTCCCACCACTCCTGATGAGATCAAAGATGCTGAAAATAATATTAGGGCTATTGAAGCTTTGGTGAGTGCTCTAATAGATTCAAAGATGGCTAATGTGATAGGATTGCAGAGAACTCATGAGATTTGGATGAAGTTGGAAACCTTGTATGAAGGAGATGCACTAGTGAATATGGCTAAGCTACAGAGTTTGAAAGGAAAGTATGAGAATTTGAAAATGGGTGAAGATGAAAATATTACTTCTTTTATGCAGAGAGTAGATGAGATAGTGATGGGTAATAGATGTGCCAGTGGTTTTGTGGATGAGGATGAAATTGTGGCTAATATACTCAGATCCTTTCCTCCCTCCTACAAATTGAAATCTCATGCTATTGAAGAAATGAGATTAGTAACAAAGATATCAAGAGACACTCTAGTTGGAAAGCTTGTTGCTTTTGAAATAAGTGAATTTAGTGAATCTACACCAAAGATGGAATCTACATTCAAGGCTACTATATCCAAAAGTAACAGGAAAAGATATAATTCAAGAGAGTTTTCTAGAAAGGTATCCCAGTATGATGAAGAACTGAAACAACTTGAAGATAAAGAAAGAGAGGTAGAAGAATTGGAAGCACTAATTGCAAAGCAAGAAGGCAGAGGAAATGGTAAGTATAAAGATGTATTTCCTAATAAATTTTTTTCTTGTAATAAAAGAGGTCATTTTGCATCAAGGTGTCCTAAAAGAGTTCCTAGATCTAAGCCTAAAAAGAATAGATTCCAAAAGAGATGTTACTTTGTTGAATAAGCAGTGACTGATGATGAGTCTGATAAAAATAATGGAAATGAAGATGATTGAGTTTTCATTGCTACCATTGAAGATAATTGTATGGCTACTGACTCTGTTAAAGATGAAAAGTCTCTTGCAGCTTGAGTTGAAGAAAAAGATGAGTGGGTCATTGATAGTGGATGCTCACATCATATGACCGGTGATAGAAGCAAATTTGTAAGTCTAGACAAGTATGATAGTGGGGTTGTAAGATTTGGAGATAACAATGCTAGTGTGATTCATGGCAGAGGATCTATTTGTCTTGGTGGTAAGGATAACACTGATGATGTCCTTTATGTTGAAGGCTTGAAACACAACTTGTTGAGTGTTGGATAGATGGTGCACAAGTGAAATGATCTTCAGTTCAAAAATGGAAGATGCAAGATACACGAAAGTTCTGGGAATATGATTACTATAGGTAAATAGACAAAAGGTAATATCTTTCACCTGACTACTGCTAGTGGGAGTTGTTTATTGCTCAAGTAGATGAAATCTGGTTGTGGCATAGGAGTTTTTGTCATGTAAATTTTGACAACATTATCAAGATAAGTTCCACTCAAGCAGTAAGAGATCTACCTAAGTTAGTGAAGCCTACTAACACAATCTGCAAGGAATGCCAAATGGGTAAACAAACTAGAGTCTCTTTCTGGAGCAAATAGTTTCATTCAAATAATTTTCCGGAGCTGCTACATATTGACCTTTGTTGTCCCTCCAGAGTAAGAAGTATTCATGGAGAAAGGTACTTTATGTTGATTATTGATGATTACTCTAGAATGATATGGGTTTCTTTCCTAAGAGAAAAATGTGAAGCATTGGAAAAGTTGAAAAGATTTAAGGCCATGGCAGAGAATGAGAAAGGTCTGAAAATCAAATGCCTGAGATCTGACAGAGGTTGTGAGTTCACATCCAGGGAGTTCAATTCTTTTTTTGAAGAGCTTGGAATTAAAAGACAATTATCTACTCGCCGAACCCCTCAACAAAATGGAGTTGTAGAGAGAAAGAATAGAACAATTTTGGATGCTTCCAGAACAATGATGATGGAAGGAAATGTGTCTCAGATGTACTGGAGTGAAGTGGTAAGCACTTTTGTATATACCTTGAACCGAGTAAATGTTAATGGTAATTTTGGTAAGACCCCTTTTGAGTTGTGGTTTGGTTACAAGCCTACTGTTAAATATTTCAAGATCTTTGTAAGCAAGTGTTATATCAAAAGAGATGATGATATTGGCAAGTTTGATGCAAGAAGTGATGAAGGGATTTTCTTAGGTTACTCAACTAAAAGCAAGGCCTACCGGTACTATAACAAAAGACTGAGAAAGATGGTTGAAAGTGAAAATGTCAGAGTTGATGAGGACTTTGTCAAATCATCCAGATATTGTGGTTATGATTCAGATGAAGACAATACTAGCAATAGGAAGAATTCTCAGAAATAGAATCTACTTTAGATTATTCCATATGTTCTGGTAAAGCAACCTAAATTTGTTGAGGTAAATCAAGTCAGCCAGGAAACACAAACAAGTGCAAGTGTAGAAGAAAGATCAGAAGAATCATAAGTTCAAGAATATCCCAAAACTCCAAGGTATAAAGCTAAATTATTCTGACAGTCAAATCATACGAGATAAGAATAAAGGAGTGCAAACTAGAAGAAAGATTGTAGAAGAATATTGTCTAATTTCCAAGATTGAACCTAAAAATGTCACTGAAGCTTGTCAAGATGAACACTGGTTGGAAGCTATGAAGGAAGAGCTGACACAGATTGAAAAGAATGACACATGGATACAGGTTCCCAAGCCTAAATACAAAAAAATGATTGGTACTAAATGGGTGTTTAGGACAAGCTGAATGAACAAGGTGAAGTGGTCTGAAATAAAGCAAGATTGGTATGTAAAGGGTATTCTCAAATGGAAGGTATTGATTTTGAAGAAACCTTTGCCCCTGTTGCTAGAATTGAAGTTGTAAGGTTATTTATTGCTTATGCTGCATACAAAAACTATAGTCTATCAAATGGATGTGAAGTCAGTATTTTTGAATGGAGAACTAGAAGAAGTATACATTGAACAACCAGATGGATTTCAACTAACTGACAAGGAAGATATGATCTATCGATTAAAGAAAGCTCTATATGGACTCAAGAGCACCCCCAGAGCCTGGTATGCTAGATTGGACAAATATTTATTGAAGCTTGGATTTACTAAAGGTACTACTGATAGCAACTTATACTTCAAATTAGATCATGATAAAGAGTTAATTATAGAAGGTTTTGTTGATGACATCATTTTTGGAGGAGATGACAATCTATGTATGAAGTTTGTTGATGAGATGAAGAATGAATTTGAGATGAGTATGATTGGAGAGATGAAGTTATTTCTGGGATTGCAAGTTACTTAGTTAGACAAGGGAATTTTCATATCTTAGTCTAAGTATGTGAGAGAACTGTTGAAGAAGTTTGGAATGGATGACTCAAAACCTGTTGATACTCCCATGGTGACCGGATGTAAGTTGACACAAAATGATGATTCTCCTAAGGTGAATCAAACTAGATACAGGTCAATGATTAGTGGATTGATCTAATTAACTCATACTAGACCAGACATTATGAATGTTGTATGTATAGTTGCTAGATTTCAGGCTGATCCAAAAGAATCACATGTGACTGTTGTGAAGAGAATTTTTAGATACCTGAAAGGAACAATTGATTTTGGACTTTGGTATCCAAAGGATGAAGATCTCACTTTGAATGCATATACTGATGTAGATTGGGTTGGAGATGTAGATGTCAGGAAAAGTACTAGTGGTGGTGATTTCTTCCTAGGGAAGAAATTGGTGTCCTGGTTGAGCAAAAAGTAGAATTCCATTTCTCTATCCACTACTGAAGTAGAATACATTGTTGCTGCCAATAATTGTACTCAAGTGATATGGATGAAACATATGTTGAAAGATATCAGGGTGGTCTATGAAGAACCTATTGCCATATACTGTGACAATTCAAGTGCAATAAATATTTCAAAGAATTTGGTGCTGCATTCGAAGACTAAACATATATCAATCAAGTTTCATTTCTTGAGGGAGAAAGTGAATGAGAAAGAAGTCAGATTGGAATATGTGCCTACCAAAGAATAGATTGCAGATATATTTACTAAGCCATTTCCGAAGGATACTTTTGAGTATCTCAGAGGAATGCTAGGGGTAATTACCCCTCCTGATAAGAGCTAAAAGATGCATTTATTTGCATCAATCCATGAGCTTCATTGCTATATTTTGATCTGGATTGATGTTTCCGTGGCTACTACTTAGGGGGAGTAATCAGATGTGTAGATATGTGGTTCAAAGAGTATATTTGGAAAGGTCATTATTACCTTTCCCATTGATGTCAAAGGGGGAGAAGTGCATTGTGAAAAATATTTCTAAGGAGAAGAGCCTTGTGGGAAGAAGTGCAGTTGAGAAGAAGAAGTCAGTGTGTTGGGTTGATGGTATTTTTCACATCATGTGTTGCCATCAATTCCAAATGGGGAGATTGTTGGATGTTGTGGATATGGTTGTTGATATGTGGTTGTCATTGATGTCAACACTATTAGCACTTGGCATATTAAACGTTGTATATGTCAAGGATATTCAGAAAATTGTAAGAGAAAGTATTCTAGGTTCCCAGTGGAACTGTGCACGTCATGAAGGTGTCTTGTTTTGTATGTTGAAGATTAGCTGGTGTGGATTAAAGGGTTTATTGTTGAATGTTTCTAGATCATCTATTAGAAGTTTCCAAGGTCCATGTGAAGTTTTGATTATGTTGTGGTCTGATAGTGTTTTTGTGGTCTCTATCAATGTTCCTGAATGAATATTGTGTGATTCTATTAATTTTAGTTGTTGTGGATGCTTCTCTATTGTTTCTTGGTGTTCTCTGATGTCTCTAGATCATTCTCTATCTTTTTGGTAAGTCCACATTAATCAGAGAGCTTGTGGTTGAAGATCTTTTCTTGTGCATGTTTAGTTTTTCATGTTCTTCGCCGACATGTTTGTGGTAGCGTGTTGTGGATCTTCGTGGTGAAATTAATTAAAGTGTTTTTGTGTTGGAGATATTAATTTGGGTCTCCACTATGTTGTGGCTGACCTTGGTGGATTCACATTGCAAATTTATTTGTAAATTTGGGCCAACATTGAAAATATATTTTATTTTCTTGGTCGGCTAAGTTGTGATGAAATCTCATGTAGCGGATATATATATGCGATTGTTTCATTGGTGTAGTGCATGGAAAAGGTGCTCGGTGTGCTCCTATGTGTGAATATCTTTCAATTGCAAAGCAGAGTGTTAAGAAGATTGAGCGAAGTATGAAGAAGGTTTTTTTGAGCTTAATTGGAACTGTAATCAGGCTTGTGTAGAAGCTATTTTCTTAATTCGTACCCTTTGTATTTTAATCCTACTCTATATTATTGGGCAGTGAGCCCCTTTTGTATTTGAGCAATGAGCTCTAGGAAGTGTGCCTGAATGCATGTGCATTCCCATTATTATTTATCATTATACTTTTAACAGGGTATAATCTTGTGGACTAAAATCCACTGTGGTTTTTCCCCTAATAGGGTTTCCACACAAAAATCTTGGTGTTCTCTGTCTCTCTAATGTGTTAAATTGTTTGTGGTTAATTGCTTATTCATCAGATTTGAGATTAAGTTAAGTTAAGTTAGAAAAATTTCTATCACAACTGATTCACCCCCCCTCTCAGTTGTGTGTCCTTGTTTTTCCAACAATTGGTATTAGAGCCAGGTTCCTCTGAAGAAGTCTAAAAGCTTGAGGTGATCCGAGATGGCAACATTCAAGAAGGACAATCCGAGATTTGATGGCACTAACTACTCACTGTGGAAAGTTAGGATGTAATGTCATATAAGATGTATTGGTGAAGCTTTATGGAAGATTACAAAAGATCCATATGTTATTCCTCAGAATAGTCCCTCCACTCCTGATGAGATCAAAGATGCTGAAAACAATATTAGGACTATTGAAGCTTTGGTGAGTTCTCTAATAGATTCAAAGATGGCTAATGTGATAGGATTGCAAAAATCTCATGAGATTTGGATGAACCTAGAAACCTTGTATGAAGGAGATGCACAAGTGAAGATGGATAAGCAATAGAGTTTGAAAGGAAAGTATGAGAATTTGAGAATGGGTGAAGATGAAAATATTACTTCTTTTATGCAAAGATTAGATGAGATGGTGATGGGTAATAAATGTGTTAGTGGTTTTGTGGATGAGGATGAAATTATGGCTAAGATACTAAGATCCTTGCCTCCCTCCTACAAATTGAAATCTCATGCTATTGAAGAAATGAGATCAGTAACAAAGATATCAAGAGACACGCTGGTTGGAAAGCTTGTTGCTTTTGAAATAAGTGAATTTAGTGAATCTACACCAAAGACTGAATCTGCATTCAAGGTTACTGTATGCAGAAGTAACAGGCAAAGATATAATTTGGGAGAGTGTTCTAGAAAGGTATCCAAGTATGATGAAGAACTAAAATAGCTTGAAGATAAAGAAAGAGAGGTAGAAGAATTGGAAGCTCTGATTGCAAAGCAAGAAGGCAGAGCAAAAGGTAAGTATAAAGATGTATTTCCTATTAAATGTTTTTCTTGCAATAAAATATGTCATTTTGCATCAAGGTGTCTTGAATGAGTTCCTAGATCTAAGCCTAAAAGGTCTAGATTCCAAAAGAGATGTTACTTTGTTGAAGAAGCAGTGATTGATGATGAGTTTGATAAAGATAATGGAAATGAAGATGAATAGGTTTTCATTGCTACCATTGAAGATAATCCCATGGCTACTGAATTTGCTAAAGATGAAAATGCTCTTGCAGCCCGAGTTGAAGAAAAAGATGAGTGGGTCATTGATAGTGGATGCTCACATCATATGACCGGTGATAGAATAAAATTTGTAAGTCTAGAGAAGTATGATGGTGGGGTTGTAAGATTTGGAGATAATAATGCTGGTGTGATTCGTGGAAAAGGATCTATTTGTCTTGGTGGTAAGGATAACACTGATGATGTCCTTTATGTTGAAGGATTGAAAAACAACTTGTTGAGTGTTGGAAAGATGGTACACAAGGGATATGATCTTCAATTCAAAAATGGATGATGCAAGATATGCGGAAGTTCTAGGAATATGATTGCTACAGGTAAATAGACAAAAGGTAATATCTTTCACCTAACTACTGCTAGTGAGAGTTGTTTAATTACTCAAGTAGATGAAATATGGTTGTGGCATAGGAGGTTGTGTCATGTAAATTTTGACAACATTATCAAGATAAGTTCCACTCGAGCAGTAAGAGATATACCTAAGTTAGTGAAGCCTACTAACACAATTTGCAAGGAATGTCAAATGGGTAAACAAACTATAGTTTCTTTCCAGAGCAAAAAGTTTCATTCAAATAATTTTCCAGAGCTGCTACATACTAACCTTTGTGGTCCCTCCAAAGTAAGAAATATTCTTGGAGAAAGGTACTTTATGTTTATTATTGATGATTACTCTAGAATGATATGGGTTTCTTTCCTAAGAGAAAAATGTGAAGCATTGGAAAAGTTGAAAAGTTTTAAGGCCATGGCAGAGAATGAGAAAGGTTTGAAAATCAAGTGCCTGAGATTTGAAAGAGGTGGTGAGTTCACATCCAGGGAGTTCAATTCTTTTTTTGAAGAGCTTGGAATTAAAAGACAATTATATGCTCTCAAACCCCTCAACAGAATGGAGTTGTAGAGAAAAAGAATAGAACAATTTTGGATACTGCCAGAACAATGATGATGGAAGGAAATGTGTCTCAGCTGTACTAGAGTGAAGCGATAAGCACTACTATATATTCCTTGAACTGGGTAAATGTTAATGGTAATTCAAGTAAAACCTCTTTTAAGTTATGGTTTGGTTACAAGCCTAATGTTAAATATTTCAAGATATTTTGAAGCAATTGTTTTATCAAAAGATATGATGATATTGGAAAGTTTGATGCAAGAAGCGATGAAGGGATTTTCTTAGGTTACTCAACTAAAAGCAAGTCCTACCGGTGTTATAACAAAATATTGAGAAAGATGGTTGAAAGTGAAAATGTCAGAGTTGATGAGGTATCTAAGTTTAATCATTATCATCCATATTTTCTTAGGATTGTCATCCATCCTAAGTTAATCATCATTGTCATCCTAATCAATCCACTTTCAATCTCATGGTGAATTTTGTGTCACAATCATTTCTTTATCTTTTTATCTAATCAATCAATATCCTAAGTCACCTAGGGTAATATTTTAAGGAGGTTTAGAATCCATCTTATCATCCTATTTGATCCATCATTCCATCAAATGATCTTATCCAATTGCATCCTTATCCAATCATCTTCGACCCATTCAATCTACTTCCATCTTGAGGTAGATTTGGTGTTGTAATCATCCTTGCTAATCAAATCCAATCATCAGAATCAATCCCATTGTATCATCCAATCATCCTAATTTAAGCTTCAATCCAATACAAATATTTTCTTTCACTCGATCAGAATCTGAGCTTTAGTCCATCTTCATCCAAGATCTTCTGATATTGAAACAAATCTTAAGCCCCCTTCTTCCATCTCCTTTAGATTCATCCCATGTATCCTTTATTTAATAATCAGGAAGAAATATATGATGAAGGGTAATTAAATAAATTAAGAAATTTATTTAATTAAGGGAAGACTTAGACAATTAACGACGTATTTAATAAATAAATAAAATTTATTTATTTAATAATCATGAAGAATACAAAGACATGAATTAATTAAAAAATTATGAATTATTTAATCAGTAGTCGAATGTGGACCAAGTACATAATTAAATGTCATAATTATGCTAGGATGAAAGTGGTAAAAATGAAGCTTGCAGGCCTAGGTCATTTTTAGGTGTCTACAATATCCTTTCATCACCTTTGTCTTTCCTTCTAATTGTTTGTTACCATCTAATCTAACATCATGAATCCTTATTCTTCACCAATGCAACCGAAAATACTAGTCAAGGGAAACCCTAATTATGTTGACAACGATCATGAGAATCTTGTTGACCAAGAGGTATATGACATAGATCCCCTTGATGCTATCATTGCTAGCAAGCTTTCCCAAAGTGTCATCCAAAATCCAATTTCCTCTCTGATCTATCTCGTTACGTCTCCTCTTGTACCTAATAATTCTCCTTATGCTACCTTTGACAAGGGTTATCCATTTTCTTCCTCACCCGCATCTTCTTCTTATCCTTCCTCTGCATCATCTTCTTATTCAACAACCATGTCTTCTTATCCAAATTCAGTATCCCAACATCCCTATTATAATCCCCCATCCACATCCTCCTATCTCAATCCTTCATTCACATATTCCCACTATCCTAATCCTCCATACCAATCTACCTATCCTAATCCACCATCCACATCTTCCTATCCTAATCCATTGTCCATGTCCTCCTATCTCAGTCCACCATCTCAATCTTCCCATCCTAATCCACCATCCCAATACCTTTATTACAATCCACCATCCCGATCTTCCCAACCAAATCCTCCTCCCCAATATCCTTACTACAATCCACCAACCACATCCTCTTGTCCTAATCCACCATCCATGTCCTCATATCCTAATTCACCATTCCAATATCCCTACCTTAACCCTCCATCCAATCCTAATCCTCCATCTACTCCTAGTCTTCCATCCAATCATGTTCCTCAATCTAATCCTAATCCACTAATCCACAGTCCTAATCCCCCACCAATCCATAATCCTTCATCCACTCCTACCTCGCCATCTAATCCTAGAGTATGCAAGTTACTCACTCCAAAAGTTCTCCAAGGACTTATGACAAAGAAGAAATCCCCAACTCTACACCTTGAAGTCATGGAACCATTGCATCCCAATCCATCATCTACGGTCACTAGTGATGAGACCCTTCTCCGTACCACACCTATCATTGTTACCACCCCTAGCACCACTCAAACTGCTAAAATCATCAAACCCACTGAATTCATTGAGTCCCCATTTCCTACTCTGAGATTCATTGAGCCCATCAAAGATAACCAAATTCAATCCACTCCTCCTACACCTAGATCCACCCAATACAACAAAGAAACACAAATTCAATCCACTTCCCCCACTCCTAGTATTACTGAAATCCATTCCCATGAATGTCTTGAATCCTCTATCCTTCCATCTTCCCCACTTGAAGAGTCCCTCCAAGACTCCATCATCATTCCACCCACACAAGATGAGTCATGCCAAGAACCTAATCCAAATCATACCAACATATCCCATTCTCCACATCAAGATTCTTTCATCCCATCTAGTCCATTTGAAGATCATGATCCTCCATCCATTCCATCCCATGATCCCCTTGATACTTAAGATCCGATCCTTTCATCGAATGATCCCTTATCGCCTATTGCCACAAATCTAGATCATGTCATATCACCTAATCCCTCTCCTGATACCACCCATCCAGATGCTACTATCTAATCATCTCCATCTCATGATCCCCCATCGTCACCTAAACCTACTATTCCCTCACCACTTTTATATCCCCTTGGTACTCTCACATTCTTCCATGGTGGTCTCCTTGCAGAAGAAAAACAAAGCATATATACCACCCATTATCCTCCACCTAATAATGTACTTGCATCATTCTTCAAGAATAACAAAAATGCTATCATGGATCGAATGCTCAAGAATAGGAACTATAAAGGAAAAGGTCTAGGCCTTCATGAGAAAGGTATTTTAGAGCCCATACAGGTCAAAGAAAAAATCTATACACAAGGTCTTGGATGTATCTATCAAGATTCACAATCTAAAGATGTTGGTACAACCTCTATAATTCCTCAATGAGCCTCTGCCAAAAGAAATATAGGCTCTTCCCATCGCCCTGCCAAATCATTTGCTACCATCCCCCCTCCTCCATCATATCACCTCAAAACAACCATCCATATTCCTCCTTCATCTGCTCCATCCATTTTGGGTCCTTACATCCCTGCATCCACCATCTCCCATCCTTCCTCTACTCCATCCATTTTGGGTTCTTATGTCCCTCCACCCACCATCACACATCCTCCAGGTATTACATCTATTTTGGGCCCTTATATCCCACAATCACCTCCCCCATCTCATCCTATTCATCCTTTCATCCATCCATCACCTATCCATGTCACCCATCATAAACATCCCACTCTCATATTCCCTAATCAGGATCAACAAAGGCATGCACCGACACATCCTCCATCCACATATCATCCTCAAAATCCTACCTCCATCACTCCATTCATATTTCCTCCACATCATTCAGCTCCTTGCACCCATCCCATAGCTATTAAAAGCACTTTGGATGCCAAAGTAAAAATGTATAAATCTACACATCCACATGAATCTAAAGGTCCCCATGTCCCCTCTAAAAGACATGGTGAAGAAAAGAAAAAGAAAATTCAAAATCCAAGTTAAATCTATAGGCCTCAAAGGCCCTCCAAAGCAAAAATTAAAACCATGTTGATCCCAAAGGAAAAAGCTTCAATACCTTCAAATGAAAAATCTATAATAACACCATCCAAAGCTTCTAATCCAAAAGCTAATAATACAAACCTTCCATCTCCTAAATCTATTTTGGGTCCTTGTGTCCCAACATTCACTATCCCATCTCCTCCATTGTCCCCACATCATCCATCCATTAATCCTCCCATCATTTCACATCCACCACCATCTGTGCCAATGTTGGTCCTGAACTCATCACCCCATCACGTGTCTACCACATCATTCCATCCATAGACTTTCCAAAATCCCATCCATTATCCCACATATCTCCCCCATCAGATCCCTTTAATCCATTCTCTTGCATAATCCATTTATCCTAGTAAGGTTGTACCAAAATCCAATATTCATTTCATACATGGGCTCTTAATACCTCACATGGAACTTGATGCTTGAGTCCTTCATCTGTATCCCTATGTCATGTCTTATAAATCCACTTATCCACATCCCTATCCTTATCCATCTCCATCCACATTCTATCCAAAAATTCCAAAAATCCAAAAAATCCAAAAAAGTAAAAAAAGTAAAAAATAAATTAAAAAATCAAAGAAATGAAAAAAAAGAGAGCAAAAGAAAAGAGAAATAATTAGTCCAATGGTGAGAACTTGGAAAAAAAGTTCCTTGGATAAGTACCATGATGAAAACCTGCAAACATGCATCATGCACAAATCCTCATTTGTCTCTTTCCACACTTGGGGGCAACTTCCTGATATGCATCCCCTCCATCCGCTATGCTTCCTGCTATGCACACATCTTCCTATTATAAATCCCCTTCATCCTTTTCCTCCATCCCACCTATCTTTTGCATCCTACCATCATATCCTATTTATCTCCAATCCCTCCATCGTTCTTGTGATCTTGATCAAAATAGGGGCACCTATCTATGGATGCTTTGGTCACCTCTTGGTATACATTCCCTCCATCCACACACTATCCTAATCCTTATTCACATCCATCTACCTTCACTATCCACCTGTCGTGCTAGCATCAACCTCCCTTCCTTATCCAAACATCCTACCTTCATCCATCAAAATCCCTCATCCACCCATCCTATCCTCCTCCAGTTATCTCCTTTATCTTCCCATCCACTTGTCTTTCGTCCCTCCTGCCCCATCACACATGAAATTTCTAGAGTGGGGGCCTCTATCTTCCTTTGTGACATAAGTCCTTGGATACATCATCCCCTCCATATCCCTATCCTTATCTATCCATCTAACTATCAATCACCTTTTCCTCATCCCCCTCCCTCTATCCATCATAACATCCTATTCATCTCCCCATCCTTATCTATTTATCCATCATAACATTCCTTCCATCTCCCCATCCTTATATTCCTATATATCTATCATGACAATCCCTTTGCATCTCCCCATCCTTATCTTCCTATCCATCCAAACAATCCCTTTTATCCCTCCTCCTTATCCCTCTATCCATCCATCATAGCATATCTTCCATCTCCCTATCCTTATCTTCCTATCCATACAAATCCTTATTCCTCTAACCATCCATCCTAGCATCTTTCCATTTCCTTATCTTTATCTATCCATATCTTCATCTTTATCCTCATCTCATTTCACAATCCCTTGTCATTGGTATCTAGCTATAGGCTTCCCTCCATGCAATCCAATGCCATCTATCTCATCGTCATCTCTCCCCCTTCTTTCACACATCTTTCAAATCTCCTATCACTTTTCATCATTCATCTCTCCATTATATCATCATCCCAATTCATCTTTTGATGAATTGGATAACTATCCCATCCCTAAGCTTCGTGTAATCACCATCATCCTATCCTATTTGCATGTTCTATCTTCTCTCATCGTATTGGTCCAATCTTTTTATCCACTTATCATGGTCATCACATCATGCTTTATCCACCATTTGTATTTGGTCTTTGGTCAAACTAATGTAGGCAAGGTTGATCATTTGATATGCCCTTAGGGATTTTGTCTGTCCTGTCTTTGTCATCTATCATCGATCTTCATTGTCCTCTTTTCACTTTTTTCCATGGTCTTTTATCAAATTACGAGGGATCTATGCTTTCAATTAGGCAAGGATAATCTTTGATCGCCCCCCAATCCCCTAGGTATTTAGGGTGTGTCAATCTCGTGTCTCATGTCTCGTGTCATTTCATCAAGTATGTCCTTAATCGGTTTTGAATATCCTACGTCATATCGATCTTTTAGTTTAGTATTCATACTTGGTCTTAATAGGATGCATCCTTCCCAATAGACCTCATCAACCCCATCCATCCCCTTGATCCTATGGAAAAGGATGTTGGAAATTGATTGTGATCTTTTGATACTTTTGGGTTTTGTTTATCATTTGAGCTCCCTATTACAACTTGTCAAGATCGCCATGATCTATCATATTATGGTGTGTTTTGATCGGTTAACATAGGGACATATCTTGATCTTTTCTTTGTTGTTGTCTTCTTGGTTGTCCCACATAGTACCCACCAAGATCCTTGCGGTCTTGTGTTACCTTGGGGAATCCTTTTGTGTTTGTGGTTATCCCAATGCCTGGCCTAACCAAGGTCTTCGTGACTTTGGGGTGTTGGGATAGCATTCTTGTCTGTTGCATTTGTTTTATGCATTAGAAACTGATTTTCCTTGGTTTCACATACCCTAGCACTTGGTGTCTTATGCTATAGCAAAAATCAGTGCTCCAAAAATGGAAAATTACATTAGGATTGTATTTCATGATCAACTCCATTGCATTTCATGATCAACTTTGTTGCATTTCATGATATTTTCCTCCATCCAATCTAGCACAAATAATCTAATCACATCCTTGGCCTTGTTCCTAGCCTTGCTACAAGACTTGATCCCATCATCATCATCATCATCATTAGGAAGTACCCTTCCCTATCCTTTGGTGTTGTTATGCGATGTATCCTTCCCTCATCAATAAAACTCATCCGGATGTATCCTTCTGTATCCTTGTGTTGTTTCAGGATGTATCCTTCCCTCATCAACAACACTTTCATCATCATCATCATCGGGATGTATCCTTCCTTATCCTCGTGTTGTTTAAGGATATATCATTTCCTCATCGACAACACTCCATCCATCGTCAACCCATCTTGGCTTGTAGCTTGATTGGGGAAACATCACCTTTGTCCTTACATCCATTTGTGCTCGTAATATCTTATCGCTTATCATCATCTCTTATCCATCATTTTGCATCATCTTCTCCATCTTTCCTTTCATCATCTCATCCATTTCAAGAGAACACCCGTGTTCTCTTAAACCCGCATGTCCTCTCAAGGGGGCATCCTCAATCCCTAATCTTCATCTTCACTCCCATTATCTTTCTTCCTAGTCACTCCTTTGATGACTGGGGCATATTTCCCGATCTAACCATCTTCTTCCGAGTTCTATATTTTAATATTGTTTGAAATGATGCTACTTCATAGCACCATCTCAAAGAGGGAAAAAATGTAGACACCTAAATTTGGACACTTACACTTGTCCAAATTTATCCCTTTTCATCTAAACATCCTCTTATTTGCATTAATTAAGTAATATTGCTATTATTTATTTAATATCTTTAAATTCTTCTGAATCCCTAAGGTATTTAGTTAATAATTAAATACCTTACCCTTTATCCCCCTTTTCCTCAAAGAATTAAATAAATAATACATTTATTTAATTCCTCACATGTCACATCCTCCACTTGTTCTTAATCTTAATCCACTTGCTAATCCCATCATTAGGGATGTGCACATGTCTAATCCTTGGTTAGGATGTGTCACATCCTCCAAATTTTGCAAGTTGGCTCCTAATCTTTATTAGTCACTAACTATCTTCTAATCACTAATTAGCTAGTCTAATCAGTACCTTAGTCAACTTTCTCATCTCCCAAGGAATATTAAATTTCTTTTATTATCTCCATGTGAATTTAAAATTCACTTTTATTCCTCCAAGGAATCTCCTCTTCCCCATGTGATCATTGAGAGGTTACATCAGTCACATGGGTTAGGAACCTTCCATTATAAGCACCTTGTCTTATCCAAGGTACCTCTCATCTTCCTTTTTGGGAACCTTGTATTATCCTTAAGATATCCCCAATGATGTGAATTTAAAATTCATTTTTATTCTTCCAAGGAATCTCCTCCTCCCCATGTGATCATTGAGAGGTCACATCACCCTCTTCTCAAGGTACTTTCAAAGTACTTGTCCTTCTTCCACATCACTTGTCCTTCTTCCACATCATTTGTACCCTTTCCATCTCACCATGTCCTTTGGAAACTTGATCCTCCACATGGCAAGATGTGAGGGCTTGTGAGTCCTCATCTCACCATATCCCTCCATCTTGACCATGGTGGCTCAATCCTGACCATTGAATTCTCTAGAGAATTCAATTTCTTCTATAAATACCCCCCCTTCTCATTTATTCAGGGTCTAGTCACACACCTTAGGCATTTTTAGCACACTCAAGTTCTCAAGCCATTATCAAGCACTTCTTTGCATTCAAGCAATTTTGCATACTTACCTTCATTCCACCATTATTGCATGCTTTGAAACTCTCTTTGCATTCATTTACCAAAATACCCACCATCATTTTAATCTCCATCAAATCCTCATCATTTTGCATGTAATCCTAGATCATTTTCCATCAAAAGGAGCATACAACCAAGCTTCAATCAAGGGCCAACCAAGGGATCAACACAGATAAAAGGTATAATCATTCTTGCTTTATCTTTTCTTTTATTTGTGTTCAAATTAGGCTAATCTTGAGGTGGTCTTGTGTTCTTTACATTGCATTTTTAGTTAGTTTTGCATATTTAGAAGTAAAAAACATGTGCACATAGGATCATAATAAAAAAAAAGTGAAATCATGGTCTGACCTAATTGGAGTGGGAGTAGTGCGAGAGAGACATTTTTATGTGTCTAGAACTTCTACACACAACATTATTAGAATAAAGATATTAGGTTATGGAGCTAACGTAACACCTCACAAAACATAATGTATAATATTAAAAATAAATTATTATATTTTATATTTAAGAAGTTTTATAGGTGTATGAGGTGGGTTCAACAAAATATAGTGTATTAAACTTTATTCAACAAAGAGAGAACTAGTTCTTTATGTCAAATGATCCCATTGAACACTACACTATGCTCAACTAGTTATTTTTAAGGAAGAAGATAATCTACTACTAATATAATATAAGGAGTAGATTCTTCTAGCCGATCCTAATGTGTTTTACCCTTGAGAGTTCACTAATTTCTAACAAGGCGAAATATTGGGAGAAATTAAACTATTTTTTATTTACATAATTTAAATTACACATTTATTAAGCTAAAATAATGAAAAATTGAAAGTAGAAAATAACTTGAACAAGAAATTTATAGACCTATATTTTGGATGCCAACACATATAAAAAATGTCTACACATCATGTTGTAGTCTTATGGTAGAAGCATAATATTTTCCTATTTCCCTTGGGAAATATTCCCATTCAACACAAAGATGAAACCAATAATACCTTAAAGATTATTAGTTGATAAAAAATTAAAAAAACTAGATTTAATCAATACATTTAAATAAAAATAATAAAAATAACAATGAAATGAAGATATCAATAAACACCCATGTGGTTGGATATCTTTTAGATAAAGAAAATTGCAGCTACATGGAATAAATGAAATGTTTTGGGTCTATTTGGGATCTTTTCGAGAATGGTCTTGAGCCCCTATGTTGGTCTCTCAACCTCCAAAAATAGAAAATATATAGAAAAATATAAGTAGAATGTGTGTTCCTATCTTAATTGTTTTTAGGATTGAAAGATCAATGAAATTGGAAGTAAGATAAAGTAAAATGTAAATAATAATGTTGATAAGTAATAAGTGAGATCTTAAGTTCCAAAGATAATAACAACTAGGATTCTACAATGATCAAATGAAGAATACACAGATAATTTAGAGAAAATAACAATATAAATCACCTTACAAGCTTGTTAAAAGTAATGGAGGTAAGAATATTATTGGTAAAATTAATAAGCTAATAACCATGGTGAATAATGCTAAAAAAGAGTGAAACATTTCAAGAATGAATAAATTGCTAGCTAATAAGATAGACTAAAAATAGATTGAATTGAGGGCGAAATAGGAGTTGGGTAATCATTCAAATTACTGCAAAGTGCTTATATATAGACTAAGAAGGTGGAAATGAAACAAATGGTTGTAAATTACTATAGGATGATGAACCATCATAAAACCATAGCACATCATGAGGATGTCTACAATTTATGAGCTAGTGTATACACAATTCCAACTTAACAAAGGTCCAAAAGCTAGGAAATAGAATAAACATGACATGTGTCATCAAATTTTGGAAAAAGAATCACAATAGTTTAATGCTTGGAATCATAATGGGAAAAGGTTAAGGAAAAAATTGAAATGACCTACAAATGTTTTAAAGGAGATGGACACAAAAGTGAGCTCAAAAAATACTGTGAAATTGTAAGGATATACTTGATTTGTCATTAAAAGATGGATGTTTCCATAAGGGATTTAATGAATTTATTTCCAATAGGTGGAAATAAAGTCTCTCTTCAATACCTTATATTATTATTTTTTAATTTTAAACCTTTTCACCATACCAATAATGAATGCATTCATACAAAATGTCTCATTTGAGAATAGTGTAAAGGTGCCACTAGATATTTTTCCATATGCATCTCAAGGGAACAAACCAACTATGGTAGCACATTAGGGTAGCTAGGTAAATTCTACTAGAGGCTCTAGTTCATTCCTTTGGTCTGTGTATTCTTCCAAGCTACATTACACCAAGGTAGTCTCTTAAGAGTCATAAGAGCAAAATGTTGCCAAAATTTTGTCTACGTATTCTCTCATTGGCATGTATAAATGACTTTTTTACACCTATAGGTGGGTGTTGAGTCCCTCTATAGTACCATATATCATTTTTTTTAACTACATACCATTTTATCATGCCAATGATCAACACACATTCTTATAAAATGCTTCAATTGAGAGTAGTGTAAAGGTGCCAATAGGAATATTTTATTATTTTACACCTTTTGGGACTAAAGAAACCATTCTATCACATTGGAGTGATTGGGTGAATGCTACATGAGACCTCAATTTATTTTATAGGTCTTTGAATCATTCCAAGTTACATTGCATTGAGGTAGTCTCTTAAGAGCCCTAAGAGGAAAAAAATTCCAAAATGTTGTCTACCTATTATCTTAATATGTGGCACCTACAAATGTCTCATTTACATCTATAGTTAAACGTTAAATCCATCTATAGTACCTTTTCTCAACTTTTTTAAACTTTGAACCATTTGATAATACCAATAATGAATAAATTCTATGAAATATCTCATTTGAGAGCAATGTATAGTTTCCAATAGGTTTTATTTGTTCTTCCACATCCTATGGGTCTAAATTGACTACATTATTATATTGGATTGGATGGGTGAATGCTACTAGGAGCCTTAATTTTTTCTATAGGTCTCTTAATCCTTCCAAGCTTCATTGCAATGAGGCAGTATCTTAAAGCCCTAAGAGAAAAAAATATTGCCAAACATTTTCTATCTATTCTCTCAATTAGTGGCAACTATCGATGTATTATTTACACCTACAGGTGTATTTTGAGTCCACCTACAATAACCTATCTCATTTTAAAAAAAATACACACTATTTTGACCATGCCAAAAATGAATGTATTTTCTCTAAATGCCTCATTTAAGAGTAGTGTAAAGGTTCCCATAGGATTCTTTTTATTCTTTTGCAGCTCATGGGACTAAACCAACTATGCTAGCACTTTAGAATGGGTGGGTGAATGCTATAAAGGCCTAAATTATTTCCATAGTCCTTTCAATCCCTCTAGGCTACATTGCATCAAGGTAGTGACTTATTTCCCTAAGAGAAAAATGTTTCCAAACTTTCGTGCCTACCTATTACCTCAAACTATGACACCTATGAATGTCTCATTTACACATATAGGTGGATGTTGAATCCCTTTATAGTACCCTATCTTAATTTTTTCAAATTAAAACTATTTTACCATGCTAATGATGAATGTATTCTTGCAAAATGTCCCATTTGAAATCAATGTAAAGGTGCTAATAGGATTTTTTCCTTCTTTTGCACCTTGTGGGACTGAATTGACTATCCTTGCACATTGGGGTGGGTAGGTGAATGCTAATGGAGGTATTGACTTGTTCTATAGATCTCCAAACCCTTTTAGGCTACATTGTACCAAGGCAATCTCTTAAAATTTGCATGAGAATTTTTTTTTCAAACTTTTTCCTTCTTATTCTCTCAATCGATGACACTTACAAATATCTCATTTGCATTGACAAGTCGATGTCAAGTCCTTTTATAGTACCTGATGTCAAATTTTTAAACTCCAAACAATATGACTATGCCAACAATGAATGTATTATTAAAAATTTTCTTATTTGAGAGTAGTGTAAATGTGTCAATAGGATATTTTTGTTCTTTTACACCTTGCGGGACCCAACTAACTATGATAACACACCATGGTAGAAAATAGGTGAATGATAATATTATCCTAAATTAATTTCATAGGTCTCAAGATCCTCCTTGGCTACATTACACCATGAAAATTAAGAGGAAAATAATCAAAGCTTAATAATATCATGAATCTGACTTACACAACAATAACTTATGAATGGAAAATGTCACTGATATGGCTCATTAAAACACTATGAATTTTGTAGATGTTGATGAAATCAAATAAATAATATAATTTTGGAGTCATGACTAAGATAGAGATGTCATAAATGGGTGAAATGGTATTTTTCACTTATCTTTTGGGCATCCTAAACTAATTTGTGCAGCCTTATTACAATTCTCATCTAGGTTATCAATGTCCTAGATGGTTTTTCATGAGAACCTTGTCTTTCCTTGACCCATGATGAATATTATTAGCTTCAAGGATATAAAATGGCTATCCTTAATTTATTTCTTTGAATTAACTCACATTGGCTCATATATGCTATCTATGTGCACTCAAATTATATACATCAAACTACATCGAAATATGATACCATTGCATAAAAATAATAAATATGACATCTATATATAATGTAAAATTTCATATGTACATAATGTCATGATAATTCCATATAGTGTATATATTATATCATGAATGTATAATAAAATCCATAGAGGCATGGGGTGGGGGGCCAAGCTCAATTGGATAAAACATCCTGTTGCAGGCAAGAGATCACAAGGTCTAGTATCCCCCCAAACCCGTGGTATCAGAGGGTGTGTCATGCCAACATCGTCGGTCATGTGAATTTTTTTTTACTAGGTGCACTATAGTTTATAGGGGGATAGATACCTGACCGATTCATGCAGTCTAAAAAAAATCCATAGAGGTAGACAATGTTATATATTGATAAAACAAAAGCATGTTTATAAAAAATCCATTTAGGCATACAAAAAATGCCATAATATGTTAGTCTTATGGACTGGGATAGAAGATTTGATGACTCTTTATCTCTAAGGAATTTAGAGAAGTTAGCAATGGTTGTTGTTTTCAAACCTGCTAACTAGACCTCCTCTCTAAATTTTCTTGGATGTCTACCTATTAATACAATAAAATATAACATTTATATAGAAAAAAGAAATATACAATGACATAAGTGAATAGTCACTTAGCATAATTTGATAATCTATATTAATCATTCTCTGCTTCTCTTCATCTATCTAAGGGGAAGATGTATGAATTGGAGTTGTGACCACCTATGAAAAGAATGAAGAAATAAATTAGAATAAAGATGAAGTTGGTGTGTATAAGGTCTTGTATCTAGGTATTTCCTAGTAGGGGACTTATTCACATGTTAAGTTTACTTAGGTCCTAAGATTATTTCTAGAAGTCTTAGTTGTCATTTCTAAATTTTATCTTATCCTAGGTATTAATGATAATTTATCTCATTAGGATTAAGACACATGTCATGATCTTTTCTAATCCTATCTCACACCTTTCCTTTATAAGCAAGGTTTCTCTTGCATCTTGCAAGCATCAAGAAATATCAATACATCTAGAATATTTTGAATCTTGTATCATATTGTATTCTTATTTGGTAGAATAATATCTTTTGTTGTTTCTTCTCTCTTATGTGTGTGAAATTTATTTGGTGTTGCAAATTGAATATCTTGGTTATTCACTTCAATTTTGCATCTTATCTTTGAATTTGACAAGCCCCTTCCTTTCTTAGAGATTTTCTTTGATCACTATTATAATTTGGTTTCTTGTATGATCTTGTAAATTTACGTATGCTCTTCTCTTGCATTTCAACATGATTTGAAGAATAAAAATGATCTGCAAAGATCTATTGGTTCTATATTGCATGTGTTCTCTTTGGTGAGATTTGGTGATTATAGCTCTTTTGGCTGTAATGGTAGTATGTTTGGTTGTCTGATTACATCTAGGAGGCTAAAGAAAGTCATATTTGACTCTTTTTCACTCAATTTGACTACCATTTATAAAATTAGCAAACAAGGCTTTGAAGCTCAGATTTGGTGAATAGATTTTTTTGGAGCATTTTTTATCCAAAAAAACCCTGTCATTGTGTCCAGGTGGTCGAACAGATGAATTTTGATATAAAATTTTTCGTTTACTAAAAAAAAATATTGCTCAATGTAGTGTAGAAATTTGCACACCTTTACAATTTCACATTATATTTTTTGGCCCCCTAATTTATTAGACTTAATTAAGCTTCTAATTTTCCAAATTATGCATTCCAAAGCCTTATTTTTGTTGTTTTATGAAGGTGAACCAATATTTAACAAATGCATTCAATCATTAAATCACCTTGGATCAAGTGTGTCATGGAAGTTTGGGCTAGGACCCATTCACCCAAGGGTGAATGGGCCCCCCTTCTTGGCCAGGACCTAAATTCAAATATGTTATTAGTGGTATTTTAATATCCAAAATTCAAATATGAAGTGTTGGAATTTAGAATATAATTTCTTGGAAAGGATAAACACCTATAAATACCTAGTCTTTTTATCATTTGAAATCTAAGCAACATGATCTAGCAATTCAAGAGAAAATACTATTGTCAAGAGCATTCAAGAGCAGTATATAAGAGAATTATTACAACAATTCAAGATCCAACATCATGTCAAAGTTTATGTGTGTTCATGTTCATGTTATGTGAAGGATAACATTTTTTTAGGTCTCCAAGCATTCAATCATCCAAGCAAAACAAGAAAGCAAGATCCAAGACCCTTGAAGAGATGTGTATGTCTTCAGTCCTTCAAGGAAGCCATTGAAGGGTGGTGAGTTAAAACATTATGTCCATTCATGATTTCCATTCAAGTTTTTATCATTGACATTACCATTGTGGAATTAGAAACACTAACATGGGTTTTTATTGAGGCAAGCCCCTATATGGCACAACATTTCCCCTCTTTGTGAATGTGTCGGTTGCAGGTTTGAAGTGGATTGATGAGAGTTTGAAGATCCATTTTTCATTGTTGTGTTTATTGTCATCATTTCGTATTTTATTAAGCTAAAGGGAGGGTTATGTAATGTGAAATTACACATGGTGAAATTTTATGACATTACATTTTTCCCCCACTTTAGTGAGCATATATATTCTAACATGTGCAAGCTAAAGTAGATAGAAAGAGGTTGAAGAGAATATACCCAGGATGAAGAGGAAACAAGTCTTCAATTAGATATATGAACTAGAGAAGTTGAGCCAAGATGTAAAGAGGACATAGGTCTTCCATCCTACAAAGTTGATTGTAATCTCACCACAAACATGTTAGCTACAAACAAACACGTTAGGTGAAAAAGTGAAAAATAGACATGATGAAATTTGAAGACATGACAATCTGATTAGCTAAGAAAACACTAATAGGTATGGATATCATAGCTAGAGTCCATATGACAAGTGAATAGGCCTATGGATATTACAAATTGTATTGTAGGTCAGTCACATAAAAGATCTAGAAAAGAAAAGTATAGTCAAGTTTCCCCCAAGTTAGACAATGAGATCATAAGAAATCAAGAGATATACTTTTAAGATTTTTTTTTTAAAAATAAGAATAAGTAGATATAATAGCCCCCCTTAGAATGATTTTTTCTACATAAAGGAGCACATGTCATTCTAAGGAGAAGAGAAAGACACAAAGATATTGTGGCACGACATACATAGTGAGATGTATCCATGGCATTTTGTCATGTGAGGGACAACACATAGAATCCACAACATTAAGAAGAGAAGAGATGAATAAATCAAGATCATAAGAGGATCCAATCATTCAGGGTCAGAAATGATCATAAATATAGATAAATAAATATAATATTATAATATGTATGAATTGTCATCACCCCCCAAATAGATCAGAATAGGAAGAAGAGCACATGAAGACAAAATAAAAATTGGGTCAACATGGAAGAGGCCTAAATGCCTCAATGCTTTGCATCATTCTCGACATGAAAAAACAAAGTTTATGAAAAAAAGAAGAATAATGAGACAAATAGAAGCATACGATATATTTTCTCTCATGTATCCAAGTACCTACAAGGGTATCAAGGGTCTTCCAAGAAAGAGAAAAATCATAAATAGACAAATATGGGGGAACACAAACAAGCACACAAGTCTAATATAAAGATTAAGAAGAGGTACCGCTCTAGTCTAAAACCTCCAACAAGTCATCTTGCTCCCAATATAGATCATTGTAGGGGAGGGAAGACAAGCCTATAGGGGAATAGCAAGGGTGGTTCCTTCTGACTCACTTGCAATAAGAGGAAAGGAGGAGGCCACTTCAACACCCTCATCAACAAGGTCTTACAAGGCTAATGTCACAAACTTAGCAAAATGGAAGAAAGGGTGCGACTATCCTCCATTAAGTTTAACATACACTTCTTTAGAGTGAATTGTTGTGACTGAATAGGTGGAGGACGAATAGGAGGGTTATTTCCAACCTCTAAAAGAGGGGCAATGATAAACTCTAGGGAAGGAGATGTTGTACTCATCATGAAAATGATGCAAGCCAAACCAGAATAAGATGAAGGGGACAAAGAAGACTTTTTGTGACCATCTTTTGGAACAAGGTGATTCTCTAACTTGTGCTTAAGTGAAGGATGGGAAGTCCTCACAACAGAAGCGAAAGAAGAATAAGGAGTAGAAGCCACAATAGACACAACCTTTGTGTGAGGCATGTCAATGTGCTCAGGGAAAAGAGAAATATATGGTGAAGAGGTAATTAGAGGAGGCTCTACAGAAGGAGCGATTAACAATTGCACCCTCTTGGGGTGAGGTTCATTGGGATCCATTGAGGAAGTCAGAAGAAAAATAGAGGTGATGGGTGTATACACCTAAAAATGGTTATCGCATTCAATTAATTAAATACAACCTATTTGATTAATACTTCAACTACATATAAATAAGGTCTTACTTTATTTATATTGTTCACTTTATTTTTAATTCTCCTAATTCACATTCTCCAAAATTAAATAAACAAAAAACCTTAAACGTGTTGATTTAATTAATCTTCCCTAATCCTAATTAGGAATTAGAGCACATTTCTACAACTTTTTGTGTGCCACCTCATAAAGGTTACATGAAAATAAATAAGCCTAATTATTCATTAGAATTATCCTCACACACTTCCACCAATAAGAAAAAGCACATGGCTTTATTCCCCCACACTTCCAACAAATTTGGAGCACATGGGTCTTTGTTTCACACACTTGGAGTCCCATACATTTGGCATGCTTCCAATTGGTTAAGGGATTCTCATCACACACATGGCATGTTGTCCTTGGTCAAGGGGACAACATCCCGATTCCTTTCATCTCCACCATCTATCTTGTCTCCTTTGAATTTGAACTATTGATAGGTGCCACCTCACAAAATGCTTGAAAAACTCTATAATACACCCCTTATCCTTTTCATTATCATCCACCTTTTGAGTAATGTTATAATGCTATTTTTAAATAAAAATTGGAATAGTGTTATAATGCCATTTTTCATCCACACTTTGAGTATTGTTACCATGCAGGTTTTTCGTAGGAGCTTGGAGATTTCATGGAGTCTTATACTTAGTTTTCATATCATGTGTTACTTTGCATTCTCATCTTATATTAATTAATTGCTTCATAGTTACATTTTATCATCACCATTGCATCATAGTTACATTTTAGGTTAGTTTGTTTTATGTTTGCATTTGAGCAAATGCATAATCATAGATAGTTCATTTTAGTTTCATATCATCTCACTCATCTCCACTTGTTCATTCATCATCAACATCATCCTTCATTTATCTTTGCATCGGCCACTATCCTTTCCATGGTTTTTTTTCATTTAGAAGCATACCACTAATCATTCCACCACACATTTGCACATAGAAATCATCTTAGCTTGCATATTAACCATCAAATCTCATTTTCTAGGTAGTCATTTTAACAACCTTTGTGCCCATAGAAATTTGAGGGCCAAATGGTTTAATAAATCCCTAGAAATAGAGGAAAATGGTACATATTTGAAAGATTTGATTGTATTACGAAAGAGAGTAGTTTTACTTGCTTCAAACTTTGAATGTAAACCGTCTCATTAAGGTTTGTGTTGACATTAGAATAACTCTCCACATTCGACACACGCACAAAATGGCGCCCATCGTGGGGCCTTTGCCTCACTTGTTGCTAACTTTTGTGATGTTCCTTGGACATTGGGTGCCATTTTGTGCATGTGTTGAAAGTGGAGAGTTATTCTAATGTCAACACAAACCTTAATGAGACAGTTTACATTCAAAGTTTGAAGCAAATAAAACTACTCTATTTCATAATATAATCAAATCTTTCAAATACATATCATTGTCCTCTATTTCTAGGGATTTATTAAAATGTTTGGCCCTTAGATTTATATGGGAACAAAGGTTGTTAAAATGAATACCTAGAAGATGAGATTTGATGCTTAATATGCAAGCTAAGATGATTTCTATGTGCAAATGTGTGGTGGAAGGATTAGTGGTATGCAAATGTGTGCTGGAATGATTAGTGGTATGCTCCTAAATGAAACAAAATGATGGAAAGGATAGTGGATGCTAAGATAAATGAAGGATGATATCGATGATAGATGAACAATTGGAGATGAGTGAAATGATATGCAACTATAGTGAACTATCCATGATTATGCATATGCTCAAATGCAAACATAAAAAAAACTAACCTAAAATGTAACTATGATGCAATGGTGATGATAAAATGTAACTATGAAGCAATTAATTAATCTAAGATGAGAATGCAAAGTAACACATGATATGAAAACTAAGTATAAGACTCCATGAAAGCTCCAAGCTCCTACAAAAAACCTGCATGGTAACAATACTTAAAGTGTGGATGAAAAATGGCATTATAACATTACTCAAAAGGTGGCTGCTAAATGCTAAGGCAAGAGGGTGTATTTATAGGTTTTCTCAAGAATTTTGTGAGGTGGCACCCATCAACGGTCTAAATTCAAAGGCGAAAAGATAGATGGCAGAGATGAAAGGAATCAAGATGTTGTCCCCTTGACCAAGGACAACATGCCATGTGTGTGAAGAGAATCCTTTGACCAATTGGAAGCATGCCAAATGTATGGGATTCCAAGTGTGTGAAACAAAGACCCATGTGCTCCAAATTTGTTGGAAGTGTGGGGGAATAAAGTCATGTGCCTTTCTCATTGGTGGAAGTGTGCGTGGGGATAATTCTAATTAATAATTAGGCTTATTTATTTTCATGTGACCTTTATGAGGTGGCACACAAAAAGTTGTAGAAATGTGCTCTAATTCTTAATCAGGATTGAAGAATGTTAATTAAATAAACATGTTTAGGATATTTTGTTTATTTAATTATTTAGAAGAATGTGAATTAGAAGAATTATAAGGAAGTGAACAATATAAATAAAGTAAGACCTTATTTATATGTAGTTGAAGCATTAATCAAATAGGTTGTATTTAATTAACTGATTATGATGACCTTTTTTAGGTGTATAAATTTTTCCCCTCTTTGAAGTGATGTGTTTACACGTTACTTCAAAGAAAATTTTGATGTCGATTCTTAGAAAATATTTTGATTCCCCAGACGATGTCAGATTTCGATGCCCTGGACAATGCTCTAGACTTTTAAATTTTAGGTATTGACAAATATATGCCCCCTCGAGAGATAAATCGGTGAATTTGTGTATGTGAAATGAAATGTTGGAATGATGTGATGGTGTTGCGATGAGTTGATGATGATCCAACATGGATTCAATGATATTTTGATGTTAGAGATGATTTATCTCTCAAAATTTGATTGAGCCTACTAGATTGATTAATTGATAAATTGATGCCTTATGTTGCCTCCTTGTGTTTGATGTTTGATGATCTAATTCTTAATCAGGATTGAGGAAGGTTAATTAAATAAACATGTTTAGGATATTTTGTTTATTTAATTATTTAGAAGAATGTGAATTAGAAGAATTAAAAGGAAGTGAACAATATAAATAAAGTAAGACCTTATTTATATGTAGTTGAAGCATTAATCAAATAGGTTGTATTTAATTAACTAATTATGATGACCTTTTTTAGGTGTATACATTTTTCCCCTCTTTGAAGTGATGTGTTTACATGTTACTTCAAAGAAAATTTTGATGTCGATTCTTAGAAAAGATTTTGATTCCCTAGACGATGTCAGATTTCGATGCCCTGGACAATGCTCTAGACTTTTGAATTTTAGGTATTGACAAATATATGCCCCCTCGAGAGATAAATCGGTGTATTTGTGTATGTGAAATGAAATGTTGGAATGATGTGATGGTGTTGCGATGATTTGATGATGATCCAACATGGATTCAATGATATTTTGATGTTAGAGATGATTTATCTCTCAAAATTTGATTGAACCTACTATATTGATTAATTGATTAATTGATGCCTTATGTTGCCTCCTTGTGTTTGATGTTTGATGATCACATTCATCCTTTGTGTTGATGATGATTGATGGTGTTGATAGATTAGATGTCCATTGATCTCATGATAGGTGAGATGCAATGATAGGATGATGATAATTGACCTTATGATAGGCGAGGATCAATTATAAGTTGATTGATTTGATAAACCTCATGATAGGTGAGGTTGGATTGATTGAACCTCATGATAGGTGAGGATCAATGATAGATTGATGATTGACCTCATGATAGGTGAGGATCAATGATAGTTTGATTGATTTACCTCATGATAGGCAAGGTGCATTGATTGATGAACCTCATGATAGGCAAGGTTGAATTGATTGATGAACCTCATAATAGACGAGGTTGAATGATAGATTGATGATTGACCTCATGATACGTGAGGATCAATGATAGTTTGATTGATTCACCTCATGATAGGTGAGGTGCCTTGATTGATGAACCTCATGATAGGTGAGGTTGAATTGATTGATGAACCTCATGATAGGCGAGGTTGATTTGATTGATGAACCTCATGATAAGCGAGGTTTATTTGATTGATGAACCTCATGATAGGAGAGGTTACATTGATTGATTGATGAACCTCATGATAGGCTAGGTTGATTTGATTGATGAACCTCATGATAGGAGAGGTTGAATTGATTGATAAGATTGCTAATTTGCGATATGTTATGATCATAGGAGGATTTTCGCATCTAGTGCAAGCAGATTCAGATTTGATTGGACAATGTGGTTTGAATTCTCTAATTCATTGGTATGCCCTAGTATAGGATTGATTAATGTACTGAGACTTGATGATGTAATGAGACCTAATGCACACTGACTCAGTTGAGATATTATTATTTTTTCCATGTTTGATAATGTACCTCTCGATATTTGGATATCCTTGTACACTTGACATTATTTTGATATATATATGATATGCAATGATGATGATGGTTGATCTATGTGTCTATGATTTCATATGATGATGATCATGATGATTATGATGGATGCATTTGATTTCAATGTTATGATGACGATTTTGATGTTATGATATGTGATGGATTCAATGATGATATGATAATGCATGGTCAATGATTTGATATGCTTTATGGATGATGGATTTGATTATGAAAATGATGTAAGATTTTTTTGTAATGATGAATCATGTGATGCAAATGATTATGCAGATGATTGTGTTTTAGGTTATTAAGCTTAAATGAGTGAATCTGTCCAACTTCCAAGAGTAGTGGGAAGGTTGTCGTCAATTGATCATTAATTAAGTTAAGCTTCACAAAACCTGACATATTTCCCAATTCTTTTGGAAATTAGAAGAGACTCACTCATTTAAGCTTAGTGAACCACTTCCCTAATGCTACTATATGAAATGATTTTGATTATGCGAATGAGATGCAATGCAGTTGTTTTTGTGTTTTCTGATGCAAATATTATAATGTGATGCATGAATGGATGAATTATGTTGTAACTATATGAAAATGACATGTTTTTGTTTAATGTCAAGTGTACTCAATCCATTGATAAGAGAGATAACCTCATTTTGAAATTGTTGCAACTTTGGAAAACTTATAGATACACATGCAATACTAACATGAATGTAGTCTAACTTAACTATGCAAATCTCATTTTCAAAAGTTTTTATTTATATTAACCAATTTTTCATGCTTTTCATCATCATTGGGCCTTTAAAATGTTGAAAGTGAGTACAAGCATCGATGGCATATTTTAGACCAAGTTGACCTGAGTACTACTTCCATGATGTTTTAAAATTGCAAGTTAACACAAGCATCTAAGTATAATTAAACCAAGATGACCTGAGCATTGCTTGTTTAAACAGACAAGAGTTAATCTTTTTCCTATGCAAATTCAGAATGTCATCAATGATACTTTGTAGCGCATGTCTTGTGACAACTTGCATAGTAATAGTGATAAACTCATAGACAACAAACAAAGAAAAGCATACTCCTTCCTTGCTCCTCTAGTTCGATACATCATCAAGGACTCGAGAGCTATGATATAAAAAATCAAAGTAGAACAATGTGAACCTTCGTGTTTAAGGTGATAAACCCTTGATTCAGAAAGATCATCATCCATTTGAAGTTTTTGTTTGTAATGTTAGTCCGACGACTGTTTGTTTGTTGGTTCAAGCTCAAAGTTTATTTGCCCCTAGTGAGTGCAAGATTTTTCCCCTAGTGCAGGGTGAGACACATCCACAATGACCAAGATCTAACCTAAAGACCTATCCTAGGGGCCTCGGGGGTTGATCAATAGATTAGCCTTGCCTATGTTATACATGCAGAGACCACGCAGTTTGACTGACGACACGAGCAAGATTTACAAGACGAAAATATGAACATAACAGACACCTAAAAGACTGACCTAAATGTCTCAGGGGATAATCAAAGATCACCTTTTCCTAGATTTTAAGCTCAGAGATGACATAGTTTGAATGAAGACTATGTTTTGAGTTTTTGACTTTTTCACCTGTTTTTGGGATTTTCATATGTTTTGAATGTTTTTGGGATTTTCAATTTGTTTTGAATGTTTTTGGGATTTTTGATTTGTTTTGAATGTTTTTGGGAATTTTGATTTTTCGACCTTGAGAATGTACAAGAATCCAATCCAATGCAGGACATGCCCCCAGTGTGATACGATAAGACAAACTAATTTTTAGAATGGGCTGAGTAATGCTAGGGGATACCATGATACAAACATTGGATCAAGCTATGATGCAAAAATGGAAGCGTGAAAAATGCAAAGATGGAAGCCTAATGGATGAAGATATGGATATGACCGATTGAAGGAACAAGATTCCCCACAATAGAGGTAATGCAACCATGGATAAATTATAGATCAAAATGAAATATTCACTGCAAAACATGTCACACAAGCAATATATCTCTTGTCGAAAGATGATAATGGTTGATTGATTAAGATGTCAGGAATGAGTGATTCCATAAGGCATGATGATGATAAGATTAATGATTGTTGATGATTGATTTACAAAAGATATGAGGATTGGATAATGTTTTATAGCTAGGCTCAAATATGATTTGCATGATAAGATTCAAGGTTGCAAAGGGACATGACATGGATTTTGATAAGGTAGGAGATATGGAATGGAAGAAAGCAAGGATAATGATAATGAATGGGATGATCATGAGAAACTAGATAAGATACAGACACAAGGCCCCAATATTTTTCCCCCATTCCTCATCAAGACCAAGGATAGGAAGAAAAGATGTATTTAGAAAGAATGATGGAATATGGATAAGGCGAAGGATATGATATGAAAGATATGGAAATAGTGAATAGGATAAGATACATGATGTTCAAGGAGATCCTTAACTTTGTCAAGATCAAAGGTGAAAATGTGGAAGATAATATATGCATGATAGGAAAATGGAAGAAGGACTTAAGCATCAAGTTTCACAACCAAATATCCCTCTAATAAACCATGGAAAAGGGGATTAAACTCATAAATGTTGGCAGATTTAGGGTATGATGGAATAATGGATAGGAGGTTGAAAGGTTTGTTGATGGATAGATGGAAAGGATGGCAAGATCAACATTGGCACACACCTTGAAGGGTGGTGAAGTGATGAAGGAAAAATGGATTTGGAAGGTGATAGGATTTTATATGCAAGATTGGAGGAAGCTTTTGAATTAGCAAATTTGGGTGCGGATTTAGATTTCATTGCTTCTATGAGACTTTTTGGAATCCACATGATTTTTTACTTTGATATTTTCTTTGTGGGTCATTGTGGCCTTTGAGATTTTTATCTTTGATTTATAGACCTTTGTGGTTTTGGAAATTTTTCTTTTTGCTTTGATGGGCCTTTGTGGCCTTTTTTATTTTTCCTTTGATTTTGGATCAAATTTTCTTTTGCTTTGGCATGCCTCTTCAAGGAGACATGTTGATCCTTTGATACATGTGGATTTTGATATGGAAGCTTTTGAAATTTGGCACCCAAGTTGCTTCCAAGAGCAATGGGAGGGATGGATAGAGATGAATGGTATGGAGGTATTATGGATGAGTGAGTGTAGGTAGAATTTTGAAAGGGTATCAAGGATGTGTGCCTTTGTTGTTCTTGATGAATATGATGAGGACCTAGGATAGATGGAAGGTTTGATGAACTAGGATGAGGACCTAGGATAGTTGGAAGGTTTGGTGGATTAGGATGAGGACCTAAGATAGATGGAAGGTTTGAAGGACTAGGATACTTAGGGCTATAACCAAGGCCATGGTAATATGGGTTTTCTTGGGAAAAAAGGGGTTCTAGGATACCTTGTTCATGAAGGCCTAATCCTTTGCCTTTGTAGTTCATACTTTGAAAAATTCGTTTACCAATGGGATATGTGTTGTTTGTGAAACAAGACGCAAGTCCATTTTGGGGAGGATATGATATGAATGAAAGGGTAGGTGTTGGAAGTAAACCAAAGTGGATGATGGTGGAGGATGTAAGGAAAGCTTAGGTGTGGAACAAACTCTCCTAACGTCAAAACCTTAGGGAAGAATGCAGAGGTGACTTTAAATTTTCAATTACAGTCCAAATAAGATACTCATGAAAGAAATAACTGAAACAGAGAAATTAACATGCACAGATGAACACCGGATTTACGTGGGAAAACCCTTACGGGAGAAAAACCCACCACACCAAGAAAAGCCTCTTTGTATTACCATAAGTAAAATTACATACAGAGTTCGTACTTAACTTTCTGATGTCAATTTACAGCAGTAGATTCAATGATCAACCTTGTGCAGAACATCCCAGTTACAATGCTCTCTGAATTGAATTCACACACTCTGATCATCCATCAAACTATTCATCAAACTGAACATCATCTTTGATTTCTGAGTATATCCATGTCGTTCATGATCTGTTGATCTTCCTCACAGGAACAACCGCAACAGTCTAACTGCCAACGATTTTCCTTTAGCTTTCTCTGATTGGTCGAACACATACCACGTAGGATCTTCAGATGGTCAAAATTCATTCAAGCATAATCGCATGTCTGTGAGACACTAGTTGTGTCTCCCCGATGCTACAATGATCCACTAACACTATTGGCATGGCTTACAACTATTGGCAAGAGGTCATAACGAGCTGCAAGAGTCATACCGATATCCAAGACCATCACCCAAACTATCGCTATTGGAAAGATCGGAGAGACCTCTCACCAAAGTCCACAATAGACTCATCGGCAAGACTATCACATTCGCTATGAGTCATATAGAGCCCTTAAGTCTTATCGATGTCAATACACTTGTTGGTGAGACCAAAAGTCATCGGCAAGATATCATAGCAAAAACACCAACCTGTCGGCGAAACCATATCCATCAGCAAGAGTTCTTACCGAATGAAAAATTGCCAGCTAAGAGTTTCCCTAAAAAAATCCTCGTGAATAACTGTCAGTGAGACTTCAACAATCACTATGACTTCCAACGAGCCATCAAGTCACACCGAAGAGTTAAACCATCGGTGAGAGATCCTCAGTCGCTAAGAGTCTCTAAAGGTCACACCTCTCCCCAATGCTACCTATCACCGGGAGTCTCACTGAAGACATCCGATAGGAACCAAACCAGTCGACAAGAGATCTCCCCGAGCGAAGAGAGGTAGGAAAACTCACAATGATAGGAAAGTCTCAGCGATAACTCCAGTCGAAGACAACAACAAGGTCTCGATGACCTGAGCATTCCATAAGGTTACATAGTTGCTAGTCGGCCAGACAAAAAGAATGTCACACCAACTTTTCTCTTTCAGGAGTTTCATGCCAGTAAGATTGAGACACATTTTCCAACATTCTCCCACTTGACGAAGATCTTACCGACACCTCCAGAGCACAACAAAACTACTAAAATTCATGGGCACTGAGGCCCATCGAACTAGCACACCACCTGAACTCGTTTGTGCTCACAGGCTTCGTCAATGCATCTGCAACATTCTCTAGAGTATCCACTTTTTCTAAAGAGACCTTTCCATCCTCCACAATATCTCATACAAAATGATACTGCACATCAATATGTTTCATCCTGGAATGGAAAGTGGGATTCTTCGCCAAACAAATAGCACTCTATCTATCATAGTAAATTGTAATTTTCCCTGCATCAAACCCAATGTTAGAACACAAACGTTTTAACCAGATTGCTTCCTTACAGGCATGTGTTGCTGTCATGTATTTTGCCTCTATAGTAGACAAAGCGACTACAACCTACCACTTACTCATCCAACACACTGCACCACCATTCATCAAGAAAATATATCCATTGGTGGATCTTTTGCTGTCAATGTCCCCTACCCAATCAAAATCCACATAGCCTTGAATGTTGAGAGTCCTCTGTGATTCAACCAAGTTGCCATGGTAACACAATGCATATTCAGAAGTTCCCTTCAAATATCTGAATACTCTTTTCACAACATCCCAATGTGTTCTTCTAGGATTAGCCATAAACCGACTAAGTACTCCCACTACTTGGGCAGTGTCTAGCCTTGTATAGACCATTGCATACATTAGACTGCCAACCACACTAGCATAAGGCACACTGGTCATGTCCTCCATCTCAGTAGGAGATTTTGGACAGTCTTCAAAAAATAGCTTTGTTCCTTGCAAAACTGGAACAACTAGTTGCTTGCAATCAGTCATACAAAATCTCTCTAGAATAGTCTTAATATACTTACTCTGACTGAGCCAAATTTTTCTACTATTCATGTCCCTGGTTATTTCCATTCCCAGAATATACCTTGCTGCACCAAGATCTTTCATTTTGAACTTTACAGATAACTGAGATTTTAGATCAGAAATCATTAACTTACTATTGCCTATGAACAACATATCATCAACATAGAGAGCAATAATAAGAACTCGATCACTTTCAGCTTTGTAATACACACAATGATCAGATTTTGATCTTACAAATCCCAATGACAAAACAAAAGTGTCAAACTTCTGGTACCACATTCTCAGAGACTGCTTTAATCCATACAAAGATTTTTTTAACTTGCAAACTAGTTTTTCTTTACCTTTCTTCACAAAGTACTCAGGCTGGGACATATAAATCTCTTCTTCAAGGTCACCATGAAGGAATGTTGTCTTCACATCCATCTATTCAATCTCTAAGTCATACACTACTGCAAGTGACAAAAGGAATCTGATAGATGTTAGCTTAGCTATAGGAGAAAAAATTTCTCCATAATCAATTCCCTCTACCTGGGAATAACCCTTAGCAACCAACCTCGCCTTATAATTTTCCACATTGCCATCCAGACCTATTTTCTTTTTAAATACCCATTTGCAGCCAACAATTTTTCTTCCTTTAGGAAAGGGCACCAAACTCCAAGTATCATTCTTTTCTAATGATGCCATTTCTTCATTCATGGCTTCCAACCAAGAGTTTGAATCAGAAATTCTAAATGCCTCTTTCACAGTCCTAGGCTCATCAGTGCTAGAAATTAAATCATAGGCACAAGTAGAATTTATCAAAGAAAACCCATACCTATCAAGTTGCTTTCTTTCACGAGTTGAACTCCTCACTTGTTGAGGTTGAGGTTGTTGTTCTTCTTCAGAACTCTCAGAACTGCTTGAGCTCTCCTCAGTTTCAGGTACATTTTGAATTTTCAATTCCTCTTTATTTGGTGTTGGAGGAATTTCAACTACATCTTTTTTGTTTTTTGATTTTGTCTCTGACTGGATCCAAGTAGAAGGCTTCAACTCACAAAGATAACACTTCTACTATATAGAGCCTTCTCTGTATTAGGATTCCAAAGCTTGTATCATTTTATGCCAGCACTATAACCAATAAAAATACATTTGACAGCCTTGTTTTCCAATTTAGATGTTTTCTTATTCGACACATGTGCATATGCCTCACAGCCAAAGACTCTGTTTCTCAGAGAGGGATTCTTTCCAGACCATGCCTCTAAAGGTTTTTCTCAACAAGAGTGGAACTAGGAGAATGGTTTATCAAGTAACATGCTGTTGCAACTGCCTCAGCCTAGAACTTCTCCTCCAAGCCATCACTGCTCAGATACTTCGTGCTCTTTCCATCACTGTCTTGTTGAACCTTTCTGCAACTCCATTTTGTTGTGGAGTGTAAGGTGTAGTTTTATGTCTTTTAATCCCATGATCTTTACAGTACCTCTCGAAATCATCAGAACAAAGCTCACCGCCATTATCAGTCCTTAAACATTTTATTTTTCTAGTCTGATTTTCTACAAGGTTTTTAAATTCCTTAAAATGACTGAACACTACTGATTTATTTTTCAAAAAATAAATAAATGCTCTTCTTGAATAATCATCAATGAACAATACATAATATCTTGATTTAGATAGAGAAGGAACATTTATTGGACCAAAAACATCTGAATGAATGTAATCGAGTAAACCAGAAGATTTGTGAGGATTGGAGTAAAATGAAACACGGTGTTGTTTACCATATATACAATGTTCACAAAATTCGAATTCAAGGTTACAATCATCAATCCCTTCAACCAGGTTTTTATTCTTAAAGGTTTTTAAACCTTTTTCTCCAATATGGCCAAGCCTATGATGCCAAAGCATAGTCTTTTTTGCTGGAAGTTTAACTTCCATAGAGTTTACACTATCAGGAACTATTACCTTCTTTTCTCCATGAGTAGCTTTATGTGACTTTACAGAGACACTATTGCATTGCACATCATGTGCATCCAGCTTATACAAGGTACCAATACAAGCACCCCTTGCTAGCACCATAGAGCCTCTAGTCATCTTGCAGCCATTTCCAAAGAACGTGACTTGCACTCCAATATCATTCAGCTTACTAACAGAAAGTAAATTTTGAGCCAGACCTGGTATATGCATTACATCATTGATTCCCTTCACTCTTCCATCAAGGAATTGAATTCTAACTCTTCCACGGCCAACTATTTCCAAAGATGAATCGCGCCAAATAAATACATCTTTCCACCATCGTATTTTTCATACTTAGTGAACCAATCTCTATGAGATGTCATGTGGAAAGATGCTCCAGAATCAATCATCCATACATCATCTGATGCCTGTGTAGCCAAGGCTGCAATGAAAGTGTTTGCATCACTCTAAGAAGAATCATTGTCAGAAGAAGTCTTCTTCTTCTTCTTTTTCTCCTCTTTGATATCCTTTCGGACATGACCAGGTTTCCCACAACTCCAACACTTTACCTTGGACTTCTTGCCAGGAGACTTTGATCTCCCTTCTGATTTTGATTTGGACTTCTTGTCCTTCTTCTTTCCTTTTTCTTTCGATCTGCCTCTAACAACAAGAGCCTCCTTCACCATCTCAAAAGATTTCCTTCTCATCTCTTCTGAAAACAAAGAAGAAACAACATCTTCCATCTTAAAAGTGGATGTCATACTCCCAATAGCCATCAGCAGGTGATCCCAAGAATCTGGAAAAGAACATAATAACAGCATACAATGATCTTCTTCATCAATCTTCACACCCACAGATGCTAATTGTGCAATCAACATGTTCAAAGCGTTCAAATGATCAGCAACAAACCCTCCCTCCTACATTTTTAAAGCGTACAACTTCTTCCTCAAGAACAATTTATTCACCAAGGACTTGCCCTGATAAATACCTACCAGTCTTTTCCACAAGGAAGATACAATCTATTCTTCATGAACATTCAGAAGAACAGAGTCTGCTAAACAGAGTCTTATCAGCACCTTTGATTTTCTATCTGCAAGGTCCCAATCCTCTTGCTTCATGCCTGTAGGCTTCGTTCCAGACACAACAAGCCACATATTACAATCAACCAATAGATCTTCCATTTTGAGTTTCCACAACTCAAAATTACTGCCATTGAATTTCTAAATTTCAATCTTTCCTGACATGCTTGCCATCTTAATCTATAATTCGAATTACCAAACTTCTACAAGACTCCCACTAAAACAAAATTGACACAAAATAAATCCAACGTACCCACAAGGATAACACAACTGGCCAGGCTATGATACCACTTGTAAGGAAAGCTCAGGTGCGGAAAAAACTCTCCTAACATCAAAACCTCAGTGAAGAATGTAGAGGTGACTTTAAATTTACAATTATAGTCCAATTAAGATACTCATGAAAGAAATAATTGAAATAGAGAAATTAACATACACAGATGAACACCAGATTTACGTGGGAAAACCCTTATAGGAGAAAAACCCACCACATAGAGAAAAGCCTCTTTGTATTACTGTAAACAAAATTACCTACAGAGTTCAGACTTAACTTTCTGATGTCAATTTATAGCAGTAAATTCAATGATCAACCTTGTGCAAAACATCCTAGTTACAATGCTCTCTGAATTGAATTCACACACTCTGATCATCCATCAAACTATTCATCGAACCGAACATCATCTTCGATTTTTGAGTATATCCATGTCATTCATGATCTATTGATCTTCCTCATAGGAATAGCCGCAACAGTCTAACAACCAATGGTTCACCTTCAACTTCCTCTAATTGGTCGAACACATACGACGTAGGATCTTAAGACGGTCAAAAGTCGTTCAAGCATAATCGCATGTTGGTGAGACACTAGCCGTGTCTCCCCGATGCTACAATGCTCCACTGACGCTATCAACATGACTTACAACTATCGGAAAGAGTTCACAACAAGCTGCAAGAGTCATACCGATATCCAAGACAACCGCCTAGACTATCGTTATCGGTAAGATCAGTGAGACCTCTCACCGAAGTCCACATCAGACTCATCGACAAGACTATCACATTCACTATGAGTCATATAGAGCCCTTAAGTCTTACCAATGTCAATACACTTGTCGGCGAGACCAACAGTCATTAGCAAGAGATCATAGCGAAAACACCAACCTGTCGGCAAAACCACATCCATTGGCAAGAGTTCTTACCGAATGAAAAATTGTTAGCCAAGAGTTTCCTTGAAGACATCCTTGTGAATAACTGTCAGCAAGACTTCAACAATCGCTATGACTTCCAATGAGTTGTCAAGTCACATCGAAGAGTTAAACCATCAACTAGAGATCCTCAGTCGCTAAGAGTCTATGAAGGTCACACCTCTCCTTGATGCTACTTGTCGCTAGAAGTCTCACCGAAGACATCCGATAGGAACCAAACTAGTCGGCAAGAGATGTCCATGGGCGAAGAGAGGTAGGAAAACTCACAGCGACAGGAAAGTCTCAGCGATAACTCCAGTCGGTAAGATAGCAACAAGGTCTTAGCGACCTGAGCATTCCACAAGGTTACACAGTTGCTAGTCGGCCAGACAGAAAGAATGTCACACTGAATTTTCTCTTTTAGGAGTTTCATGCCAGTAAGATTGAGACTCATTTTCCAATAGAGGATCCCAATTTGTAGGTGTGGGGTTCATGGATAGCTTGCATAGGTGTGATAGGATATTGACATGGGGATGATGGGGTACTTTGATCTTGACTTGGAAGAGGATCACGGGGTGTAGCAGATGAAGTAGATTGCTCTTCATTAGGTGTGGAATCATCATGTAATGGTATGGAAGGTATATCTTGATCTTGACAGGGATGAACATCCTCATGGAATGAAGGGATATCCTCGAATGGAAGCATATCTTGATCTTGATGAGAAATCATATCTTGATCATCGGGTGATAGGACATCATTAGATAGGATGGAATAATTATCATGCTCTTGGGATGTAATGGAATTATGAAATGGTATGGATTCATTAGATGGGGTGGAAGAAGGATTTGGAAGGATAATTTTCTCTTGAGATGGAAGGGAATCCTCATGGATGAAAAGTGGAAGGAGGGGATCATCATATAATTCTTGAGAGATTTGGTCTTGGTCAAAGATTGGAAGAACTTGTGGAGTTTTGGTATCATTAGATGAATTGGAAAGAATGCTTTGATCGTGAGGTGCAGAGGGGTCTATGATAGCATGGTTTAGACTAAGAGATTGACATGAATCATTGGATGTAGAAGATATGATAGAAGAAGGTGGTTGTATGGAATCGTTGACTTGGGTGAAAGAATCTTGAGATTTATTTTGGCTTATGGGAGATGATGATAGATGCATGACACGGTAAGATTGTTCAATATCATTTGTGTTTGAGGATTGAGATTTGGGCTTCTCATTTAACTTTTTCAAAAATTCAAAGACATTGAACTTGGATGATGTAGTTATTGGTGGAGAAGGTATCATGTATGTATTTCTGTCAGATGGATAAGAATAGATTTCTGATAGCAGATGTCTTTATGTGGTTGTTTCCCCTTGCATATCCCAGATTTATTGTTGAATATTTTTCATTTGATGAGCTAAAGAATTCAATTGATCCTCATCTACTTCAGCCATGGTGGTTTGGATTTCACTGTTTTGATTTTCAACATTGGTATCTTGTTAAAATGGGCATACAAGTGTTACAATCTAGATAAACTTTGATCTTTGTTTGGTGGAGTGCCAAGGATTACAACTAATTTGAATAGAATGACAAATCCTATTGATGGGACTAATTTTGATTTGATTGTATAACATTGTTTTGTGATTAAAGGATGTCAAATCCCGATGATGAAACTAGGTTTGTACAAACAAAGATGTGATAGATATTGATGATTAGGCACCTTGAGATGTTTAGATCTAGGTTTAGTTTGAAAAGTTCCACTTGTATAGGTCTGTTTTGACACTTTTAGACTTCTAAGGTATCTAAGGAATGATCTCAAACTTGGAGTTTTGATTCAAGATGTGTAATTAAGGTACTCAAAACATTGGAAAAGTCTTGGATTTTGATAATAGTACATCATGTATAACTCTAGATTGTTCTTACAAGCTTTCTTGTAAAAATTCAAGGCTAACCTTTCTCTAAATTCGTAGAGAATAGAAATTTTTTTTTGATGTTGTTTTGGACTAAGAGGTTTGATCTTTGGTTTTCTAATCTTGATCTTTCATGAAATCATCTTGTAAACCACATTTTTTGACCCTTTTTTGCCTAAGGAAAAGGTTGAATACTGTTGAAAGGATTGATTTTCTGAAGATGGATGGACCTAAGTTACTGACTTGTCTACCTCAACGAATGTAGTTTTGAATCAAGGTTTTCACTTTCAAAATGTAATGTTTTTGATGGTGTTTTGTTTGAGTTTCATTTTGAAGACACATCGAGCATAATATACACTCCTAAGGCTGTGTAAGACTATATTCTTTTAGATTCCATGTGGGTTTTACCCCAAACACACTATCTTTAGCGGATGAATTCAGAAGCTTGGCTACATGGGCTCCCCCTTACAGTGCACTCTCTTCTCAGGCCAACCAAGCTTCCAGTCCCCATGAAACTCCCATGGTGAACCAATCACCTCTACTAAAACTTGCGACAATGTGGATGCCTTGGCAACGACCGTTGCTGCACCAAAGAATAGATAAAGGATTTTGAAAAATATAAAACAAGGGTTTTAATGCGGGCATTCCATTCGTGGGGGATAATCCATACAGCGAGAGTCCCTTTTGATCCATCTCGTCAGAATTATCCTTGTGATACTTGAACTTTCCTTAAGTATCCACATTTGTATCTCGGTTGGAAGTTGTTTGGCTTTAGCGTGTTACCGGTTGGGTCATTCCCTTGGGTGATTACTTTTTCCCACAAGGTAGGCCCTCTAGGATAAACAAAAGCAAGCAAGCATACCCGTAGTTTGATCAATCTTTATTTCACATGAATAAAGAGAGAACACACACTATATGCTCCACTTACACTTGCACATAAACAAGAGCAGGTCTAGCTTTTTGGATCACCTAGTTAAGGGGAGAGCATATGCCTACCATTCATCACATACAAAAGACATGGTGTTCATTAACCTCTAATTAAGCTATGTTCCTAACTTAACCAAAAGAAAACATGATGTTCATTAACCTTTTAATTAACCTATGTTCCTAGCTTAACCAAAAGGAAACCAAATACACCACTTACAACCCCTACAATATGTCAGTAGTTTGATAAGAATGTCTTTGAAAAGCATTTTTGGGAAAGCCTGCAAAGCACAAACACAAAATGTGAGTTTTCTGACTTGCTGAAAAACTACAAGAGGCACCAAAATAGAGACAAGAAGTGAAAAAACAATGTAAGCATGTCAAAACATGAAAATAAAGCCTTGCAAGAGGCGCCACTTGGGACACCAAAGGCGCCAAAACAGAGACAAAAGGCTCAACTTTAGAGTTGCATGCCAAAACACTTTTATAGTCAATCTTAAAATGGTTGTATCTTGGTCATATGGAGGTCTTTTTCAGAGCTTTTTTTTATAAATGGGGTAGAATTTCATAAGCTATGCAATGGTGCATTCCATTTAGGTGCAAGAGGCACCAAAAAAGAGGCAAGAGGCACCAAAATAGAGACAAGAGGCGCCAAAATAGAGATAGACTTGATTTTTTGAAAGTTTCTTGAAAATGGTCATATCTTGGTCATACAGAGGTCTTTTTTGGAGCTTTTTTTTTTAAAATGGGGTATAATTTCATAAGCTATGCAATGGTGGGTTCCATTTTGGTGCAAGATGCACCAAAATAGAGACAAGAGGTTCCAAAACTCCAAAAATAGCCTAGAATGATCTCAAAACAGGTGAAAGTGGTCTCAGAACAACTTGCAAGAGGTGCCAAAACTCAAGCAAGAGGCACCAAAATAGGTGCAAGAGGCGCCAAAACTCTAAAAGTGGCCCAAAATGGTCCTAGAATAGGTGAAAATAGTCTTGGAACAACTTGCAAGAGGCGCCAAAATAGGTACAAGAGGCACCAAAACTCTCAGAAAAAGCTAGAATGGTCTCAAAACATCTGATAATGGTCTCTGAGCTGCTTGCAAGAGGTGCCAAAATAGATACAAGAGGCGCCAAAACTCTAAAAACAACCTAGAAATGCCTCAAAACAGCTCAAAATTGCCTCCAAACTAGTGCAAAATGTTCCCAAGTCATAGACCTTGAACCTACAATCATGAAATCATCAAAAAAGTTAGCAATAAGTGAGGCAAAGGCCCCATGGTGGGCACCATTTTGTGCATGTGTTGAATGTGGAGAGTTATTCTAATGTCAACACAAACCTTAATGAGATGGTTTACATTCAAAGTTTGAAGCAAGTAAAACTATTCTATTTCGTAATACAATCAAATCTTTCAAATACATATCATTGTCCTCTATTTCTAGGGATTTATTAAACCGTTTGGCCCTTAGATTTCTATGGGCACAAAGGTTAAAATGACTACCTAGAAAACAAGATTTCATGGTTAATATGTAAGCTAAGATGATTTCTAGGTGCAAATGTGTGGTGGAATGATTAGTGGTATGCTTCTAAATGAAACAAAATGATGGAAAGGATGATGTTGATGATGAATGAACAAGTGGAGATGAGTGAGATGATATGAAACTATAGTGAACTATCCATTATTATGCATATGCTCAACTGCAAACATAAAACAAACTAACCTAAAATGTAACTATGATGCAATGGGGATGAAAAAATGTAACTATGAAGCAATTAATTAATCTAAGATGAGAATGCAAAGTAACACATGATATGAAAACTAAGTATAAGAATCCATGAAATCTCCAAGCTCCTATGAAAAACTTGCATGGTAACAATACTTAAAGTGTGGATGAAAAATGGCATTATAACACTATTCCAATTTGTATCTCAAAATAGCATTATAACATTACTGATAAGGTGGATGCTAAATGTTAAGGCAAGAGGGTGTATTTATAGGGTTTCTCAAGAATTTTGTGAGGTGGCACCCATCAACGGTGTAGATTCGAAGGAGAAAAGATAGATGGTGGAGATGAAAGGAATCAGGATGTTGTTCCCTTGACCAAGGACAACATGTCATGTGTGTGAAGAGAATCCTTTGACCAATTGGAAGCATGCCAAATGTATGGGATTCCAAGTGTGTGAAACAAAGACCCATGTGCTCCAAATTTGTTGGAAGTGTGTGTGAGGATAATTCTAATTAATAATCATCACAAAAGGTGTATACACAATGTCCAAGGAATATCAAAAAATGTTATGTTGAGCTCCCACCAGATGCTGCTACTCTCATATAACTGGTACCCCCTCTACCCGACAGACCTGCACCTAGATCTCTCCTATCTCTAGGCAATGGTTGTGTGACACTCATGCTCATAGTCCGAGAATGAGATCTGCCAGAATGAGACTATGCAAAACTTTCTCGTCACTTAGGAGGAACCAACTCATGGTATTTACCTCTGTAAAACTGCAACTCCTGAGAACTGTGTCTGATCTCTCTAAAGAAATCTATTGTACCTACAGATGGTGTCGTTTGTTGTATCCTCTTAGAAATGGCCTTAGCCTGCTCTGTCTGGTGTCTGAAGGCATCCCTCTCTAAAGTAAGTATGATCATCTGTGCCTACAACTGTTGTATTTGCTGCCTATCTGTCCCTCTATCAGTCCTCAAAATATCAATTTGTGCCTGACACTACCCTAACTCATCCCGAAGGGACACAATTTGTGCTCGAGCCTACGCTATCTCAATTTGAAATGACTAATCCTCTACCTGTGAAGCTGCTATCTATGTGTTGACTGCTGCTATGAGGGTATCCCAATCCGAATCTTGGGAAGCACCGACTAATCTACGTGATGCTCCTCCTATGCCTCAAAATTGCAAAATCTAATGGATGACTATCATCTGCACCACCATCACTCTCCCCACCATCATCACCTCTGCAACCACCCTCTGCATCACCCTCATCAGCTCTGCAAGCCCCCTCTCCACCATCATCACCATCCTCATCATCTCCTCCCTCTCCATCAACTGGCAGTATTGGCTCCTCTGGATGAGTAAATCTAGGAAAGGGATGCATGTGGAAGAACTCTGAATAATCCTCGGTCATCCCAACATATGTAATATACAAAACATAATCCCATAAACCAGGGGTCAAGGTATAATACTTTGTACAGGTTGTCTCATATGATACATAGGGGCCCCACTCTAAAACATCTTATCGTCGTCGTGCATAATGGGAAACTCCTAGGGGCATCCATTGAACCCGTCCAAACTATCAACATACTCGCAAATACAAGTAGCACTCAAGCACAACATGTGTTTTCCCAATTAGATAGCAGGATAATAACATGTATGGCATCTCTAGTTGATCCTCTGGCCACTGCTCATAATCCAAGTATGACCGCCATGTGACAGTCTCCAAATCATCTAGAACCCAACTCCAATAAGAAACCTTGCCCAGCTTATGCTGGACATGTGGACCACTATAACTGAAAACATAGGGTCTCCCTGGTGGTCGATGTCTCTCTCCCATGGGTAAAGTGACAGCTATATGCTTCCATGCCCAGGTCTACACTAATGTGACGCCACATGACAGACTTGTCGCCCCATAATAGAAAACCTCATGCAAATCTTGATATAAGTGGGCTAACATACATGAGCCCCAAGTATACCTCGTACCATCAAGTGTCATCCGCGATAGCACACAACCCCAACTTGCTAAAAATCCCTTTGACCTATGATCAGGACAAAGGAATCCACCAATAAATCTGGAAAGTACACACGAAAAAGGATCATATCTGCCAATCATCTATGTCCAAGGGCTCTATCGGCCCATAACATAATCATCTCGACATAATCTTCACAATGTAGTTGTCCCACCCTGCTCTATCTTATCATACACTACTATCTCTCCCATCACTGGGATCCGTAGAATACGATAGACATCCTTGGGAGTCACGGTCATCTCTCCAGTCGGTAAATGAAATGCATTATGATCACTGTGCCATCTCTCTGCCAAAGCTTTTAATAAACCTCTATTGATTCTATATTATGGAATGTCTAACAAGGAAGTCAACCCACAATAGGAGATAATCTATACGTTGGCTGGCGACAACCAATGGACCATGTTCTAGGTCTTCGGGAATCACTCCCGAGACTAGAGTACATCTCCATCTCCCTAATAATGAAAAAAAATCAATCAATCAGTATCATGTTCAATTAAGATTATTAGTTAATCAAGATAATGTGAAGTCATTCAAATCAAATCAAATCAAATCAAAGCAATCAACATCTCATTCAATCAACCCATCGTTCCTCGCTTATCATGAGGACGATCTATTATCAATCAAACTATCGTTCCTCACCTATCATGAGGACAATCTATTATTAGTCAAGCTATTGTTCCTCACCTATCATGAGGACGATCTACTATCAATCAAACTATCCTTCCTAGCCTATCATGAGGAGGATCTGCTATCTATCAAGCTATTATTCCTTTCCTATCATGAGGATGATCTACTATCAATCCTACCATCGTTCCTCGCCTATCATGAGGATGATATGCTATCAATCCTATTATCATTCCTTGCCTATCATGAGGACGATACAACAGTGGTTCTATCATTTGATTCTCGCCTATCATGAGATCAAATCATCACGCAAAACACCAATCAAACACTACACATACCACAATATGACTGAAATCAATCCAAAACATGACAAACCGACAACTCCTAGACTTCAAGGACATCTTGTGAACATCACCCCAAAGGATTTTCACAATCACACCCTGCAAAACGGGTCAAACGACAAGCTAAACCACCTCAAATCAACAAGAATGTCAACTTTCCAAGGCAACAAGAGGTGCCATTTGGGACCCCAAAGGTGCCAAAATAGAGTTTGCATCTCAAAAACATGTTTTCCAAGCTTGCAAGAGGCACCACTTGGGACCCCAAAGGCACCAAAACAAAGTTTAACTCTAAAAACCTCCATTTTCAAGCTTGCAAGAGGCGCCACTTGGGACACCAAAGGTGCCAAAATAGTGTTGGAGGCCAAAAACTTGGATTCCAAGCTTGCAAGAGGTGCCACTTGGGATCCCAAAGGTGCCAAAACTCTAAAACCACCCAAAAACATGCATTTTCACCCTTGCAAGAGGTGCCATTTGGGACCCCAAAGGTGCCAAAACTCTCAAAAGACTCAAAAACATCAATTTCAAGCTTGCAAGAGGTGCCATTTGGGACCTCAAATGCACCAAAACTCTTAAACATGCTAAAAAAATTCAAAAATGACAATAACATCACCCGAAAGTGCATAAATGACATCCCATAAGCTACAACATCCATCTATGACGTTCAAATGGAAAGAAAATGATTAACAAAGAGGTTTCTCATAAAGCGTACCATAGGTCCAGAGGCAACAGGCTGATTAGGTTGGCGAAAATGCTTGAAATGATGCTTGTGGTATGGGATCACCATCTTCCTCTAAGCTCTCCAATCTTCACCTTCTCCAAACTCAAAATGTAAAAATGAATCCTATTTTTACCATTTTCACCTTTTAGGGGTAAAATGGAGGGAATTATGGTGGGATTTATTTCCCATTTTTTACCAAAAAGGAGGGCTAATTAATCAACATTATTCAAAGAAAGAGCTTGCAACTCAATTTTGAGAGATAAATCATCTCTGACATCAAACCTTCACTGAATTGACATTGGATCATCATTGCATCATCACAACACTTATCACATCATTGAACAATTCATTTTCACATCCTTATATTCACCGATTTATCTCTCGAGGGGGCATATCCAATAATATTCATCAATACCTAAAATTCAAAACCCGGGGCATCGAAATCTTGCATCGTCTAGGGCATTGAAATCTTGCATCCTCTTGGGCATCGAAATATTGCATCATCCGGGGCATTGAAATCTTGCATCATCTAGGGCATCGAAATATTGCATCATTTTGGGCATCAAAATCTCACATCATCTGAGCATCAACATCAAAATCTTCTTTGAAGTAATGTGTAAACACATCACTTCAAAGAGGGGTAAGATGTATACACCTGAAAACGGTCATCACATTCAACTAATTAAATACAACCTATTTGATTAATACTTCAACTACATATAAATAAGGTTTTACTTTATTTATATTGTTCACTTTCCTTTTAATTCTCCTAATTCACATTCTCCAAAATTAAATAAACAAAAAACCCTAAACATGTTTATTTAATCAATCTTCCCTAATCCTAATTAAGAATTAGAGCACATTTCTACAACTTTTTGTGTGCCACCTCATAAAGGTCACATGAAAATAAATAAGCCTAATTATTAATTATAATTATCCTTGTATACGCATAAAAATGGTCATGTCTATAATCCTCGCAATTAATTAAATATTTATTATTTAATTAATTTATCTAAAATTCCTCTACATATGATTAAATTTAATTAATTTAATTATATTGTTCATTCATCTTATTCTTCTTTCGTAATTAAATAAATTTATTTTATTTAATTATTTTCATACGTCCACTTAATTAATTAAATAAATATATTTTATTTATTTAAATTAATTATCATTGTTTAAATTTAAATTAAATCTTTTGATTTAATTAAGTTTAAATATCTCTTTTTCTTCTATTTTAATTTCTTCTTCTAATTAATTAAATATTTCATTTAATTAATTTCATAAATGTGATTTAATTAAATAAACCTTATTTAATTAAATATCTTATGCTTTCTTTCTAAAAACACAATTAGATATTTTATTTGATTGTGAAATCTTCTCATATCATAATTAAATATTTTATTTAATTATGAGATCTGCTTTTTTCAAAAAATCCTGATTAAAGCTTTCTTCTTATCACAAACTTTCTTCTGCTTTTAAAAGCTTAATTAAATATTTTATTTAATTAAGAAAAAGCTGAATATCCTCCACAAATAAATAATTGAATTTTTAAATTCATTATTTATCAGCTTTTAAATCTTTCTTTTATTCTTTTAAAGAAAGATGATTTCTTATCTTCTTATCTTTTCATTTTCCATAAAAATAGAAAAATCTTATTTTCAAGTTTTCTTCTATTTTCTCTTCAGTTTCATCCTTCTTTAGCCATTCGATCTGTCAAGAATTATCACAACCATTAATTAAGACAGCCAATCAGAATCATTCAAAAAACTCTATAAATACCTGTGTGAATCCAAGCACTGGTAATAGGCAATTAATTAGAGTTCATGCATTTAATTCATTTAGTATTCTCATATCATAGCATCATGTTTACTTCAAGCATATTAGTCTTATTCCATATCATAGCTTAAATCTTGCATCATGCATCATATTTAAATCTCATTCTTTAGGAAGATATTTTGTTGAGCCTAGCCTACAATCTGAGAGAAAAAGCTGGAATCGACAAAAACACTGAAGATAGAGGACAATAGGATGACAATCAAAGCGGAATACTGAGTTTGCATTTATTTACTTTTTATGTTCTGTTTTGATACATTGTTTTATTGGTGTGCTTGAATAGTATTTATTTCAATTCATTTGCATATTATTTTTCGATCACACATTTTTGGTGCCCACCGTGGGGCCTATGCCCCCATTTTAGACTTCTTTCTTGCAGGTCTTCTTGCAGGTTTTCTGGCGTCTAGCAGTGCATCTGGGAGATCAAATTTTTTTCTTTTTGTAGGTACTTTGGCGCATCTGAAGACTGTTTCGGCACATCTGGGAATTTCTGCAGTGCATATAGGAAACAAAGTGGTGCATATGGGCATTTCTGCAGAGCATATAGGAGTTTAATACTGCATATAGGATCATTTAGTGCATTTAAATATGTTTCAGAAAAATTAAAAAAAAAAATTGCATTTAGATTAGCGCATATAGGTTCTGTTTTTGCGCATATAGGTTCTATTTTTGTGCATATACCTTCTGTTTTTGCGCATATAGGTTCTATTTTTGTGCATTTGAGTTCTGTTACTGTGCATCTATGTTCTATTTCTATGCATCTGAGTAACAGAGTCGCGCATCTGGGTTGTAACAGAGATTCTGAGTCTGACGCCTTCTGCAGACATAATTTCTTTCTTTCTTGCTGGATTTAAAATGGATCAATCCAGGGTAGCCACCACATCTTTATCATGCAATTAAAATGAACCCCATGTCTGTTGTGAAGCAAAATCTTCACTTAGATTAAATCATTTTTAATTTTCGTGCACCTAAAATGAATCTGTCTACTCTTCTTGACTGTGTTTGAAAGTGGTAGGTGATTATGCTCTCACTCTGTGCAAACTAGGTGATCAGAAAACCAGACCCACTTTTCCCTATGTAACCCTGACTTGATAATCAAAGTATCCTCTCCCCTTGCGCACTTGTGCAATCCTGGGTGCAAGAGAAATGATTATTGACTCTAGAAATTGGGTCTGCCTAGGGATTTCATCACCTCAATGCGACTCAAACCGGCAACGGAGCTAAGACCAAGCTACCCCCAACCGATATATAAATGTAAATCTTAAGGGAAAACCTAAGGTTGCTTGTGCGGATGTGTCATATAGACAGAATTGTACTCCCTTAAACCCTATTGAGATTAACCTCTTTAGGCTGGAGTGCCACCTTAATGGTGATTAATCTCTTGCCCCATGTATGGCCACTCGAACGGGGGTCCTGAACTAAATACCATTGTTTAGAAAGCCAAAAACCTTCTATCTGCTAGTCCAGCACTAGTCGGTGTGAAGCCTTCCACACTTTCGCAGTCTGTAGTAGAGGTGATCAGCTCGCCATGGGAGTTTCATGGGGGTTGGAAGCTTGGTTGGCCTAAGAAGAGAGTGCATTGTAAGGGGGAGCCCATGCAGCCAAGCTTCTGAATTCACACGCTACTGATATGCGGTTGGGGAAACCCACATGGAATCTAGCGGATATTGTCCTGGCCTAACCTAGGTTGTGCTTGTCTTATTCTGTGCTTGGTTACGATCAACTTAAATTAGACTATTTGCTATGTTTTCAAGAACATTAATTCAGATAAAGGATCATCCAAAATAAACATGAAAAACTTCAGCTGAAAAACTGGTCAAAAACTGTCTTTAGAAAACTATTTCAGTGCATTTAGGAAAAACTGTAGCACATATAAACTCTGTTTTGGCGCATCCACTGGCTGGTTCAGCGCATTTGAGTCATTTTTCAGCGCATTTAGGGACTGTTTTAGGGCATCTGTTGTCTGTTTATGCACATTTAAGGTATTCTGCAGTGCATTTGACTTTTTCTCCAGTGCATATACCTCTTTCTGCAGCGCATTTAGGAAACAGAATAGCGCTTTTAGGTTTCTGTCAAATTTTTTTACACAGACCCGAATCTCTGAGATTTCTCTCCCATGTTGAGAAAGTGGAAATCAACCAAGTTCGCCAAGAAATTAGTCTTCAATAGGATCAAGAAGCCAAAAAAGAACTTAAGTTACAAAAGGACTTTAGACTGCAGAGAATTCTTGTATAAGAGTCGAGACGTCTTGCTCCATTATCTCACATTTCTCCATAGATACCAAGACTACATTAGAGGATTCACTGATGATTATGCTATAGAACCTTTGGCTACTCAAGCTTATTATCAAAGATTAGCATTATCTCAACATCACAATCTTAATCAACCTCTTGAGTTTGAGAATATACCACAACCTTCAATCGAATATTCAACGCATCCTAGTCAAATCCTTTAGTGACCTTCGATCATATCATAGGATTCCTTACATATGCAAGTTTTTACGAGATCTCAACACAACAAACTAGGAGAAACATCTCAACAAGAAACTCCTACCCACAACATTCAAGAAGAAGGTGAACGTGATAGTTCTCTTTTTAGTGTGAGTCGCAATCCTCTTTTCAGTGACGACAATATGGCTAATAGAGAGGTAAATCCACCTCATAAGAACAAAGACATGAACAAAACTCCCGTAGATAGTGATGATGAGCAAGAGGAAGAACTTCACCTTAGAGAGGCTGAACAAGACCCCAGGTTTCTTAAAGCCATAGAAAAGATCCTACAACGTGACAAGGAAAAGTATTTCCTCTTCTTAGCCGATCAAGGAGCTAAACTACCTAAGGATTTTGATACTAAGAAATTAAAGAGCAAAGAAGAAGAAACTTCCCCATCTGATCTTACTGCTCTTACTCAACAATTTAAGGCACTCCAAGGACAAATCAAAGAGTTACAAGGGGGGACCACAGCAAAGAAATACACTCTTGATGACATATGTCCTTATCCTTTTGATAGAAGTCTCAACATGATCCCATTTCCTAAACATTGTGAAATTCCCAAATTTGATTGTTATAATGGGAAATCGGATCCAATTGATCACGTTAGAGACTTCCAAAACATGACATTGGAATTCACCCACGAGGATACTTATTTATTGCGATTATTCCCTCGGAGCCTTGGAGTTAACTCTATGGAATGGTTATCTAAGATTACACCTCCTGTTCAAACATTTGAGGAATTGATCAATTTGTTCATAACAAAATACGCCTACAACATCCAACACCAAATCACCATGATTGATCTTTGCAAAGTTGCACAAAAACCTGGTGAACCTTTCACTACCTTTCTTCAAAGATGGAGAAGAATGTTCACTAGGTATCCACGTCATGTTCCTGAAAAGGAAAAAATGGTTACTTTCATCAATAGCCTAAATTCAAAAATGAGCTATCGCTTAAATCTACATTGTCCACCCTCCTTTGAAAAATTGATTGAGGATGCCATCACCATCGAAAGTGCTTTGGTCAAAAGAGGGACAATAAAACTTGACAGGGACAACCCTAGCTCATCCAACCATTACAACAATCAAGACAAGTCTAAATTTTGGACCCGCAACAAAAACATTGTAAATGATGGTGTTGTAGATGCAAATCATGTCACGTCTAAGCCGTTTGTTCTAAGTACTCCAAATACTACTCGTAACAATAATTACAACAATGTCAATTTAGTCGCGAATCAAGGAAACAATCTTCCACCTCCAACAAACAACAATTAGGGGATGGTCAACAACCAAAACTATCATGGAAACAACAACAACAACACCTTAGGGAATGCCTCAAACATGAATCCACAACGCTTTTCATTCTTCTCTAGTAGAAGAACTTTCACTCCACTAGGACAATCCTTGGAATCTGATTTCAAAGAAGTTATGGAAAAAAATGTCCTTACTTTACCACCTCAATGCAATTATGAACCTAGTGTAAAACCTCAATCATGGAATGAAGCTTATTATTGTGACTATCATAGATGCAGAGGTCATCGTACAAACAACTGTCAAGCTTTGAAGCATGTTATTTAGGACCTAATTGACAAAGGCATTATCACAGTAGAAGGACAACAAAAATCCAATGAAGATCACCAAGCATTTCGCAACCCGTTACCAAATTATCAAAAGGGAGAGTCTTCTGAAAAAAATGTGAACCAAATCGATGACACTGTAATCCATCACCTCTATATGGATGATGAGCGATTCAACGTTATAAAAATCAATGAGAAAATAGACAATGGACAAGTTAATGTCACAACGAGAGCACAAGCCAAAGTTGTCTTGAAAGGTGCCTCTTCGAAATCTACTGAGACCTTCCCTCAACATCAATATGACTTAGTTAACCAACTTCGAAAGACTCCGGCCCAAATTTCCATTTTAGAACTCCTGAAGATTTCTCCTGCACATAAGGAAATTTTAGATAAGGCCCTTTTTGAAACAACTGTATCCACGGATTTGGATGTGAACCGATTTCAGGCCATGGTAGGACATTTGTCCTCACCTACATGTCTTTCATTTTCAGACAAAGATGATGTTTCCATGACTCATCCCCACAATTCATCATTATACTTAGAGGTCATGATCCATAAGTTATGTGTTAAATGTGTCCTAATAGATGGAGGGGCTGGTTTAAATATATGTACCTTAAAGGTGGTTCAAGCTTTAGGATTTTCAAAGGACTCCATTGATCCTAGAAGGAAGATTACTATAAAAGCCTATGATGATGAGGAAAGAACATCTAAAGGTCTAATCATGCTACCAATCAGAGTGGGACCTGTAATCAAAAATACCTTTTGTCAAGTTTTAGACCGGGATCTTGCATACAACATCTTGTTGGGTCGTCCTTGGATTCATGAAATGCAAGCTGTTCTGTCCACTTACCATCAATTTCTTAAGTTTCCATATGACGGATAGGAAATCACTATATCAGCTGATAATTCAAACACCCAAACTTGTGCCAATGTCAAGGCTAATCAAGATACTTTGGTTCCAAATAATCGAGAAGCACTTGTCAACACTTCTCTTAAGAATGATACACAAATCGATCAATTAGCCAAAAGCTTTGACAAGAAACTGTAGTTCAAGGAAAGCGGAGTTGGGGAATATTCTCTTTGTCTTGCTAATCTACCTACATCTCCTCGATCACATGGACAACCTTCTATTACACAACAACAAATATCGGCAGCATCAACATCAGCATAAATACAAACAGAGCCAACTACCAAGTTCAATGGACAATTTATCAAAGAAAATTTTCCCATGGGAGATCCTGAGGATACAGCAATTCTGGATTGGCTCTATAAGGATGAAGAGAAACAGTTCTAAATGTCACCTTACCAACGGATTGATATGGAAAAGGGTATTCCATCATGCAAAAGATGGGATATGACAAAGGTCCTCTTGGAAAAATAAAAGAAGGCGTAGTTGAGCCTATCCATCTCCCAGGGCCTGCCGCATATGATAAAACTAGACTAGGCTATGACTCTACCCCATCCAACCAAACATAGGGTAATGTTTTTACACTGCAAGAAGGGTCTGATAAGAAAGAGACATGTTTGGCATCAATCCTGAATTTCATAGAAAATGACTCTGATACAGATTCTGCTGAATATGAATGGGATACCATTCATGATGATGAATTTTGGAGAGACAAAGAGGTAGATGTCATACACAAGTATATTCCCACTTTAATCAAAGGAGAAGGTTAAGGGTCCCAACCACAAGAATCTGAACCACAAAGCAACTATGCGTCTAGTGATACTGAGTCAGATTTTAACGAACAAGACTATCAGGAGAATAGTACCATCATTGATCTACCTCATACCTTGGATCCTACCGATAATTTTGTCTTGACCCTAACCATCGCCGATTTCACACTACCAAATGACTTGTTACCTTTAATCCATCCTAATCTCATTGACTGGGATCTAACTAAACCTATTGACTTGCCTATTTTTCCAAATGACGAAGCTATCATAAACTTCCTTTCCGCAGATGATGTAAATGATTGTTCCACTAGCGATTTTCAGTACAAAGTCTTTAATCAGGAGAGTGTCAAGTCTCCTAGCTGCAAAAATGAAAATAAAGAAAAATGATCTAGTGGTGAAAACTAGAATCTGGCAGTACTAGATCAAACAAAAGATAAAATAAAGAGCGTATCAGATGGTGAAAACCTTTTTAAGGCACCAGCTGATGGGACTCTTGACACTTTCCCGGAGCACTATCATGAGCGATCACCTATCTTGATCGAGCCTACAAAGGAAATCAATATTGCAACAACAGATAATCCAAGGATTCTACAGGTAGCTGAATCAATGACAGATAAAGAAATCCCAGAGTTCATGACCTTTCTCAAAGAAAATCAGGTCAGTTTTGCTTGGTCATATGCGGACATGCCAGGTCTAGATCCTGATATCATAATGCATCATTTGTCTATTAAATCAGGAGTTAAACTAGTGAAACAAAAACTCAGAAAGATGCATCCTCATGTTGCACTACTGGTCAAAGAAGAACTCAAGAAGCTCCTAGATGCAGGATTTATAAGATCAATTGCCTATGCAGAATGGATCTCCAATATTGTACCAGTGGCAAAGCCAGATAAATGCATTAGAGTATGCACTGATTTCAGAGATCTTAATAGAACTTTCCCTAAGGATGACTTTCCACTTCCAAGTATTGACACTATAGTTGATTTAACAGCAGGCCATGCCATGTATTCATTAATGGATGGTTTCTCTGGTTACAACCAAATCAAGATTGCACCAGAAGACCAAGAGAAAACAGCTTTCACTTGTCTGTGGGGAACGTACTGTTGGAATGTCATGCCTTTTGGCTTAAAGAATGCTGGGGCTACTTACCAGAGCTATGACTATGATCTTTCATGATATGATGCACACATTCATGGAAGATTATGTGGATGAAATATTGGAAAAATCATACACCAGAGAGGGACACTTGGAGATACTGTCTAAAATATTTACTAGATTGGAAAAATTCAAAGTTCGCCTAAATCCTAAGAAATGTGTTTTTGGGGTCACATCTGGAAAACTTTTAGGATATATTGTTTCAAAAAAAGGAATTGAAGTAGATCCTACTAAAGTTCAGGCAATCATGGAGATGCCTCCCCCAAAGAACATCAGTCAATTGAGATCATTACAAGGGCGACTTCAGTCCATCAGAAGATTCATTGCGCAATTGGCTGACAAAAGTCTACTGTTCACACATCTCCTGCATAAGAATGTTCCCTTTAGATGGGATGACAAATGTGAAATGGCATTTCAACAAATCAAGCAGTACCTGATGAACCCACCAGTTCTAGTACCACCAAATCTAGACAAACCATTGATCCTATACATTGCTGCAACTGAAACATCTCTGGGGGCATTATTAGCACAAGAAGACAGTGAAGAAAAAGAACGTGTAATCTATTACATCAACAAAACACTGACAAGTCATGAACTTAACTACACTTTCATTGAGAAGGCTTGTTTAGCAGTAGTTTTTGCTTCACAAAAATTTTGACATTACATGCTAACTCATACAATCAATCTTGTTTCAAAAATTGACCCACTCAAGTATCTACTAAGTAAAGCATCACTAACAGGAAGGTTAGCAAAATGGGTCATGATTTTGAGTGAGTTTGACATCCACTACGTTGATCACAAAGCAATCAAGGGACAAGTTATCGTTGATCAACTAGCAGACGCTCCTCTACAAACAGAGCACCCCTTACACATTGAATTTCCAGATGCTGATGTGTTCACTACATAATCTAAGCAGGTATGGTCCTTATACTTTGATGGTTCCTTTACTCAACATGGATTGGGGGCAAGCATTCTCTTTGTCACCCTCAAGGACATACCATTCCTCAGTCATATAGGCTAATGTTTCCATGCACCAATAACATAGCCGAATATGAAGCACTAATCACTGGACTAAAGACAACATTGGAATGGAGGATTACTAAGCTACAAGTTTATGGTGACTCACAACTAGTTATTAATCAAATCAACGATGATTATCAAACTAAAGATGACAAGTTGTTGCCATACAAAAAGATGATCGATGACTTTAAAAAGTACTTTGTGGACATTCAGTTCACACAAATTCCAAGGATTGATAACAAAGTGGCTGACGCTGTGGCTACGATCGCATCATTGGTACAACTCCCAGGAAAATAGACTCGCTGTGAATTTCTGGTGGAACAATTATTTACACCTGCTTATGACACACCTGAAAGCCAAATTATCTGCCACTTGGTAGGATCTGATTCCCCTTGGTATGGTAAGATTTATGCCTACCTAAAAGATGACATTTTATCACTTGATTTATCACGTAACCAAAAACATAACTTTATCTGACAATCCTCTCGCTATACCCTTATCACTGATACCCTTTATCGCCGTGGTCTTGATGGTAATTTACTATGATGTCTTGAATGTGACGAATCCGAAAAAGCTTTACAAGAAGTTCATGGGGGCATTTGTGGTACTCATTCGAGTGGACTAACCTTATCTAAGAAATTGATTAGAATGGGTTACTACTGGCCTGCAATGGAGAGGGAATCATTCACTTTTGTTAAAACATGCTCAAAATGTCAGATTCATGGGAATCTTATTCATGCTCCTGCACAAGAACTTCACTCATTCACACCAACCTGGCCATTCTCTCAATGGGGGTTAGATCTAGTAGGAAAAATTCATCCTTCATCCTCAAATGGGCATAAGTTCATCATCAGAGTGACATAATATTTCACTAAGTGGATTGAGGTAGTACCTCTCTCTAAAGTCACCAGAAAACAAATTTCATCCTTCATACTCAACTACATTATTTGTCGATATGGTATTCCTAATGCCATTATTACAGATAATGGTTGACCTTTTAAAAATCAGGATGTTGATGAACTTTGTGAAAGATTCCATATTCAGCATAGATATTCAATGCCTTACTATCCACAAGGGAATGGCCAAGTAGAGGCCTCAAACAAGACTATACTAAATATTTTGAAGAAGACTGTCAATGAGTCAGGGAAGGATTGGCATGTTCAACTTAATCCCGCCTTGTAGGCTTACAGAACTAGTGTCCGAATGCCAACAGGAGCAACACCTTTTGCCCTTGTCTATGGAGCAGAAGCCATATTACCTTTAGAGGTTGAAATACCTTCACTAAGAGTATCACTAAAAGGTCTCATAATAGATGATGAATACAAAGTCTCCCGACTACAAGAGTTAGAACTCTTAGATGAAAAGAGACAGAGAGTAGCAGACAATTTGAAAGCATACCAACAGATAATGTCTCGCAGCTATAATCACAAAGTAAAACCACGTACCTTTCGGGTGGGTGATCTAGTTCTGAAAGAGAACCCACGGAATCAGCAAGATAGAGAAAAGAAAGGAAAGTTTGAACCAAATTGGCTAGGCCCTTACGTGGTTATTGCAGTTTACGGTTCGAGAGCATACAAGTTATCAACACTAGAAGGAGACCTGTTTGATGAACCCATCAATAGCATGCATCTTAAGAAATATTATGTTTAAGGCAGAAAAAGTCCTGAAGAAATACAAAAACAGCAGAAAAAGTTATGAAGAAATACAAAAACAGCAGATAATGTCCTAAAGAAATACCAAAAACAACAGAAAAGGTCCTGAAGAAATACCAAAAATAGCAGGAAAAGTCCTGAAGAAATACAAAAACAACAGAAAAAGTTATGACGAAATACAAAAACAGCAGACAAGGTCCTGAAGAAATACCAAAAATAGTAGAAAAAGTCCTAAAGAAATACAAAACAACAAAAAAGTCCAAGAAATACAAAAGCAGAAAAAGTCTTGAAAAAAATTCAAAAATAGTGGAAAAATACAAAAAAATAAAAAAAATGTCATAGGGTGAAAACCTGGCAAACAGGCAGTCTATTGATAGAAAAATACAAAACAATCAAAAAAATGTCATAGGGTGAAAACCTGGCAAACAGGCAGTCTATTGACAGAAAAATACAAAAAAAATCAAAAAGAAATCAGAAAAATGCAATAAATATAGATAGTGAAAATCTGGCAAACAGACGCTATTCGTACCTCTCCATCTATTAGTTCCTATTTCGCACTTTGGCTTTTTAGCTTTCCTTTTTCCACATCTTTTTCGCATCTTAGGGTTATTATCGCATCATCTTGCCATCATTTGCCTAGAGTGATAAAACGTCTTACCATGGCTTGATCATTGTACATATTCCTTTTCGCAAGTTGATGTCAATAAATGGGGCAAACACTCAACTGGGGGAACTTAACTTTCATAGCATACTAAGACAGCTGAACAATATCATAAAATCCGATCATGCGAACAAACAACCAACTAACACGGAACCTTATCCGATCACTGCGCCTTATCATGAACACATCTTCAGCAGATACCATATCATTGTCTATTGGATGATCCAAATATCTGAATAATGTATGAAATAACAGTATTACATGTTTGACCAAAAGTTGTTTGATCTTTCGATATCATAACTCTAGAGCACACTCGATGATGTACTGAACTAGAGTGGCAAGGAACAAGAATGATTTTTCTTTATCTGTTGTCTTGAGGTTAACGGTCAATCTGATGCAAATATGTCACAGGACATGATGACCAAAGCAATATCATCGATGACAGTTCCACATTTGCATTAGAAAGGTGGTTAATCTTTGTCTGTTTATGCAAGAAATGCTTAGGTCATCTCGGTTCAATTATACCTCGATGTTTGTGTTCGTTTGCTATATCAAAATTCATGAAAGTTGTACTCTGGTCATCATTGGCGCTAATTTCCCCTATGATGCTTGTACATACTTCCAACATTTTAAATGCTCTATGATGATTCAAAGAAGGCTTACAACAGGCTCAACAAATTGTTTAGTTTCATTTAGTTGCATATTTTAGATCATTGTATATATCTGCATATTGGATTCACATCAGTGTTTTGAAAGGCTGAATGAAAACATTAACGGTTGTCATTGAACTCTTTGTGGAGGACATTTGGACATTTGATTCATTTATCACTAATTCATTTTATCATTATCATCCTCATTTTCATTTTATCATTCATTATCATTTTTTATCATTATCATTTATCATCATTTATCATCATTTATCATTTTATCATCATTATTATTCATTACCATTATCGTTATCATTATCACCTATCATTATTATTTATTATCATTATCATTTATCATTCATTATCATTTTCTTATCATTATCATTTATCATTCATTATCCTTTATCCATCATTATCATTATCATTCTCATTTATCATTTATCATTTATCATTATAGTTATCATTACCATTCTCATTTCTCATTCAATCATTTTTATCATTATCATTTTATCATTTATCATTTACTATTATTTATCATCATCATCTCATATCATTTCATTTATCATCACATTGCCATTTTCATTACATAAACATTACCAAACAAATAATTTATCTTTTCATCATGATCATTATCAGTATCACATTCATTATCTATCATTTTCATATCACAATTTCATGATTCATTTCATACACACACTATTCATTTCTGCATTTGAAACAAAATTCAAAAATCAACAACTCATCATCACAAATCATTGCATCTACATCATCCATTTGCATCATATCATTAGATCATCCTGCATCATAAGATTAGCCCACAAAAATAATAAAAACATATCAAAATCCATCTCATACCATACATGCATAAAAGTAGCATCCATATCACATCAAAAATGCATAAACATATCATCATCACAAACATCGCCACTGCATATCATCGCTCATCAAAATAATACAAATGTCCAATGTCCAAATGAAGCTAAAAAGTTTAGAACATAATACATGAGATATGATCAAAAAAATCAATACATGCCCTGCATATGTGAAAAATATATCAGTCCCAAACACTAGCTGGTAGATGCCCCTGAAGGAGCTGGTTCGGAAGGGGGCAGCCTACCACTAGTCCCTGCATCAGGATCCCGTCGAGGCCCTGTAACCTCTCTGCCATGTGTCGATGTCTGTGATCGGGTCCTAGTCCTGCTATGTGATCGGGGATAAGGCTCTCGTCACTCGGGAGGGCATAACTCCTCATATCAAACTCTGTAGTACTCAGCCTCTCTGGCTGCCTCAAATCCCTCTGCAATGGCCTCTCATAATGAGGTACTCTCTACGGTATCCATGAGTCTCTGTGCCACACCCTCGGCCTCCAGTGCTCACCGTCTAAGGGCATCCCTCTCTGCTACCAACTGTGCCACCTGGGAATCAAGGACAGGCATCTGAGCCTATACCTGTGCCTGAGCCTAAACCTGTGCCTGAGCCTAAATCTTCGTCTGGGCTTGTGCAAGCTGTGCCTGTAACTGCACTATCATACTCTGAGCCTGAGCTAGCTAGCTCTGTAATTGTGCCTGCTATCCCTGAAAAGTCTCAACCTGACCCTGCAATGTAGCTATCTGTGCCTACTGCGAAGAGGATGACACCCTAATCAATGTCCGAGGTCTGCCACCAGACCTGGCTCATCGAAGAATCTATGCTCTGCCTAGACTATCCAACCTCTGCTACCTCTCCTCATCCCATCATCCCCATCATCCGAGCTGTCCTCCTCCCCTACATCTCCACTCTCCTCACTCTCCTCTCCCTCCTCCTCCTCTCCCTCCTCCTCTCCTCTGCCCATAGCTTGCTCTCCACTGGCCACATCCCCCTGTATCCCTACCCCTAGCTGTGGCGCTATCCCAATCGCCCGTGGCTCATCTGGCACTATGAATCGTGGAAATGGATGCATATGAAAGTACTGTGCATAATCATTTGTCATCCCTGCATCCTGCACCTCTGGCCTGTCCGTCCATACCTCTAGCTATAAGGTAGAATACTCTGTATATACTACCTAGTATCCAATGCATGGCCCCCATCCTGGATCACCCTTGTGCCGCCCATAATGAGCAACGCCCTAGGGCATCCCCTGTGTAAATCCAAACTGTCTCAAAACCCGTAATGCCAGGAATCTCTCGATAATAAAGGGGTTCCGCCCTATCAGATATCATGACCTGCAGACAAATGGCATCTCCAAGTGGTCACTCTCCCATGCCTCACAATCCGTGTAGGGTCTCCATATCACTGCATCAATGTCATCCAATACCCGTCGCCAATACTCTACCTTGCCTAGCTTTTGCTGGACAATGGCACCAGAATATGCATACACATACGGCCTCCCTGCTGGCCTATCTCTCATGCAATAAGGTCCCATGATCGCAATATGCTCCCACGCCCAGATCTGAAGAAGCATCACTCCACTCACCAAGCTAGTGGATCCTCGATACACAACCTGATGGAGATCATGATACATGTCAGCCAATACACAACTCCCCTAGGCAAACCTTTGTGGCTGTGTCACCAACCACTCCAGCATCCTCCCCCAACCAACTGCGAATCCCTTCGACCGATGATCTGGTCCAAGGAAGCCTCCAATAAATGCAGCCAATATAGCAACTACGGCTGGATACCTATTGAAATCCTCCCATTCTATCCAGTAACCACAAATGCTAGCATCGCCACATATCCGTCGCAGCACCTCGGTCCCACCAATCTCCTTGTGGCACCAAAAATTGGGATCCCAAGAATCCTGTACACATCCTCGGGCATCACACTCATCTCACCAGTCGGCAAGTGAAAAGTGTTATGCTCCGAGTGCCACCTCTCTGCCAAGGCGGTCAATAGTCCCCTGTTGGCCCGAATACCTCGCGGTATCGCCAACAAGGGTCCTAGTCCGCAATCTGCTATCAACTGTAACTCTGTAGGAGTAAGCTCTCCTATCCACTCCCAACATAGTGGGAACCATTCTCTGATCTGGAGGCTCTTGAAAGCCTCCTATTTTGTTTGACCATCACAAAGGACACATCAATCAGACTCATATCATGTGATCTATCTATCCAACATATTACTGACGCATATCAAGTACTACATCAATCTATCTGAATGTCAAATCAATCTACTCTATCATCATTTACTATTTGATTTTCTTTTCAGAAATGCAAATTTATCAACACACATATCATTTTCTATTTGTACTTCACTCATGAATGCAAATTTGTATCCTCATTTTACTATTTGGTTTCTATCGCAAAAAACTAATTTATCAACTATCTACTCTTTGTTTTTCAATCACGCGAAGCAAAGTTACCAACCACAAAATCAATCAATCAATCATTTTACTCTTTGTTGATTCATCACAAAATTATCAGCTATCTACTCTTTGTTTTCTATCTTGGAAGCAAAGTTATCAGTTCTCTATCAGATTTTTTCTATCATAACAACATGATGGTACTACAATTCATCTACCTATTGACTAAGGAGGCAATTTAAATCATCATTTTTCATCACACAAGCGTTATGTGGAAAATTTCCTAAATGCGCTATTATGTTGCCCATATGCGCTAAAACACAGATGCGCTAAAATTTTACTCAAATGCACCAAAATTTTTCTCGGATGCGCTATTCTATCCTTCCTGTGCGCCACTTTAACTCTCATATGCATAGCTCTAGCATTTTCAAACCCTATCCCTAGATGCGCAATTCTGTGCCCTAGATGCGCTACAGGATCAACCTAGCCGATTCTAGCCTATATGCGCTACTCTATCTATCGAATGCACTACAGGATCAATTTTTTCACCTACTCCTAGATGTGCTACGACATTTCCTATATGCGCTACAGGATTTGTCAAATGTGCTAAAACTTTTCTCAGATGCGCTAAAATGTGGGAAAAAAATAAATCCGATCCAAAACATTTGCAAAATCGATTCAAAATGAAAAATTCAAAATCATAAATGGTTGGAATCACTCACCGGTGGTCCATACGCAGCTGGTCTCTAGTATCGGCGCGCTCGCTCGAATCTATGTCTATGCAACGGGATCTCCATCTCGCTAGGTCACTATCAAAGCTCACTTTTCACTATAGCAACAGGGTGAAAATGACACTTCATTTTACCCCTTTTACCTTATAAAGGTCTTTTAGGGTGCGAGTTAATGACATTTTTCATTCTTTTCATATTATTTTTCATCGGGCCATCATAAACGTCATTTATCGGGAGCTAAATCACTGTTTCCCTATCATTCTCAACATCATCTTCCGTGATTTACCTCCCGAGGGGGCATCATCGGCATCAAAAATCAGAAACATATCAGGGGCAAAAAAATTTTATTTCTTTGAACCAATGCGTTTCACACATCACTTCAAAGAGGGGCAAAATGTATACGCATAAAAATGGTCATGTCTATAATCCTGGAAATTAATTAAATATTTATTATTTAATTAATTTATCTAAAAATCCTCTACATATGATTAAATTTAATTAATTTAATTATATTGTCCATTCATCTTATTCTTCTTTCATAATTAAATAAATTTATTTTATTTAATTATTTTCATACGTCCACTTAATTAATTAAATAAATACATTTTATTTATTTAAATTAATTATCATTGTTTAAATTTAAATTAAATCTTTTGATTTAATTAAGTTTAAATATCTCTTTTTCTTCTATTTTAATTTATTCTAATTAATTAAATATTTCATTTAATTAATTTCATAAATGTGATTTAATTAAATAAACCTTATTTAATTAAATATCTTATGCTTTCTTTCTAAAAACACAATTAGATATTTTATTTGATTGTGAAATCTTCTCATATCATAATTAAATATTTTATTTAATTATGAGATCTGCTTTTTTCAAAAAATTCTGATTAAAGCTTTCTTCTTATCACAAACTTTCTTTTGCTTTTAAAAGCTTAATATCCTCCACAAATAAATAATTGAATTTTTAAATTCATTATTTATTAGCTTTTAAATCTTTCTTTTATTCTTTTAAAGAAAGATGATTTCTTATCTTCTTATCTTTTCATCTTCCATAAAAATAGAAAAATCTTGTTTTCAAGTTTTCTTCTATTTTCTCTTCAGTTTCATCCTTCTTCAGCCATTCGATCTGTCAGGAATTATCACAACCGTCAATTAAGACAGCCAATCAGAATCATTTGAAAAACTCTATAAATACCTATGTGAATCCAAGCACTGGTAATAGGCAATTAATTAGAGTTCATGCATTTAATTTATTTAGTATTCTCATATCATAGCATCATGTTTACTTCAAGCATATTAGTCTTATTCCATATCGTAGCTTAAATCTTGCATCATGCATCATATTTAAATCTCGTTCTTTAGGAAGACATTTTGTTGAGCCTAGCCTACAATCTGAGAGCAAAAGCTGAAATCGATAAAAACACTGAAGATAGAGGACAATAGGACGACAATCAAAGTGGAATATTGAGTTTGCATTTATTTACTTTTTATGTTCTATTTTGATACAATTTTTTATTGGTGTGCTTGAATAGTATTTTTTTTTAATCCATTTACGCATATTATTTTTCGATCACACAATCCTCACACACTTCCACCAATAAGAAAAAGCACATGGCTTAATTCCCCCACACTTCCAACAAATTTGGAGCAAATGGGTCTTTGTTTCACACACTTGGAGTCCCATACATTTGACATGCTTCCAATTGGTCAAGGGATTCTCTTCACACACATGGCATGTTGTCATTGGTCAAGGGGACAACATCCTAATTCCTTTCATCTCCATCGTCTATCTTGTCTCCTTTGAATCTGAACCGTTGATAGGTGCCACGACAAAAAATGCTTGAAAAACTCTATAAATACACCCCTTATCCTTTGCATTATCATCCACCTTTCAAGTAATGCTATAATGCTATTTTGAAATACAAATTGGAATAGTGTTATAATGCCATTTTAAATCCACACTTTGAGTATTGTTACCATGCAGGTTTTTCGTAGGAGCTTGGAGCTTTCATGGAGTCGTATACTTAGTTTTCATATCATGTGTTACTTTGCATTCTCATCTTAGATTAATATTGCTTCATAGTTACATTTTATCATCCCCATTGCATCATAGTTACATTTTAGGTTAGTTTGTTTTATGTTTGCATTTGAGCATATGCATAATCATGGATAGTTCATTTTAGTTTCATATCATCTCACTCATCTCCACTTGTTCATTCATCATCAACATCATCCTTCGTTTATCTTTGCATCCATTATCCTTTCCATCATTTTGTTTCATTTAGAAGCATACCACTAATCATTCCACCACACATTTGCACATAGAAATCATCTTAGCTTGCATATTAACCATCAAATCTCATTTTCTAGGTAGTCATTTTAACAACCTTTGTGCCCATAGAAATTTGAGGGCCAAACGGTTTAATAAATCCCTAGAAATAGAGGACAATGATACCTATTTTAAATATTTGATTGTATTATGAAATAGAGTAGGTTTACTTGCTTCAAACTTTGAATGTAAACCATCTCATTAAGATTTTTGTTGACATTAGAATAACTCTCCACATTCGACACATGCACAATGGGAATAGAAGCAAAAATGAAAATGGAAGTAGAGATAGGAAGAAAAGAAAAAATAGAAGTAGAAAGAGGAACATGAGGCTTCCCCTCGGTTTTCTCTGAGGTTTTGCGTTCTTGGTCCAAGGCTCGTTAATGACACTTATGCTCATAGGAAAGATGATTGTGGCAACTATGGGCACTAGGAGGTGCGACATGAGAAGACTTTGGGGGATCATGTTCCACCAAGGGAGTAGTATCCATAGCTATTGCATAGGTGGAAGAGTAAACTCTAGACCTAGTTTTGTTCCACCAGAGGAAAGCTCTTCACAACCATTGTTAGCAGAAGAGTGACTACTATGGAGGAACAGGAGGAGGAACAAAGATAGCCACAAGGGTCTCGAAAATGGACCCCTTTCCCTTGTTCTCCTTAAAGGTAGGTGGGGGAATAGGAGGAAGCCTCAGAGGTTGAGAAGCAAGAAAAACCACATGTGAATGCTTCCCCTTGTCATATAGGGTGGGACAAATAATTGTGGGTAAGACAAGAAGTTGGAACACCTGTAGTTTGGGGCTCCACAACATGGGTGCATTTCTTTTTCCTATGCCAGGAATAGTAGAAGGAACAAAGGACACCAACAAAGGTTGTGAAGTTGTTGAAGAAGATGAAGAAGGGGAAGGCTTAAGGGTGAGATCTTGATTTCCCTTAGCCTTCAAAGAAGAAGGCACAAGGGACAAGATATGCTATTATGTGCAAATGGAAATCTTCATAGAAATAGAATGGGAGGAAGGCGGGAAGAAAACATTAGAGACTAAACCTCTAGTCTTATACCTAAAATAGGCCTTGTAGAGCAAGTCCCCTCTAGGTGGATAAGGTTCCACTAGAGCAGACCAAAAATGGTCTAAAGAGAAACCCCCATGGGACATGAGTGGTTTGTATCCAATATCCTGGGTAGTATACACCATTCCATCATGAGGAAATTTCAAACATTTGTGGATAACCAAGGCAACCACATTCATGGAGACTAGCCATGGAATGCCTAGTCTAACCCTGAATAGGTCATATTCAAGTATCACAACAAATGAGACTTCAAGAGACTTAGGTTAAACAAGGATCAACAAAGAGATAGAGCTGATATGTGGAACAAAGAGACCATCATGGGTACAGAGCATGGCTTGCAACTCATCATATTTCTCCTTGTGTAGACTATTTATGAAAAGGGTCTCCTCAATGATGACATTGATCTGACTTGTAGGGTCAACCTTAACGCCAGTCACGACATTATCATTGACTCAAACCGGTATGTACAACGAAGAAGGTTCCTTGTTAATAGGAAAGTAATGTGGTGTGCTTGTTATATCTGGTGTTTTATCCACATGACCTAAAGGAGGAACATGAGTGAATGAAACCATGTTCATATACTCAGATGGACTAGGATCAACATTTGAAGAAGAAGTAGTTGTGATTAGAATAACATAATGGGATGGGAAAGGATCTATGTATATCTTTATATGACTGTTAGGTTTAGCTATATATTTGTTTGAGTTTTTCTTTTTACCATCAAGTTAAATGGTACCATTGTTGGTGTTATCTTGGATAACATGCCTAAGACACACACATCATTTTGTTGGAATTGTGTGCCTCAATCCCACTTGCCTAAACCTCTGAGAGAGTGATTTCAGTGTGACCGCTGAGATGTCTGGCTGATCTGCATAGTGATCCTGAACTATCTATGAGATTGGTGTGACTCAGCCTGATCTGAGTTCTCCTTGTGAAGTTCCTTCTTTGATCAGATCGATGTGACCTTGGACCTATCTTGTCGACAAAAGTCATCGATATGAATTGAACTGTCAGAGTGAGATTCCAAACTCATTCTGATGGTAGATGTCTGGACGAAGGAGATCATCAAGGAGACTCTTTCCGATGGACGTGTCAGGGTGTCTTGAACTATTGATTTTACATTTCAAACTATTGTCGATGGTGTCAATCTTGCTGACAGTTCTGGACATCGATGTGACTCCTGCTGATGAGGTGATCGGGGTGACTTGGTTTGTTGATGAGACTTTCAGATCTAATGCTGATAGTATTAATCTTGTCGATGGTTCTGCTCCTAATGAAAGTTGGCGAGACTCTTGCCGATGGTCGTGCATGGGTCAGCATTGGGTTAACATTGGTCTTCGGTAAGACTTGAGATTGTTGGATTGACATCTTGGCTCTTGCCAATGAATCTATTCTCATTGGACATCAGTGTGACTCTTGCCGATGAGGTTTTCTGAACTACCGTTGAACTATTGGGACATCGAGGAGACTTGGGCTATCGTTGTGACATCCCAATCATTCGTCAATAGTGTTGGTTAGGCTAATGAACTTGAAGGCAGACCATGGTTGAATGGGTGTTGACTTGGTTGGAATACTGAGTTGTACGATGGAGCGGTGACTTGTATGGTGATATATTGCTCTCTTCACATCATTGTTGTGAAGCGAATGGAGCAGTGGTCTCTTCGATATTTTGGTAACTGTATTGTTTGCTCATAACCATTTAGTTTGGTTGGAAGTTGGAATGACAGCGGTTGGGAAGTCTGTGAAGGAATAGTTCGGTATGGGATTTGGATAGTCGATCTTCTGGTAACGCCTAATATGTGTGTTCGAAGAGGATTTGTAGTTTTTGAGATAGAGAGAGGAAGATCTAAGAAAGGTTATGCTGCCGAAATCTCTCCTAATAGAATGTCTTGATCGATCTTTTGTTGTTAATCTGCACTGTATATTGTGTGAGAGTATTGTAAGAGTGAAAAGATTGTAATGGATTGAGAGGTTGATCAGGGAAATGTAAAAAAGGGAGAGAGGGAAATAGAATAGGGTTGCTGCTAGTTTGTCTCCAAAATGAAACAAGATGCAATCTCTGTAATGGCTTAGTGCTTAAGTTGCATTTGTAACTATTCTATTGCATGAATAATACAATGGCGATCTTGGCTTTTGGAGTGTGGGGTTTTTTACCCGATAGGGTTTTCCCCATGTAAATCTGTGTGTTCTAATCTTCTATTCCATCTTTCATGTTTATTAGTTTTGTTTATTGAATATGTTTATGAAAGTTGTTGAAACTGAATTTACATGTACTTCTCTTAGAAGGATTAATGTGGGAAATGAACTGTGTCTGATTCCACTTTGTGAAATAGTTGTACATGTTTTTGAGACAATCTAATTCAAATTAAAGTTGTTGAAGGCACTACTGTTCTTGGAGGTTTCTTTGAGATGACTAAAATTTCCCAACACATTTGATATCATGACTTGATACTCGATGGTATTGAAATTTTTTGCACATCATACCATTGAGGATAGGGCTCTGATAGCAGTCTTATCTCTAGAAGAGAAATTACACCATCTTTTAACAATCTCTAAAGGAAATTTTGTGTAGGATTTAGACAATTTTGTAAAAAATCCATTTCATCTCGTAGGACTCTTGTTAGTATGAACAAATACCATGTTCACTACTGTTTTATTTATTTTTAATTCTCTAAAGATAGAGACAACAAACTAATTATCTGAATGGGAGGACGAGGAGGGACCCTCATATTGAGCCACCATCTGTTGATATTCACACAAGGCACCACACTGATGATAAAAAGAAGGATATTTCATTAGCGTTGGGAAAATGTGTCTCAACCTTGCAATTACATAAGGTATTGTTGATACGTCAGCAATGGGGGGCATGGGGGGGTTCATATTTTATAATTGCAAATCTAGACCGTTCATCATTAGGTCTCAGATCTTACAGTCGATAGTTTATTAGTGACTTTCCCTAGAAGGAAACCCTATTTTATGAGGGAATTGTATTTACGACTGTGTATTGTGATGTATTTTGAGAGTCTGATAACATTTATTTTTCCTTTGGATCTCTGGTTGGTGATACTCCTATGAGAAGCTTTCTTTGCAAGTATATTGTAATCTTTGTGATTTCTTAAATAAATATTGGGTGACTTTTAGAGTGTGGGGTTTTTCCCCATGTAAATCACTGTGTTGCGGTATGCATGCTATTTATGTTTATTTTTGTTTAAGTGTCTATAACTATTGAAAATATTTGTAAAGTTTTTCATTATTCTCCTCTCAAGATTAGTGTGGGAAGTTGTTTCGCTACCTTAGCTTCCTTACAATTAGAAGGAATTTATTGCACAATTCTAGTAGTAGGTTCCTAAAGAACACATGCATTGTACATTAGAATCTGACAGAGCATAAGAGATTTGGGAAAATAGAGCTTGTTACCAAGAAATAAAATCAATTACTTTTTTGTGAGCCCCTTGCTTACATTGGACAAGATCAGTGAAGGTGATATCTGGTCTAATGTTTTCTTGAAATTATTACAAGAACTAATTTACCAATTGATAAAAAAAGATAGAATTATTAGGAAGTGAGAAATACCATTCCAAAGCAGTGTCCTTGAGGGAACATGAGAACAACTTTTTTAACAAAGCACATGGTGAAAGAAATCAATACACATGGCATTGAAAGATGAGACATGTGTCTGTAGATCTCCCCTACCACTGTACTTATCAAATTTAGGAATATCTATCTCTTGAGGGATAGGGATGTTCAGAATAGAAAAAGAGAAAGGGCTAAAAAGATAGTAAGGTTGAAATGTAGGTTGAGAACTAGAAATAGCCAAGTTTTCCAAATAAGATTGCATCTGCCCCATGTTTTGTAAAAGATCATTAAGGATGGGATCTATTGAAAGAGGATGACTAGTTGAGGGGCCAAAAGTGGTGGTGATTCAAATTCCAAATGTAGAGGCTTTGAATCCCAAAGGAATACGGTTCACTTTGATCGCAGGAATTTCCTAGGATATGGTATTAGTGATATTAGTAGCAACAATAAAAGTAATATAAGAACTTGTGTCAACCATATACATAGACACTCCTAGCATCGAAACATGCAACTAGTGGCCAATGATTTCTGATTGAACATCTTAAGGATTGCCCAAGAAAAAAGTGTATGAAGGGACATGGGTTTCCACTATATTTGCAATCCCTCAAAGTAACTCCAAGCCTCTATGATCGGAACTAAGTTTCTCAAACCATTAAGGAGAGGAGTGGCTTGAGAGTATGTGTCTTCTTTTATCAAAAAAATATTTGAACTCTTCAAGTCTCACTTCTAAAGAATGAATCTACTTGGCAAGAGCCTTGAGAGCAACTTCCTTGACTAAGGGAGGAGAAGAGTTAGAAGGAGAGGTTGTTGGAGTATGTGTTTCAACTTCAACATGAGGAGGGGAGAAACCAATTGGGAGTTCTATAGAGAAATCTTCAAAGTTTGGACCTTGATGAGGAGGGCTAAACCATCTCCTAAAATCCATATCTAAATGTTAGTAACTCCTTACTACATGTTTGGAGGTAGTGGACTGGGTTTTGAAACTCATAAAAGGGTGTCACAACACTCTATCTGATACACTTCTTAACAAGAGAGAAGAAATTTTTTTGAGAAAAAGATAAAGACAAGAATAGGTTCATGTTGGGTTCACCAAAATATAGAGGAGATTTGCTACTCCCAAGTTTGTAGGACAAAGAAGAGTTTATAGGGAGCAAATGGTCATCAACTACCTCAAAGGAAAAGCTCAAGTGATAAAGGTAGAATGACTAAGGAGTTTTAGTTATATTTAATATTTTAAGATAGATTTTGGAATAAAGACTTCCAAAACCAAAAGAGCAGACTTCAAAGGTTGTTAGAAACCAAGATTTGAAATGCAAACCAAGAAATAACCTTCCACAAAGAGAAAAACAAAAAAGCAAAGAGATTGCATGAAGATGTCCAAATTGATATATTTGAAGTACAATAATTACAAGAGATAATTTTATTTATAAAAGCAAGTATGCATAACCCTGATCTTATCTTGAGCAAAAAGATAGCTCGGCAAGATAAGGATAACAACCTATAACCTAGGAATTAAATAATGCCTAAGTAAACTTATGTAAAGTGTAATTAAATAATTAATTACACCAACACCCCCCCATAAGTGCAACTTAGGGAGAAGCATATTATTATGAAAATGATGTGAGATGAGTCCTGAAAACAAGGCCTGATCAGGTACCCATTTACAAATGCAAAGAGAGAGAAAACCCAGTGGGAAAAAGCCCCCCTCAATGAGATGAACTGCTACAAAGAATCACTGGAAGAACTCTGATGAAGCAACACTGGAACCCCAAATCCAACAAGCAAGGAAAGATTCTTTTGTTTGCAAGAAATCATAATGGAATCACAAATGCAACAATAGACCCGATGCTAAGGAACACTTGAAAACTCACATACTAGATCAACCCTGGAATCTGTAAGCAATAGTAGATGAAAAAAAAAAAAGCCCCCCATAATGATGACAAAATATGGAAGCTGTGTCTCTCGATGCCGATGCCAAACTAAAACTAAAATTGCCCCATAAAATGAGTACCATCAAGATTCTAGAAAATTAACCATAAAAACATGGCCCTCAAACTGAGAAGGATCTGAACCAATGTGGATCAATAAAAATAAACTCCCAATGTGAAGTGTGAACTGATGCAAACCAAAGATGTGTCCAACTAAGCAAGAAAGAGGATAAAAGAAACAACATGAAACCAGAAAAACTCATGTGAGTTGTCACCAATATGAAGGATGGAGATCAAAGTGCATGCACACTCTAATCAAATTATTATGCAAGAAACCCCCCTGATGGAACTTTATCTCAGTTCATTTATTACAATAACCCAACGATTGTAAAAGGAGAGAATACTAATGTGCATAAAAAATAAAATAAAAATAGACCTTAGATCTATGTAGAGGCCGAAAGCAGCTTTCCAATGCCGCAAGAATGGTGAAAAATGGATAAGCGAGTCAAAAGATATGTCTCATGCAGTGAAAACAGTAACATGCAACTTCTAAGGTAGAAAAAGGAATCAAAAACAAAAACCAAAAAATAACACCTATACCATTATGTAGAGCTCAGAACCAGCTTTTCGATGATATCTTGTTTGCAAAAAAATGACACCGTATGCAAAAGTTATGTCTGATTCCATGAATGTGCTCCAAAACTACCCAATATGGCCTTCTGCAGCCCTCAGGGGCTAAAAAATTAAAGCCCCTGGTCGCCTGGGTGGACTAGGGGGCTGGTGGAAAGCACTTGGGGCCTAGCCCCTGGTCACCGACATGATCGAGGCAAGTGTTACGGATGATGGGGGGCTAGAGCGTGGGCCATTGGTTCCTAATGGAACCGCTTGCTTCAGGTATAAGCTCGTGGGGGCTAGCGACCTAGCGGAGTGGTGGATGGGCTGCAGAGTGGTGGTTGCCAGGCGGCACTGGGGTGGCGCTCTCCTTTTGAATAGGGAATGCTGATTTTTTAGCTTTTTTTTATTTTTTTCAAAAAATGTGCCTCAATTTGCGTGCTGGGGAGGCCGTACGACCTCCCTGCAAATTTTTTGTCTCTCCGGATGACTTTGTCCAAACTGGACAAAATTTATATGAAAATAGGGGTTTTTAGGCACTGTGAATCCAACAACAAGGTCCGTTTTGGCCCAAAGTGCCCAAAAAATTAGGCGACCCCCAGATCTTTTAGAAAAAATCACCGAGCTTGAAACCCTCGCAGATCTCCTCAACGATGACCAAAATCAATGAAATAAAAGTCATTTCTAAATTTTTCAAGCACTCTAAATCCAATGGAAAACTGCAAACTGATCTAAGATGCATAATAAATATACTCAAGGAATGAAACCCTCGAGGGACCCCGAACAAGCTCTGCAATGTATTCCTCCAAAAAGGCTGAGAAGGGGCTACAAATCGAGGCTTTGATACCATGTTAGAAACCAAGATGTGAAATGTAAACCAGAAAATAACTGTCCACAAAGAGAAAAACAAAAAAGCAAAGAGATTGCATGGAGATGTCCAAATTGATATATTTGAAGTACAATAATTACAAGAGATAATTTGCTTTATAAAAGAAAGTATGCATAACCCTAATCTTATCTTGAGCAAAAAGATAGCTCAACAAGATAAGGATAACAACCTATAACGTAGGAATTAAATAATGTCTAAGTAAACTTATGTAAAGTGTAATTAAATAATTAATTACACCAACAAAGGTCTCAGGAGAAAGTTGGATGGCTTTTACCCAAGGACGATAACACGATACACGAACTTCCCTGTGACGTGTTGTGGTCTCATATAGACCGAAAAATAGAACATGCTCATAAAAATGCAAAGGGTCTATTATCTATCCAGAAAGTAAAATTTGAGCATTTAACTAAACTAATAGAATGCTTAAAATAATAGAAATAACAAGAAGAAAACTAACACGTGTAGATTAAACTAATTGAAATAACAAAGTAGATATGAAGAGGACAAATGAACTCATAGGAGGTCCAATGCTATGCAACCTCCCGCAAAACTCCAAATGAACATGTACATATAGAAACAAGGAAAAATGTTGGGGTTGTTTCAGGGCCTATCTTAGTCAAACCCCTCTTTTGGTGTTTACACCTCCACGGACAACTAGACAGACAAATAAAGAAAAAATAGATAAAGAAATGAACAGACAAGATAATAGACAAGTTAAAAGACAATATGCTACTAAGATAAATACAATAATGCAAGGAGAGTGTAATTACCCTCCCTTAAGAAAACTTGTGATGCCAAAGGAGAGCACACAACACTCTAGGCAAGACAAAAGAGAGTCAATATGCCAATATAGAAGCCAAGAGTTTATGTAGAGAGCCAAGAGAAATAGAACTTGCAAAAACAATGGCGTAAAAGAGAATGAGAATGAGGATGAGAGCTTGAGAATGAAAGATCGCAAGAGTGAGTTGAATGAATGAAAAAGTGAACATGAAAGAAGGAAGGACAATCATGCAGGATGTAATGCCCCGATACGCAACCCTAGGGAAAGTTTCAAACTACTAAACAAATGCACAATTTTTTTTTGTTTAATTACAAATACATGTAAGATTATAAAACAAAGCAAACAATCCCCTTAGGTTACGAGACAAAAATTATTTAAATTACAAATTAAAACAACATGCATGAAATGAACATAACAACATTCGCTTAAATAATTAAAGCACATACATTCCATACATGAGATTTTCATTTAAGACCATGAGATCCTTCATGGTTACCAATAACAGAAGTTATACAATTACAATACATCACTCATTCCCAAAATGAGGTAAATCAATAACATGATTGCTTATTACAATTTCCACCTCGATAACAATGAGGGGTAAAATAAAATACAAGAATAACTAACATAAATGAAGCCAAGGTAGCATTGGATCCCACGAGCTCTCCTACATGAAAGTCTCATCCACTTGAGCAAGAGAAAAGAAACCAATGGAGTAAGGTGCACGTTCCACCCAACCAAGTGATACCCGAAGGCTCACCCCCCGTGCTAGGAGATAGTAACAAGGATTTCAGGTCAAGAACAACAACCTCTAAACATAGGCAACATGACTCAACTGAAAAAGATACGAACATGACATCACATGACACAAAGGTTACAATGCTTCCAGATTTTAGGTAAATGATCACATCATGAATACAAACATATTGTTGACTTAGGAGAAGTGTCATCACAATGTCGCATGGGATATCCTGGCAAGTCTTCCTAGGTCCCGGCCCCCATCTCGGGATATCCTAGTAACCTCTAACGACTCCCGGCCCCACATGCAAACCAATGCGGAATTAGTTATCTTTCGAAGGGACAAGATAACGATCTTGCCATTCCAGGCCTTCTCATCTCATCCCAAGTCTATACAAGCACTTGCGTCCATGAGCGAGGAAAAATTAATCTTTTTAAATGTTGATACCACCTACACTAATCAATTGGTTTAAGTTTTCACTGAATTAACCAACTTACATTGAGATCTCCTGGCACCACTTTGTGTGTCAGCCCTCAATGCAAGCCACTTCTCTAAGACAACACGTGGAACTATACCACAACCAAAGGGTACTCAAGTGCAACCTAGGGATAATGAATCCCGAATCACGACATGAAGTCAACAAACCCTGTTCATGATAATCGGGTACAACACTGGACACTATTACGCACTACCCAAGGCAAACAAGGTTGACCGACATGACAACAGCCCCAAAACATGGAAGATAGTTCTATCTGGAAGACTTACAAAATCTGACTCAAATCCCAACAAGAATGAATGCCCCACGACGAAAGGAAGCTTGCAAACAATATAAGGTAATCTACATTAGGATTTCGTAAATCCAATCATTCATCGCATTAGTGCACTTAATGAAGTTAAATAAACTATGTTCTTGCACAATCACATAAGAGTTTGACTATTCGTTTAATTCTTGTTGATACAATCCACCTAATAAATTAAGTCAATTTTTATTTTGATAAACAATGATTTTCCATAAACAAATTTTCATCTATCCCTTTTACAAATACCTTTTCTCTTTTAAAAGAATAATTCACATTTAAATATAAATATATAAATATATATTACACATCTATGTAATCAAATATATATATATATATATATATATATATATATATATATATATATATATATATATAATTAATATCTAAATACAAATGATAATCACTTAAAAATACGTTAAAATATACTATAAATATATTATAATATATATATTATATATAAATAATTTTAAATTATTATATACAACCTATATATTAAAATATATATATAAATTATATTTTAATGATAAAATAAAACATTAATTTCAAATTTTCATATTATATATATTAAATATTAAATATATCATATACTTTATATTTAATAAACATAATAAATATAATATAAAAATAAATTTTTTAAAAAGAAGCATGAGTCAAACAGGGTTTGAGCCGTGCCCTGCCCTAATAGGGGATGCAACCCCCATTGATGGGGGCGGCGGCTTGTGTGGGTAGCGTCGGTGTTGCCTCCACAGGCCGTCGACGCCACCAATGGGGCTGCCATGGGGTGGAAACCCCTTCCTCATTCCGTCGCCCAAATAAAAACGGTGATTCCGTTTTATGAAATCCACATAATTTCGACTAGTAAAAAAAATATTTATGGTAAAAACCAGAATACGAAATTTTGAATTTATCTTCTCATAAAATTAAAAAAAAAGATTCAACATATATATATATATATATTTATATATATGTATATATGTATATACACAATTGGGTATGTATATATATACATATATATAAATATATATCCAAATTTTCAACTAAAAGAATCAAATATACATAATTTCTTCATACCCAGATTGGGCAAATGCTCACTCCCAGCACTTGAAATAAAACTTGAAAATAATGGATTTAATCAAACCATTTTGAAGATTTCCCTTTCTTTCCCCAATTTAAAATGAAAGTTTCCACAACACAGAAATTTTACAAGATTTTGCATTTGAAATAGCCATGTTTGTTCAAATTTTTCTGTTGCAAAGCTTGATAACACAATTTTAATCTCTATGTTTTCACAATATCTGTTGAGAATTTTGATTCAAATTTGAATGGAGTGTCTTGATGGGTTTTTCTTCTGCTACACAATTTTGAATTCTTTAACAATTTAAACAACTTCTAAATGATTTTCAAAATAAGAATTGCACAAAATTTAAACAAAAAAAAACCTTTTGTTTTCTCCAAGCTTGAAGTCTTTCAATGGAGGTTTTTCCTTTGCTTTGCAATTCAGCTTTACCAATCTTCAATCTTCCCTTCACTAATTTTTCAGAAATCCCATCCAAGCTTGCTCTCCAATTTTCCAATTCTCCACCCAAAATTCCAAATTAAAATTCAAAAATAAAATGAATTACCTTATGCAATCCCTTCTCCAAATTTTTCAAACCCCTAATTTTGAACTCACCCAAAAAAATTTATTGCTAAAACTAGATATTTTATTTTTTTGCAAATTCATAAACAATTTCATTTCCAAGTGTAATTTGCACAATATTATTTTAAAACAAAGATCTATTTTTGCAACCAAATGATAATTAAATTTTCCTTTTTCAATAAAATTGAATTTACCAATTCACATTTAAATCATTCTCTCAACTTTATTTAAAAAAAAAGGAAATATAAGGCATAGTTCTAATTTTCTTTTCTTTTTGATTTAATCTCAATATTTAATAATGCTAACACAAATATTTTAATTTAATTTATCAATAAATAAATCTAATCCATGATTAGATTATTTTATTGATTGAATTAAATTAACTAATTAATTAATAGTCACTCATTTATTTATTTTGACAATGCAATTAAAGAAAACAAGCACCGATTTAAATTGCAAATTAAATACAAGGGCAAGGGGAGGAGAGACAACAAAGAAAATAACTTATCCCAACTAACAACCCGACGACACACTATGGCTAGGGTGATGTCACGACACAGAAAACCTAGCTACTATCTCCCAATCATTTTTCGTTGGACAAGGGGCACACTCAGACTTGTGGAACCAGGTGGAGTCAATGTCCTGTACCTGCATCTTTCACACAATACGAGTGTCAAAAACATGCATATATGTATACATTAAAACACATCGTGAAGAGGAAATCCCAGAATCACAGGGCGCTCGCATGCGAGTGATGTGATCCTGTCCCCTTCACCAATACAATATCGTTAACTGACACATCTAATCATCAATGATATAGAAAAGCATAAAGCATCAATAATTCACATACATGCTAATTTAATCCATAATATGAAATGATAATTGCATCTGATTAAAGTGCCATCACATCAAAACATAATGTTTACATCGCTTAATAATTAGCGGACAAAAGTAATCAAGTTTATAAACAACATGCTAACAAAGTAAAACATATATAACGAACACTGTTCGATCAAAAGAACAAAATGGAGGGGTGTTACATCCTCCCCCCTAGGGTCAGGCTTACTCCTGGAAGCCTGCAAACAAATAGGGATAAAGTTCCCTCATCCTAGCTGCATCTTCCCAAGTGGATGATGTATCATCCCTAGGATCCCACTAGATCCTAACCAGATCAATATCTTACCCTCGAAGAGCGAGCATTCTGTGCTCCACCATGGCCACGGGCTCCAAAGCTAGCTGCCCGTCCTCTACCTGCAAAGCATTCCAATCAAGGACATGAGAAATATCTGGATGGTATGGCTGAAGAACTGATACATGAAATACATCGTGCACACGCGAGAGACTGGGCGGTAAAGGAAGACGGTATGCAACAGGACCAATCTTCTTGAGAATCTCGAAGGGTCCAACAAAGCGAGGCACCAACTTAGAGCCTTTTCCATAGCGGATTGAACTCTTTCGTGGACGCACACACAAGAAGACTCTATCGCCTACAGAAAACTGACGATCCACTCTATGCGCATCCGCATACTTCTTCTGCCTATCCTGCGCTACCACCAAGTGCTCTCTAATCCTATCCACCTGTTGCTCCATATCCAGCAACAATTCAGGACCCAAAGTTACTCTGTCCTCTAGCCGATTCCAACTCAACAGAGTGCGACATGGTCACCCATACAATGCCTGGAATGGAGCCATTCCGATAGAACTCTGAAAGCCATTATTATAGGAAAACTCTACCAAATAAAGATAGTCCTCGCATTGTGTCTGTTGGTCCATCACATACATACGCAACATGTCTTCGAGGATCTGATTGACCCTCTCAGTTTGTCTATCTGTCTCTAGGTGGTAAGTTGAACTAAAGTTTCAACTGTGTTCCGATCGCATGCTGTAATAACGTCCATAGAGCTGAGGTGAACACTGGATCCCCGTCAGAGATAATCCGACGTGGAATACCATGTAACCTCACTATATCCTCCATGAACAAATAGCTACGGATGATGTAGTATAGGAAGAGCGCATAGGCAAGAAGTGTGCTACCTTCGTCAACCTATCCACTGTCACCATAATTGCATCATGTCGTCTCGAAGAGTTGGGTAAACCAACAATGAAATCCAATGAGATTATATCCCATTTCCACTTTGGTACTAAATGCGACTGCAAAAGCCCTGCTGGATGTTGGTGTTCAGCCTTCACTCGCTGACACTTAAGACATCTCGACACAAAATCCACTATATCTCGCTTCATCCCTGGCCAAAAATATAACTAATGCAAATCTACATACATTTTCTTCACCCCTACATGGGCTGAATAAGGTGCACGATGTGCTTCAGTCATGACCAAAGCGCAAAGCTCACATGATGGGGGAACGTATATGCGTCCCGTGTGTCTCAATATCTCATCAACATAGAGAGAGTATCCTGAATATCTACCCTCAAGGGGTCTTCCTACCTCTATCACCGATCTAACATCCTGATACCAACTATCTGCTGGGAGGGCAGAAAGAATCTGACTCCGCAAATCAACAATAAGATTCAACTCAGATATCTTATGCCTTCGCCTACTAAGGGCATCTACAACCACATTCTCCTTCCCTTGGATATACTTCACCTTGAAGTCATATTCATAGAGAAAATCCATCCAACGCCTTTGCCTAGCATTAAGGTTGGGTTGCATGAAGATATAATGAAGGCTCCTATGATCACTATGCAGCTCAAACCTATGCCCAAGAAGAAAGTGCCTCCATCTCATTAATGCATGAACCACTGCCGCCAAATCAAGATCATGGGTAGGATAGTTTAGCTCATGATCCTTGAGCTTCCGTGACTCATATGCAATGACACGACCCTCCTGCACCAATACTGCACCAAATCCCTCCAAGGATGCATCGATAAAAACTACAAAGTCCCCAATAGGTTCCAGTATCGCAAGTATAGGTGCACTGGTCAACTTTCCCTTAAGGCACTAAATGGCTACTTCACACTTCTCAGACCACTCAAACCTCTTTCCTTTCCTCTGAAGGGAGGTGATAGGATGCCCTAGCCTTGAAAATTCCTACACAAATCGCCTGTAATAACCCACTAGCCCCATGAAGCTATGTATCTCTGCCACATTTGTGGGTGCAGGCCAATTTAAGATCACTTGGATCTTTGCAGGATCCACTAAAATACCCTCCCCACAGATCACATGACCAAGGTATTGGACCTCAGTCCTAAAGAATTCACACTTCGACAAGTTAGCATATAGCTGATTATCTCGCAAGCACTGTAATACCTATCGTAAATGCTCCTGATGTTCCTCCATTGTCCTAGAGTATACCAAAATATCATCTAGGAACACAAGGAAAAACCTGTCTAGGTATGTACAAAATACCCCATTCATAAGACTCATGAACACTGAGGGTGCATTCGTCAAACCAAATGGTACAACTGTGAACTCATAGTGACCATACCGTGTTCGAAACGTGGTCTTATGAATATCTGACTTGAAGATTTGAAGCTGATGATATCCTGACTTGAGATCAATCTTCAAAAAGATGGTAGCACCCTTGATCTGATCGAATAGATCATCAATCCTAGGAAGAGGATACCGATTTCTGATGGTCACTTTGTTCAACTGTCGGTAATCAATGCATAACCGAAGTGAACCATCCTTCTTCTTCATGAAGATGACATGTGCTCCCCATGGAGAAACACTAGGGCGAATAAAACACTTTTCTAACAATTCCTCAAGCTGCAACCTAAGCTCTTTCAGCTCCTGGGTAGTCATACGATAGGGAGCTCGTGAAATGGGCTCTAATCCAGGTACCAAGTCTATCTTGAAGTCAATGTCCCTCTGAGGAGGCATCCCTGGAATGTCGTCTGGAAAGACGTCAGAAAACTCCTGAAGGATGGGGTGACTATCAAGAGAGACCTTCTCTTCTCCACCTCCTAGATCCAAATCATCCACTGTAATAGCGAACAATTGGCAACCCTGCCGCACACACCTTCTCAACTGCATAGTTGAGATGATCCTCAAAGAGATCTGCCTCTGAACCCCCACTACCTCTACCTCTCTACCAGATGCCCCAATGCATCTAATCGACTTACGTCGACAATCAATGACTGCACTACGAGCCTCTAGCCATTCCTATGACAACGTCATAAGAACCCAATGGAATAACACAAAGGTCCACGGTAGTCTGGAGAGGTCCAACCTCTAACCTACACTCTGGCACAAGGGAAAGGGATGCAAATTTTGCACCTGAAGCTAACTCTACTTGCCACCTATCGACCTGCTTTACTGCATCCAGTCTACATCACGTCATGACAGATGAAGAAAGAAAGGAATCAGATGCTCCAGAATCAAATAGAATAGAAACTAGGTTATCCCTCAACATACCATAAGCCTCAACAACTGTACCTTGGTGCTCTGCCTGGCAGTTTTCAACCGCTGCGAATACTCGATGACCATGGCCTGCATCACCTACAGTAGGCTCTGACGCCGCTAGTCCCTGAGAATAACCTGATGCACTCTTATTGGGACACATCCTTGCTATGTGACCCTATTGGCCACACGCAAAACATCCAGTGCCTCTGCTAAAGCCTCTATCTATAGGTGGTGCGCTAGAATGTTGCGCACTACCCCTGAAAGATGAATGAGAACTCTGCGTTGGCTGCTCAGAGTTGAAGTGTCTCATACACCTCCAACTATTGTCCCCCTACCTCTGCTGGGAACCCTTTTGTTTCCCATGGGAACCCTGCTGCTGCTGCTGACCACTCTGAGACGGACCCTGCTGAGCTCTAGAAGGTGCACCTCCTTGAGGCTGACCTCCTCGAGTACTAGTCCCAGCTGCTGAACCACTGCCCACCTACACTCCTACATGACCTCCTACGGCCATCACCAGGTTCTCCTCAATGAGCCTAGCCTTGTCGACTGCCACCTCCATGGTCTTGGGTTTGAAAACCCGCACTCCACCACTGATACGGGTGTTTAAGCCCCTGAGAAAATGTTGTACCAACTTGCCCTCATCATCACCTATGCCCACATACTATTTGAGCTTGTAGAAACGACGCTCATACATCTCTACTGACATAGTCATCTATCATAGGGTGTGGAACTCATCCCCTCGACGCTGCCTCCAATGCTCGGAAATAAATCTAGCCTGAAACCGCTCTAGGAACAACTCCCAAAAAACTGTACCAATGTCCAGATGGAGCTTCTACTCCTCTAATCTCCACCAGGTGGAGGAAAATCCCCTCAAGTGCATGATAACGCACCTAGCTCGAGTGTTGCTACCATATGGGTGCATAGCAAAACACTTAGTCAAGTCAATGAGCCATGTCTCTACCTCCAAACTACTACTTGCTCCATCAAAAATGGGTGGTCGTGCTCTAAGAAAGTCCCTCATATGGGATACTACCTCTGAATTAGACTAAACTGGTACCTCTCTCTCTCTAACCACCACTGGCTCTACCTCCTGCCTAGGCCCAAGGCGGGCAAGGGTCTCTTCTAACAACTTACGTAACTAAGCGTCCTCGATCCTGGGTGGATCCAGATTCTAATTGCCATCTCCCTGAATATTTTGAGAAGCCTGTTGCTTCTCATGGTTAGAAACAAGTGGAACATGTGGCGGTGGGTCTTGCTATTCCCTAATGCGACTGCCTAAACGGCCATGTCTACGACCCCCACCTCTTCCACATCTGGGAGGCATAATCCTACAAGACACATTAAGGTATTAAGCACAACACACAATTAAAACCCACACAACTAAAAGCTTAATGGGCTCATCATAATCCAAGAGTACTCGGTGTTTAAACCTAGGCTTTGATACCATGTGTAATGCCCCGCCACACAACCCTAGGGGAAGTTTCAAACTACTAAACAAATGCACAATTTTTTTTTTGTTTAATTACAAATACATGTAAGATTATAACACAAAGCCAACAATCTCCTAAGGTTACGAGACAAAGATTATTTAAATCACAAATTAAAACAACATGCATGAAATGAACATAACAACATTCGCTTAAATAATTAAAGCACATACATTCCATACATGAGATTTTCATTTAAGACCATGAGATCCTTCATGGTTACCAATAATAGAAGTTATACAATTACAATACATCACTCATTCCCAGAATGAGGTAAATCAATAACATGATTGCTTATTACAATTTCCACCTCGATAACAATCAGGGGTAAAATAAAATACAAGAATAACTAGCATAAATGAAGCCAAGGTAGCAACTGGATCCCACCAGCTCTCCTACATGAAAGTATCGTCCACTAGAGCAAGAGAAGAGAAACCAATGGAGTAAGGTGCACATTCCACCCAACCAAGTGATACCCGAAGGCTCACCCCCCGTGCTAGGAGATAGTAACAAGGATTTCAGGTCAAGACCAACAACCTCTAAACATAGGCAACATGACTCAATTGAAAAAGATACGAACATGACATCACATGACACAAAGGTTACAATGCTTCCAGATTTTAAGTAAATGATCACATCATGAATACAAACATATTGTTGACTTAGGAGAAGTGTCATCACAATGTCACATGGGATATCCTGGCAAGTCTTCCTAGGTCCTGGCCCCCATCTCGGGATATCCTGGTAACCTCTAACGACTCCCGGCCCCACATGCAAACCAATGCGGAATCAGTTATCTTTCGAATGGACAAGATAACTATCTTTCCATTCCAGGCCTTCTCATCTCATCCCAAGTCTATACAAGCACTTGCGTCCATGAGTGAGGCAAAATTAATCTTTTTAAATGTTGATACCACCTACACTAATCAATTGGTTTAAGTTTTCACTGAATTAACCAACTTACATTGAGATCTCCTGGCACCACTTTGTGTGCTGGCCCTCATTGTAAGCCACTTCTCTAAGACAACACGTGGAACTATACCACAACCAAAGGGTACTCAAGTGCAACCTAGGGATAATGAATCCCGAATCACGACATGAAGTCAACAAACCCTGTTCATGATAACCGGGTACAACACTGGACACTATTACGCACTACTAAAGGAAAACAAGGTTGACTGACATGACAACAACCCCAAAACATGGAAGACGGTTCTATCTAGAAGACTTTCAAAATCTGACTCAAATCCCAACAAGAATGAACGCCCCACGACGAAAGGAAGCTTGCAAACAATATAAGGTAATCTACATTAGGATTTCATAAATCCAATCATTCATCACATTAGTGCACTTAATCAAATTAAATAAACTATGTTCTTGAACAATCACATAAGAGTTTGACTATTCGTTTAATTCTTGTTGATACAATCCACCCAATAAATTAAGTCAATTTTTCTTTTGATAAACAATGATTTTCCATAAACAAATTTTCATCTATCCCTTTTACAAATACCTTTTCTCTTTTAAAAGAATAATTCACATTTAAATATAAATATATATATATATATATGTTACACATCTATGTAATCAAATATATATATATGTTTAAAAAACATATATAATTAATATCTAAATACAAATGATAATCACTTAAAAATACGTTAAAATATACTATAAATATATTATAATATATATATTATATATAAATAATTTTAAATTATTATATACAACCTATATATTAAAATATATATATAAATTATATTTTAATGATAAAATAAAACATTAATTTCAAATTTTCATATTATATATATATATAATATAAAATATATCATATACTTTATATATAATAAATATAATATAAAAAGCGAATTTTTAAAAAGAAGCATGAGTCAAACAGGGTTTGGGCGGCACCCTACCCTAACAAGGGACGCAGCCCCCATTGATGGAGGCGGCAGCCTGTGTGGGTAGCGTCGGCGCTGCCTCCACAAACTGTCGACACCACCAATGGGGCTGCCATGGGGTGGAAACCCCTTCCTCATTCCATCGCCCAAATAAAAACGACGATTCCCTTTTATGAAATCCACATAATTTCGACTGGTAAAAAAAATATTTTTCGTAAAAACCAGAATACGAAATTTCAAATTTATCTTCTCATAAAATTTTTAAAAAAAGATTCAACATATATATATATATATATATGTATATATGTATATATACAATTGGGTATGTATATATATATACATATATATAAATATATATCCAAATTTTCAACTAAAAGAATCAAATATACAGAATTTCTTCATACCCAGATTGGGAAAATGCTCACTCCCAGCACTTGAAATAAAACTTGAAAATAATGGATTTAATCAAACCATTTTGAAGATTTCCCTTTCTTTCCCCAATTTAAAATGAAATTTTCAACAACACAGAAATTTTACAAGATTTTGCATTTGAAATAACCATGTTTGTTAAAATTTTTCTGTTGCAAAGCTTGATAACACAATTTTAATCTCTATGTTTTCACAATATCTGTTGAGAATTTTGATTCAAATTTGAATGGGGTTTCTTGATGGGTTTTTCTTCTACTACACAATTTTGAATTCTTTAACAATTTAAACAACTTCTAAATGATTTTCAAAATAAGAATTGCACAAAATTTAAACAAAAAAAAACCTTGTGTTTTCTCCAAGCTTGAATTCTTTCAATGGAGGTTTTTCCTTTGCTTTGCAATTCAGCTTTACCAATCTTCAATCTTCCCTTCACTAATTTTTCAGAAATCCCATCCAAGCTTGCTCTCCAATTTTCCAATTCTCCACCCAAAATTCCAAATTAAAATTCAAAAATAAAATGAATTACCTTATGCAATCCCTTCTCCAAATTTTTCAAACCCCTAATTTTGAACTCACCCAAAAAAATTTATTGCTAAAACTAGATATTTTATTTTTTTGCAAATTCATAAACAATTTCATTTCCAAGTGTAATTTGCACAATATTATTTTAAAACAAAGATCTATTTTTGCAACCAAATGATAATTAAATTTTCCTTTTTCAATAAAATTGAATTTACCAATTCACATTTAAATCATTCTCTCAACTTTATTTTAAAAAAAAAGGAAATATAAGGCATAGTTCTATTTTTCTTTTCTTTTTTATTTAATCTCAATATTTAATAATGCTAACACAAATATTTTAATTTAATTTATCAATAAATAAATCTAATCCATGATTAGATTATTTTATTGATTGAATTAAATTAACTAATTAATTAATAGTCACTCATTTATTTATTTTGACAATGCAATTAAATAAAACAAGCACCAATTTAAATTGCAAATTAAATACAAGGGCAAGGGGAGGAGAGACAACAAAGAAAATAACTTATCCCAACTAACAACCTGACGACACACTATGGCTAGGGTGATGTCACAACACAGAAAACCTAGCTACTATCTCCCAATCGTTTTCCATTGGACAAGGGACACACTCAAACCTGTGGAACCAGGTGGAGTCAATGTCCTGTACCTGCATCCTGCACACAATAGGAGTGTCAAAAACATGCATATATGTATACATTAAAACACACCGTGAAGAGGAAATCACAGAATCAAATGGCACTCGCATGCGAGTGATGTGATCCTATCCCCTTCACCAATACAATATCGCTAACTAACGCATCTAATCATCAATGATATAGCAAAGCATAAAGCATCAATAATTCACATACATGCTAATTTAATCCATAATATGAAATTATAATTACATCTAATTAAAGTGCCATCACATCAAAACATAATGTTTACATCGCTTAACAATTAGCGGACAAAAGTAATCAAGTTTATAACCAACGTGCTAACAAAGCAAAACATATATAACGAACACTGTTCGATCAAAAGAACAAAATGAAGGGATGTTACATCCTCCCCCCTAGGGTCAGGCTTACTCCTAGAAGCCTGCAAACAAATAGGGATAAAGTTCCCTCATCCTAGCTGCATCTTCCCAAGTGGATGATGTATCATCCCTAGGATCCCACTGGATCCTAACCTGATCAATATCTTGCCCTCAAAAAGGGAGCGTTTTGTGCTCCACCACGGCCACGGGCTCCAAAGCTAGCTACCCGTCCTCTACCTGCAAAGCATTCCAATCAAGGACATGAGAAATATCTGGATGGTACAGCCGAAGAACTGATACATGAAATACGTCGTGCACACACGAGAGATTGGGCGGTAAAGAAAGACGGTAAGCAACAAGACCAATCTTCTCGAGAATCTTGAAGGGTCCAACAAAGCGAGGTGCCAACTTAGAGCCTTCTCCATAGCGGATTGGACTCTTTCATGGACACACACGCAAGAAGACTCTATCGCCTACGTAAAACTGACGATCCACTCTATGCGCATCTGCATACTTCTTCTGCCTATCCTGTGCTACCACCAAGTGCTCTCTAATCCTATCCACCTATTGCTCCATATCCAACAACATTTCAGGACCCAAAGTTACTCTATCCTCTAGCCAATCCCAACTCAAGGGAGTGTGACATGGTTGCCCATACAATGCCTGGAATGGAGCCATGTCGATAGAACTTTAAAAGCCATTATTATAGGCAAACTCTACCAAATAAAGATAGCCCTCCCATCGTGTCTGCTGGTCCATCACATACATACGCAACATGTCTTCGAGGATCTGATCGACCCTCTCATTCTATCCATCTTTCTGTAGGTGGTAAGCTGAACTGAAGTTCAACTGTGTTCCCATCGCATGTTGTAATGACGTCCATAGAGCTGATGTGAACACTGGATCCCTGTCAAAGATAATCCAACGTGGAATACCATGTAACCTCACTATATCCTCCATGAACACTCTAGCTATGGACGATGCAGTATAGGAAGAGTGCATAGGCAAGAAGTGTGCTACCTTAGTCAACCTATCCACTATCACCATAATTGCATCATGCCGTCTCGAAGAGTTGGGTAAACCAACAATGAAATCCAATGAGATTATATCCCATTTCCACTCTAGTACTAAATGCGATTGCAAAAGCCCTGCTGGATGTTGGTGTTTGGCCTTCACCCGCTGACACTCAAGAAATCTCGACACAAATCCGTAATATCTCGCTTCATCCCTGGCCAAAAATATAACTGACGCAAATCTACATACATCTTCTTCACCCCTACATGGGCTGAATAAGGTGCACGATGTTCTTCAGTCATGACCAAAGTGCAAAGTTCACATGATGGGGGAACGTATATGTGTCCCATGTGTCTCAATATCTCATCAGCATAGAGAGAGTATCCTGAATATCTACCCTCAAGGGGTCTTCCTGCCTCTATCATCGATATAACATCCCGATACCAACTATTTGCTGGGAGGGTAGAAAGAATCCGACTCCACAAATCAATAATAAGAGTCAACTCAGATATCTCATGCCTTCGCCTACTGAGGGAATCTGCAACCACATTCTCCTTCCCTTGGATATACTTCACCTTGAAGTCATATTCATAGAGAAACTCCATCCAACGCCTTTGCCTAGCATTAAGGTTGTGCTGCGTGAAGATATACTGAAGGCTCCTATGATCACTATGCAGCTCAAACCTATGCCCAAGAAGAAAGTGCCTCCATCTTGTCAATGCATGAACGACTGCCGCCAACTCAAGATCATGGGTAGGATAGTTTAGCTCATGATCCTTGAGCTTCCATGACTCATATGCAATGGCATGACCCTCCTGCATCAATACTACACCTAATCCCTCCAAGGACGCATCGGTACAAACTACAAAGTCCCCAATAGGATCCAGTATCGCAAGTATAGGTGCACTGGTCAATTTCCCCTTAAGGCGCTAAAAGGCTGCTTCACACTTCTCAGACCACTCAAACCTCTTTCCTTTCCTCTGAAGGGAGGTGATAGGATGCCCTAGCCTCGAAAAGTCCTACACCAATTGCCTGTAATAACCCGCTAGCCCCATGAAGCTACGTATCTCTGCCACATTCGTGGGCGCATGCCAATCTAAGATCACTTGGATCTTTGCAGGATCCACTAAAATACCCTCCCTAGAAATCACATGACCAAGGTATTAGACCTCAGTCCTGAAGAATTCACACTTCGACAAGTTAGCATATAGCTGATTATCTCACAAGCACTATAATACCTATCGTAAATGCTCCTCATGTTCCTCCATTGTCCTAGAGTATACCAAAATATCATCTAGTAACACAAGGAAAAACTTGTCTAGGTATGTACGAAATACCCCATTCATAAGACTCATGAACACTGAGGGTGCATTCGTCAAACCAAATGGTACAACTGTGAACTCATAGTGACCATACCGCGTTCGAAACGCGATCTTATGAATATATGACTTGTTGATTTGAAGTTGATGATATCCTGACTTGAGATCAATCTTCGAAAAGATGGTTAGCACCCTTGATCTGATCAAATAGATCATCAATCCTAGGAAGAGGATACCGATTTCTGATGGTCACTTTGTTCAACTATCAGTAATCAATGCATAACTGAAGTGAACCGTCCTTCTTCTTCATGAAGATGACAGGTGCTCCCCATTGAGAAACACTAGGGCGAATAAAACCCTTTTCTAACAATTCCTCAAGCTGCAACCTAAGCTCTCTCAGCTCTTGGGTAGTCATACGATAGGGAGCTCGTGAAATGGGCTATGATCTAGGTACCAAGTCTATCTTGAAGTCAATTTCCCTCTGAGGAGGCATCCTTGGAATCTCGTCTGGAAAGACGTCAGAAAACTCCTGAAGGATGGGGTGACTATCAAGAGAGACCTTCTCTTCTCCACCTCCTAGATCCAAATCATCCAATGTAACAGTGAATAATTGGCAACCCTGCCGCACACACCTTCTCAACTGCATAGCTGAGATTATCCTCAAAGAGATCGGCCTCTGAACCCCCACTACCTCTACCTCTCTACCAGATGCCCCAGTGCATCTAATCGACTTACGTTGACAATCAATGACTGCACTATGAGCCTCTAGCCAATCCATTCCTATGACAACGTCATAAGAACCCAATGGAATAACATGAAGGTCTAAGATAGTTTGGAGAGGTCCAACCTCTAACCTACACTCTGGCACAAGGGAAAGGGATGCAACTTTTGCACCCGAAGCTAACTCTACCTGCCACCTATCGACCTGCTTTACCACATCCAATCTACATTGCGTCATGATAGATGAAGAAACAAAGGAATCAGATGCTCTAGAATCAAATAGAATAGAAACTGGGTTACCCCTCAACTTACCATAAGCCTCAATGACTGTACCTTGGTGCTCTACCTGGCGGTTGTCAACCGCTGTGAATACTCGATGCCCACGGCCTGCATCACCTACAGTCGGCTCTGACGCCACTGGTCCCTGAGAATAACTTGATGCGCCCTTATTGGGACACATCCTCGCTATGTGACCCTGTTGGCCACACGCAAAACATCCAGTGCCTCTACCGAAGCCCCTGCCTGCAGGTGGTGCAATAGACTGCTGCGCATTACCCCTGAAAGATGAATGAGAACTCTACGCTGGCTACTCAGAGTTGAAGCGTCTCATGCGCCTCCAACTCCTGTCCCCCTGCCTCTGCTGGAAACCCTTCTGTTTCCCATGGGAACCCTGCTGCTGCTGCTGACCACTCTGAGACGGACCCTGCTGAGCTCTAGAAGGTGCACCTCCCTGAGGCTGACCTCCTCGAGTACTAGTCCCAGCTATTGAACCACTACCCACCTACACTCCTACATGACCACCTAAGGCCATCGCCAGGTTCTCCTCAATGAGCCTGGCCTTGTCAACCGCGTGCCTCCATGGTACTGGGTTCGAAAACCCGCACTCCACCACTGATACGGGCATTTAAGCCCCTAAGAAAATGTTGTACCAACATGCCCTCATCATCACCTATGCCTGCATACTGTTTGAGCTCGTAGAAATGACGCTCATACATCTCTACTGACATGGTCATCTGTCGAAGGGTGTGGAACTCATCCCCTCAACGCTACCTCCAATGGTCAGAAATAAATCTAGCCCAAAACTGCTCTAGGAACAACTCCCAAGAAACTATACCAATGTCCAGATGAGGCAAATCCCCTCAAGTGCATGATAGCACACCTAGCTCGAGTGTTGCTACCGTATGGGTGCATAGCAAAACACCTAGTCAAGTCAATGAGCCATGTCTCTACCTCCAAACCACTGCTTGATCCATCAAAAATGGGTGGTTGTGCTCTAAGCAAGTCCCTCATATGGGCTACTACCTTTGAATCAGATTGAACTGGTACCTCTCTCTCTCTAACCACCACTGGCTCTACCTCTTGCCTAGGCCCAAGGCGGGCAAGGGCCTCCTCTAACAATTGATGCAACTGAGCATCCTTGATCCTGGGTGGATCCAAATTCTGATTTCCATCTCCCTGAATATTCTGAGAAGCATGTTGTTCCTCATGGTCAGAAACAAGTGGAACATGTGGCGGTGGGTCTTGCTATTCCCCAATGCGACTGCCTAAACGGCCATGTCTATGACCCCCACATCTTCCACGTCTGGGAGGCATAATCCTACAAGACACATTAAGGTATTAAGCACAACACACAATTAAAACCCACACAACTAAAAGCTTAATGGGCTCATCATAATCCAAGAGTACCCAGTGTTTAAACCTAGGCTCTGATACCATGTGTAATGCCCCGCCATGCAACCCTAAGGGAAGTTTCAAACTACTAAACAAATGCACAATTTTTTTTTTGTTTAATTACAAATACATGTAAGATTATAACACAAAGCAAACAATCCCCTTAGGTTACGAGACAAAGATTATTTAAATCACAAATTAAAACAACATGCATGAAATGAACATAACAATATTCGCTTAAATAATTAAAGCACATACATTCCATACATGAGATTTTCATTTAAGACCATGAGATCCTTCATGGTTACCAATAACAGAAGTTATACAATTACAATACATCACTCATTCCCAGAATGAGGTAAATCAGTAACATGATTGCTTATTACAATTTCCACCTCGATAACAATGAGCGGTAAAATAAAATACAAGAATAACTAACATAAATGAAGCCAAGGTAGCAACTAGATCCCACGAGCTCTCCTACATGAAAGTCTCATCCACTTGAGTAAGAGAAAAGAAACCAACGGAGTAAAATGCACGTTCCAACCAACCAAGTGATACCCGAAGGCTCATCCCCCGTGCTAGGAGATAGTAACAAGGATTTCAGGTCAAGACCAACAACCTCTAAACATAGGCAACATGACTCAACTGAAAAAGATACGAACATGACATCACATGACACAAAGGTTACAATGCTTCCAGATTTTAAGTAAATGATCACATCATGAATACAAACATATTGTTGACTTAGGAGAAGTGTCATCACAATGTTGCATGGGATATCCTGGCAAGTCTTCCTAGGTCTCGGCCCCCATCTCGGGATATCCTGGTAACCTCTAATGACTCCCGGCCCTACATGCAAACCAATGCGAAATCAGTTATCTTTCGAAGGGACAAGATAACGATCTTGCCATTGCAGGCCTTCTCGTCTCATCCCAAGTCTATACAAGCACTTGCGTCCATGAGCGAGGCAAAATTAATCTTTTTAAATGTTGATACCACCTACACTAATCAATTGGTTTAAGTTTTCACTGAATTAACCAACTTACATTGAGATCTCCTGGCACCACTTTGTGTGTCGGCCCTCAATGTAAGCCACTTCTCTAAGACAACACGTGGAACTATACCACAACCAAAGGGTACTCAAGTGCAACCTAGGGATAATGAATCCTGGATCACGACATGAAGTCAACAAAGCCCATTCATGATAACCGGGTACAAAACTGGACACTATTACGCACTACCCAAGGCAAACAAGGTTGACCGACATGACAGCAACCCCAAAACATGGAAGACGGTTCTATCTGGAAGACTTACAAAATCTGACTCAAATCCCAACAAGAATGAACGCCCCACTACGAAATGAAGCTTGCAAACAATATAAGGTAATCTACATTAGGATTTCATAAATCCAATCATTCATCGCATTAGTGCACTTAATCAAGTTAAATAAACTATGTTCTTGCACAATCACATAAGAGTTTGACTATTCATTTAATTCTTGTTGATACAATCCACCCAATAAATTAAGTCAATTTTTCTTTTGATAAACAGTGATTTTCCATAAACAAATTTTCATCTAGCCCTTTTACAAATACATTTTCTCTTTTAAAAGAATAATTCACATTTAAATATAAATATATATATATATATATATATATATATTACACATCTATGTAATCAAATATATATATATATATATATATTTAAAAAACATATATAATTAATATCTAAATACAAATGATAATCACTTAAAAATACGTTAAAATATACTATAAATATATTATAATATATATATTATATATAAATAATTTTAAATTATTATATACAACCTATATATTAAAATATATATATAAATTATCTTTTAATGATAAAATAAAACATTAATTTCAAATTTTCATATTATATATATATATATAATATAAAATATATCATATACTTTATATTTAATAAATATAATAAATATAATATAAAAAGCAAATTTTTAAAAAGAAGGATGAGTCAAACAGGGTTTGGGCCACGCCCTGCCCTAACAGGGGACGCAACCTGGGTAGCTTCGGCGCTGCCTCCACAAGCCGTTGGTGCCACCAATGGGGCTGCCATGGGGTGGAAACCCCTTCCTCATTCTGTCGCCCAAATAAAAACGGCGATTCCGTTTTATGAAATCCACATAATTTCGATTGGTAAAAAAAATATTTCTGGTAAAAACCAGAATACGAAATTTTGAATTTATCTTCTCATAAATTTTTTAAAAAAAGATTCAACATATATATATATGTATATATGCATATATACAATTGGGTATGTATATATATATACATATATATAAATATATATCCAAATTTTCAACTAAAAGAATCAAATATACAGAATTTCTTCATACCCAGATTGGGCAAATGCTCACTCCCAGCACTTGAAATAAAACTTGAAAATAATGGATTTAATCAAACCATTTTGAAGATTTCCCTTTCTTTCCCCAATTTAAAATGAAATTTTCCACAACACAGGAATTTTACAAGATTTTGCATTTGAAATAACCATGTTTGTTCAAATTTTTCTATTGCAAAGCTTGATAACACAATTTTAATCTCTATGTTTTCACAATATCTGTTGAGAATTTTGATTCAAATTTGAATGGAGTTTCTTGATGGGTTTTTCTTCTACTACACAATTTTGAATTCTTTAACAATTTAAACAATTTCTAAATGATTTTCAAAATAAGAATTGCACAAAATTTAAACAAAAAAAAACCTTGTGTTTTCTCCAAGCTTGAAGTCTTTCAATGGAGGTTTTTCCTTTGCTTTGCAATTCAGCTTTACCAATCTTCAATCTTCCCTTCACTAATTTTTCAAAAATCCCATCCAAGCTTGCTCTCCAATTTTCCAATTCTCCACCCAAAATTCCAAATTAAAATTAAAAAATAAAATGAATTACCTTATGCAATCCCTTCTCCAAATTTGTCAAACCCCTAATTTTGAACTCACCCACCAAAATTTATTGCTAAAACTAGATATTTTATTTTTTTGCAAATTCATAAACAATTTCATTTCCAAGTGTAATTTGCACAATATTATTTTAAAACAAAGATCTATTTTTGCAACCAAATGATAATTAAATTTTCCTTTTTCAATAAAATTGAATTTACCAATTCACATTTAAATCATTCTCTCAACTTTATTTAAAAAAAAAAAGGAAATATAATGCATAGTTCTATTTTTCTTTTTCTTTTTGATTTAATCTCAATATTTAATAATGCTAACACAAATATTTTAATTTAATTTATCAATAAATAAATCTAATCCATGATTAGATTATTTTATTGATTGAATTAATTAACTAATTAATTAATAGTCACTCATTTATTTATTTTGACAATGCAATTAAATAAACAAGCACCGATTTAAATTGCAAATTAAATACAAGGGCAAGGGGAGGAGAGACAACAAAGAAAATAACTTATCCCAACTAACAACCTGACGACACACTATGGCTAGGGTGATGTCATGACACAGAAAACGTAGCTACTATCTCCCAATCATTTTCCGTTGGACAAGGGACACACTCAAACCTGTGGAACCAGGTGGAGTCAATGTCCTATACCTGCATCCTGCACACAATACGAGTGTTGAAACATGCATATATGTATACATTAAAAGACACCGTGAAGAGGAAATCGCGGAATCACAGGGCGCTCGCATGCGAGTGATGTGATCCTGTCCCCTTCACCAATACAATATCGCTAACTGACGCATCTAATCATCAATGATATAGCAAAGCATAAAGCATCAATAATTCACATACATGCTAATTTAATCCATAATATGAAATGATAATTACATCTAATTAAAGTGCCATCACATCAAAACATAATGTTTACATCGCTTAACAATTAGCGAACAAAAGTAATCAAGTTTATAACCAACGTGCTAACAAAGCAAAACATACATAACGAACACTGTTTGATCAAAAGAACAAAATGGAGGGGTGTTACACAGGAAGGCATTTTCGGGCGCGTCTGCAACCATAGAGGTGTTACACTTCATAGGAAAGCAAAAGTGTAATGTCCCAACGACCACATGATCATGAATCTTGTTAGGACATTCACACGACACACAGACATTTGTGCATCGTGGAAGTGTCCCCGACAAAAAATCACTTGAAGACCAAAAACAAAGGGGGTTCAAGGATGAAATTGAAGTTAAGGAAAATGGGATTTGCATTATCGCCTTTTATTGAGCTAAAGGGAGGGTTATGTAATGTGAAATTGCATGGGGTGCAATTTTATGACATTACAGTTGATATGAAAAAATGCCACAATAATGCCAAGTTCTCTTTTACCTTTCTAATCATATTTTTTTTATGTTTTGAATATGTTAAGATTTTTATCTTTAATTTTTTGTTAGTGTGTTATTTTTCCAAAAAAATATGTATAATATGTTTAATGTTATTTTTTAATCCAAAAATAACTTATATTTTTACATTCTAGACTTTATTATATACACATTAAAAATAAGATTTTTGATTAGTTTTCAAAAAAAGGGGGGGCGGGTGTGAGCATGCTCAAATTTTTTATTTTTCAAGATGTGTCCACTTTAAAAATTAGTAAAAAATCATACATTGATTTAAAAATTAGCAAAAAAAGAGACATAAACTACGTAATATTAGCAAATTTTCCATTGAAGCGACTTGTGAAATACTTTTAAAAGGTCAACAATTTAGGGGGGGGCACACCAAATGCTATGTTATACTTTCGTGACAAAAATACGAGCATTTTGTGTGCTCCCCCTATTTGAACCTCTTAATCTCCATTATTTAAAAATAAAATTAGTAGTTTAGAAACTTGATTCCTATTAATACAAATCTTTTTCTTGTCACATCTTAGATTTTGAGTGTGGTTATCTTTGATTTCTCGTCTAAGATCAATTTTATTGATTTCATAAAATGTGACTTCTTTTGACACCCTTTTGGTGCCCCATTTCCATGCACATGCCTAGAGGACATGACAAAGGTGGTGTCTACAAACACTTTTTAACAATTTGATAAGCAATGGTCATTTTCTCCTTAGTAAAAATCCTAAGTGGACCAATTCAATAACAATGAACCAAGATCGAAAACAATAAGGAGGCATGCAATATGCAAAGAATGATGTATGTTAATTTATGCTATGATTATACAATTAGAATCCTCAATGTTGTTATGATAATTTGCAAATGGATTAGGGCATGTAACATGATTTGAAATGGAATAATGAATATCCTTCATTATAGCAACTTAGGAGACAAATCTATATAAATGTGTGCTAGGTTAAAGAGGGAGTCAACAAGGTCCAAATTTGAATCTTGAATTTAAAATTAGGGTTTGGATTCAATGAAAATGAGCTAGGTTGATTTCACATCCACATATTTAATCCAAAATGATGAACAAAAGATTAGGAATTATAATAAAATTCTAAGAATGAATGATGTTAGAATCATAATAACACAATATGATGAACCAAATTTCATATAAAAATAGAAGATCTAAGAATCACAATTGACTTCTAAGAATGAATGATAATAAAATCAAAATAACATAGTATCATGAAACAAATTTCACACAAAAATATATTACTTCGTAACATTCTAGTTAAAATAAGGCCTATTCAATAGTTGGTATGAGTTTTTCACTGTCCATGAAAATAAAATGTAGTAAGCTTTTGTATTAAACTGTGTATGAGTTTCAATCGACGTTTCAGATCACACTCAGTGATCCATCATCAAGAAAAGGATGGATCACTGAGTGTGATCTAAAACGTCAATTGAAACTCATACATAGTTTAATCAAAAGCTTACTACATTTTAATGTCTATTCAATTTTCACCATTACATCGATAAATTACTTTGAATCAATCTACTCATGTAGAGCCATCCAAATTGGTGAGGATGATGGTATGTGATAAAAAATCATCCAACAAGGTTCAAACCCTTGGAATTGCATTCGGGCTAGGTTCAGCATTTGGATGTCTTTGACAAATGGGATCCTTTACATATGATTGCTTAGCCAAAAGATGACTCTTGATTTAGATATATGCTTAACGAGATCCTCCTTGAGTCTAAAGATAACTTCTGATTTAGATATAGGATTCAATTGTTGTTATATGTATATTAAAACAGAGATACCAATAACCTCTCATTGTTGTGCCATTAGAGATACAACAAAACGCGTTATTGCTCTACTTACAGTACCGCCTTCACGGGCGCCTTAAAAGAAGAGCTGTTCGTCCGACCGTGTGAGGTGGAAGCCACCCTGCACCTCAAAAGCCTCACCACAACCCACAATTTATGTACTACTTTTGACGGAGATTTATTTCTTTCAATTAAACACCTTAATAAATTTGGAATAGAGTCCCTTGTGCGGATAAGGTGCGTCAATTGTGGGTTGAGAAATGCCCATCGGCGCGAAAAGTGGGCGTGATTGGTACGGTTTCGTTTGGGAATTCTCACGTTAAATGAGAGGAAACCAGCAAAATAATGGCCAGTGGCATCTTTCGAAGGACAAATTCAAGCTAAAATTAACATTCCACACGTGTCTTGCTGCATGATTATGAGGAAAACCATCATTGACGTTAATTTGTAAATTTAAACAAATTCTCCAAAGCTCTGTTTCTAAATTGTAACAGTGCATGATGCTTAACTGATTAGAATTACCCAAGCATTCACTATATACTCTCAAACAGTGTCCTTCCTAATATAATATATCTGTATATCCTCGTTAAAGCGAGAGAGGGTAGCAATCTGCGTATATACTCTGTATATACAAAGAAAATTATCTTTTTCATGGATAAGAGCTTTCCAAATTACTTCAAACACTGCACTTTTTCATGGGAGATTTAGGTTAAAAGAGGTCTACAATACATACGAAAATGTGTGGAGCATGTATATGTCCAGATGAAGTTTTGAAAATGGTGATATTATTACTGGCATAGACAGTTGGAGGACATGATTGTGATATGTGATGGGACCTCCTCTGCCTTTGTTGTTTGAAAGAGCAGCCATTGCACATGCATTTTCACATGGCATAATCATTGCCCGACTTGGAGAGGGAAAACATTTCAAAAGCCTCAAAATTCACAACAGACAAATAGGTTTATCACCTTCCATTCATACTTGTTGTGCTCATAGTCAATGATGAGCAGTGATGGGTGAGTGATGAGAGTCTGGTTTTACAGATACGAAAACAATGTTCAAGTGAAAGGAGGGGAGAGAGGAATGTGTTAAGATTGAGTGAGAGCAAGTGCCTGCCAAGGAGGAGTTTGAAGACCTTATCTTCATCACAACATGGAGCTGCAAAGATTTCTTATGACTGGGTTCTGCATTTGCCTTGCATGGGTTTCAGCATGTAAGTAGCAAATATTGTTTATCATATTGGTATATATGTTAGTCACCCACATGAGTAACTCTGTCATATTGTGTCTTATCATTTAGTTTTCTCCATTCTTGATTGAAGTTGCATGTTTGAGTGTTGCAGGGGAAGGGGTGGAGGCAGATGAAGGGACAGAGAAAGGGCCTGGCATTGGTGTGAACTATGGAAGGGTGGGGAACAACTTGCCGTCGGCGAAACAAGTGACAAAGCTGCTTGCGAACACGATTGTAGACAAAGTAAAAATCTATGACTCGGACCCCACCGTGTTGCAGGCATTTGCCCACACAGGCATTGCAGTGGCGGTGGGGATGGAGAACGAGAAAGTGCAGGCGGTGAGCGAGAGTGAGAACGCAGGGCAGGCGTGGGTGAGCCAGAGGATCAGTCCTTACTACCCTGCGACCAACATTATTCAGATCATGGTGGGCAACGAGGTGCTGACGGACACGGACGGCAAATTGAGTGACGCTCTGGTGCCTGCCATGCAGAACGTTCATGCGGCGCTGGTGTCGTTGGGTCTGGCGGACAAGATAAAGGTCTCTACGGCGCACAGCATGGCCGTCCTTGAGAGCTCCTTCCCTCCCTCGACCGCCACATTCACGCCCCCTTTGCTGCCCATCATGAAGCCTCTGCTCAAGTTTCTGGAGGAAACAGGGGCTCCCTTCATGGTGAACGCCTATCCTTATTTTGCCTACAGAGACAACCCCAAAGAAGTGTCCCTCGATTATGTGCTCTTCGGCCAGTCTCCCGGGGTGAAGGATCCCAAGGGCTTCACCTACAACAACATGCTGGATGCTCAGATTGACTCTGTTTACTCCGCCATGGCCGCCCTGGGTCACAACGACAGCATTCCCGTGAGCGTTTCTGAGACCGGGTGGCCTTCCAAGGGAGATCCGGCTGACATCGGAGTGAACCTGGACAATGCCAGAAACTACAACACCCGAGTTATAAAGCACGTCACCTCAAACGCTGGGACTCCCATGAGGCCCAACAGGGTGATCGACACCTACATCTTTGCTCTTTTCAACGAGAACAAGAAGCCAGGGCCTACTACTGAGAGAAACTTTGGGCTTCTTCAGCCGGACGGTTCCAAAGTATATGATGTAGATTTGAGCTGTGGGTATTGCGGAGCAGCGGCCCCGGCGCCGGCTCCTCCCCCTCCTGCTCCTCTGCCCATGCAATGGGTTCGGCCAAACAAAGTAGGAGGAGTGGGTGGTGCAATCTGGTGCATTGCTAAGCCCAGTGCAGATCCATCTGTGCTTCAGGAGTCTTTGGACTTCGCCTGCGGCCAAGGCGGAGGGGATTGCTCTGCAATTCGTCAGGGAGGGCCTTGTTACAGTCCAAACACTGTTCATGCTCATGCTTCCTTTGCAATGAACAGTTATTACCATGTCCATGGTAGAAACTACTGGAACTGCGACTTCAAAGGCACTGGCCTCGTTACGTTTACAGATCCCAGTAAGGATTCTCCCAACCCATTTCATAGAAGTTTGAAATCTTGGTGCAATCTCTTTCCCAGTATATTTTTTCTATCGATTCAACTTCAATACACCATATACTTCATGTCAGATAAGGCTACCTGAAATTTTAGTTTGACTGATCGTAAGTAATTTTATATTTAAAGAAACATGTTTTGGCAAATGGATACGATCCACATAGATCAATGGGAGAAGAATAAGAATTTTATTTTGACTAATCATAAGGATAGTATAGTATTTTTAAAAGTAGTTTATCCTAAATCTAATCCATTTGGAGTTGTACAGTTGAGCTGATAATATGCTGCTCTGTTTCAGGCTATGGATCTTGTGTCTATTCGCCGCAATAAGAATGGAAGAAATCCAGAAAGGTGTCATTTCAAAATATGCTCATCACACCTTGAGTATGTTACGGTTTATGGTTGTACGCATTTGAAGTTTTGTCCCTGACGGAATGTGAGATAATCAATGCCATTGTATTAAAATTGTCGTTGTCTAATTGATGAAGATTAGTCATCTGATTCCACTCTTGTGAAAAGCTTCTAATGTTATTATTATCGTGTACTGATAAGCTAAGGAGGCGGCAGAGAGGCATCCTATCTCACCATTTTGATCGTAATGTATATCATGGTTTCTACTTTGATAAAGAATTGTGTTGGAATCGGATTCAGTATTTTCACTATAGTTTCAATTTAGAAAAGACATTTTCTTAATGTTTTGAGTTTTTTGAGTTTTCTTAAAGGATTGGATATTTTAGAGAGGCATCCTATCTTCATTTTGATCGTACTGTGTATCATGATTTCTACTTTGATAAAGAATTGTGTAGGAATCCGATTCAGCATTTTCTTAGTGTTTTGAGTTCCCTTAAAGGATTAGATACTTTATATTGGAAAAACAATGGAGTTAGTTGTTCTAAGTTGTAGTTTCATCTAATTTAATTGAAAAATAAATAAATTTATTTTATATAATTTGTACAAATTATTTTTATTTTGGTTTTTGAGATTGTTTGTTGTATAGTTAAATTGAGTTTATCAAGTTAAATTATTTGATATAATAAAATATATATATATAAAAATATTAAATTAAAGGAAAAAGTTTTATCATTCTTGATAGTAAGTTGTTGGAAATAAGTCACATCTAGAGTGACGATGGGTTGGCCAAAGAGGGACTAGTAGTTCAGTTGGTGGAGTACTCCAACAACAAATGAAAGGTCCTAGGTTCGAGTCCTAGCTCAGTTGGTAGAGCACTCCAGCTGGTCCATATGTTGTTGGACAATTGAACTTAAGACCTTCCATTTCTTGTTGGAGTGCTCTACTTACTGAGCTATTGGCTCCTCTTTGGCCAACCCATTCTAGGTGGGCAAAGGCAAACGATCAACAATTCACTGGATGTGTTGTTGCACAACAAAACTTGAATTTCTATTGCTTAAGAAAATTGATTACAGATGCCTCTTATTTATAGAGGTCTTTTAAAATTACAAAAAAAAATTTAGATCTAGGCCAACTAAACTAGACATTTAATATTTTCTTTCTAATCCTTATCACAACCTTTATTTAATATTTATGCCTACAATGTTGCAAGAGTTTCACCCTTGGTCTCCTTGTGTTGTGCACTGTGACACTTGATTTTGTGACATGGCTTAACTACCTCCTGTGGATCTTAAATCTTGTATAAATCTGGCGGTTGTATCAGGCATTAATAGGTTGATCTTTTGGTGCAATGATAACCGCATGTGCAACAATTGGTATCAGATCCGAGGTCACATGTTCGAACGCCTTGCCTGCGCTAAGGGGGATTGTTGCAAGATTTTTCCCTTGTTCTCCTTATGTTGTGCAACACGATGCTTGGGTTCATGACATAGCTTAATCGCATCCTGTGGATCTTAGATCTTGTATAAATCTGGCAGTTGTATTGAGCATTAACAGGTCAATCTTTTGGTGCAATGACAATTGCCTGTGCAACGTAGAATTATTTAATCATTTAATAATGCGCTCCATGATTATTTAATATTGGTGGTGGTGGGAGAAAATAAATACTCCAACATAAGTCAACTCTCACAAATCAATAATTTCATGTATTCAACTACTATGATCTATTATGAGAAAGCCGCTAACAAGATCTAGATAGCTTTTTTAAAATACTCAAATAGCTACAGAGATATCCAACTTCAATGAATTGCTTCACACAAAAATAACTTGCACAACTCCTAAATCTACTAGAGAACACTATCCATGATTTGCATATTCCCTAATGGCTAGCTACAAAGGTTGCAATTTCTTCCCAATTCATTATGTCTTCTACTCCATGAACACCAAGCTAAGCTAAGGGGTCTAGGGAGTGCACACCATGAATGAATTCCTCCACAATTTCACTCTATCCACCAAGTGACCATAGAACATAGATAATATATTATCATTCGCCTTATTGTGTGTAACCAAGAGACCACAAATTTCCTTTTCCATATTGATGCAATCACTTTAAGGACATACACCTATAGAGAAAATTTTCTCTTTTGGATTTCCCTTTCATAGAGTCCTCACTAGAGTCCTCTTCATTCTTCACTCTAGAGCCAACCATGGCTAGCTTTGATGAGAGAAAAGACAACCTTAAAATTGTCTAGGAGGATGATGGAATTGTGGTAGGAGGGTCTAATTAAGAGTGTCTAACCACACAACAAATGATTAATATTAAACACTAAACATAATGGATTAAAAAATCATAAAGAACTAATTTATTACATTGCAAGCTTTATCATTTCAATTAAAAAGGATATCATAAGATCTTTCAATACTTTATTATTCTTCTAGTTTCTATTGTCACCTATCCTAAAATAATATAAAAAAAGTACTATAGAGAAGGATGTTAAATGATTTGTGTCATACAAAAATGTCATTAACCATCATAAGGCCTTGGAAATGTTAATTGTGTTTGAAATGACTAGTAAGGATCTTGAAAAGAGAGATATGCAAGTGTAGTGCCACAAAATTGTTGAACACACATAGATACTAAGAGCGAGGGGTGAATCGATATCTTCAAAAACTTAAACCCTTTCAAATCATAAAACCTTCAACAATACACAAATTTAGACTCTTAGAAAGATTAGTAACTCATTCACAGATCAACAACACTTAAACTAATCAACAACAATGAAAGATAAGGAAATAAACACGCATGCACAAGATAACATCGTATTTACGTGGAAAACCCAAGAAGGGAAAAACCATGAAGAGAAAACTCTCAATATAGAAGATCAGTTCTTACATACTTATAATTTTGAGGCTCACTGCCAATAGACTTGCAAGCTAAAGTGCACAACCTTAGGGCAAGATACAAGGGGCTTATAATACTAAGGCGCACAACCCCGGGGCAAGATACAAATTACAAGGACCTGATAAGATTCACTATCTCAGAGTAGGATACATGAAGATATAAAAAATATAACATTTGTCAAAAATACACTACTGATTTAGGCATTAAGGATCATTTCTCTTCTATTTTCACAACTCACTACTTCAATTCATCCACACACATCACAACACACTCACTCACTACTTACAACAAAAAAGTTCTTTCATTTATACCCTCTGTAAGATCTCAAAATATCAATTATGTCGCCCAGAAAGAATATAAACAATGATTTCAACAAGTCAGCCATAAAAACACAATGTGGTCCTATCCAAAAGATAGAGAGGAAAAAAAAATGCCTATTACATCTTCCAATGTGATCCCAAATAACTCACATGCTTGCACACATCAACCCAAGTCAACAAAAAGGAAATGTGTATATGAAACATGTAGCAAAATACTAGTCAACCCAAAAAAATACTTACAACTGAATTTACTCAATGCGGTTCTCAACAAGATAGGTCAAGACCTAAATCCAGCTTAACACAACCTCAAATATTGGATGTTACATCCCGATTTTATAGCTACTATTGCATAGGGCAATTGATTGTAATGTTTGAATCTTTGTGATGAATAAAACATGATTGATCGTGCTATTAAATGAATGCGTCCTATTTGAATGATGGTTTCATTTGATTGTTACTTATAATGATTTAATTCTTAATTAAATGTAGCATATAAGTTATGGATAATGTTTATTCTAACTTTTGAGATGTTTTATGCAAACTGCTTTGTTATGAGCATATGACTACTGGTGTCATGTCATGGTGTGCAGGTATGAAGACTGTTCCTCCGGATAGAGGAGAGACATCATTCGGGGAGGAACTTGGTCGGGTAAACAGTAACGGTTACCAAATTGAGCATACACACACATACTATAGATTGAGTAAGCCAAGTTTGTTTGTCGAGATAAGGGTAAGTCATCCATAGGCTTGTTTATTGACATTAAGATTCTGAATTCACTTCTTTATGCTTTAGGAGATGTGATTGTTTAACGTCAAACTTGCTATACAATGACCCAAGTATGAATGCTGTGAAAGATATATGTTAAAGATTGATTGGGAACACACATACATCTATACATAGTATACACGTATCTATATGTACAGACATATCAATACACGTGTATGTTAAGCAGACAGATATGCTCATACACATGTGTCAACATGTATATATGCATACATACGTATACATAGGTGGATATATGTACACATTCCGCTTGATGTTTGTGGTGAAAATAATATTTAATATTATTGCCTAGCAAATTTACATATATATTTATGTATAAATGTATATAATAACAATGTGATTATATTTATGGATATATACATAAATACATAAATATCTATGTAAATATATTATATATTTATATTTTTAAAATATATGTACTAATATTAAGGTAATATTTACATATATGTAAATATATATAAATATCACAATGTAATGTCGGAAAATGTATATATTTATATATTTAAAAATATTACACTTAATTAAAATACATATATGATAAAATATATAAATATATGATATTGAAATATGAAATTGTATAAATTTAAATGAAAAACATTACATTTGAAGACTTTAAAAAAAAAGAAATATTTGATTTTGAAATCAATATTAAATATTTTGAACTATGAAAAATCGAAATATTAAGAGAGTTAAATATTTGTAATACAAAATACTTCAAAGTGTAAAGTCGAAATATAATCTGAAGAAAGCCATTCCCGTGAAAATGAAAAGGATGCCTATAGCACGCGACCATCGCCAGGATAACAGGACGCAACTAGAAAGAGGGCGCTCACAACCTGTGAAATGAGAAATGTGGATGCCTTATGATGAGGGACTTTGTCTCAGCATTAATCTTTACTTATCTTTACCTGTGGAAATGCGCGTAAATCTGTAGGTGGCATTTTACCTTTCTAAGTTGAATTATTCTTCATTTGCTGGCTTAAAAGGAAGTTGAATCACCTTCAATTTTGATGACTTAGGGTTTATAAACCCGCCAGGACTTCTTTTGAGTATTTCTGGGCTATGTGTTGTCATTCAACATGCCTTCTTAAGTGGAAAACTGTTGCAAATTGGGCCTATATATAGACGCCCTTCCATTCATTGAAAATACACACATTGAGCAATCTGAGTTTAGTATTTTATCCCATATCCGTTTCGTTGCATTGCTTGAATTTTTTGCATTGCTGAGTTTGATAAATACAGTGAATTTTTACCAGCATTTACCAGTTATAGTGATTATATCATTTTGAAATCAGCTTGAGGTATTTGTGAATTATAGTTGAGTAGAAATTTAGTGGTGGAAACACGTTTGAGAGAAGAGATATAGGAGTTCATTATAAAGTGAAATACTTTCATAAAGAAGCCATTTTTAGCTAAAATTCTGGAAGCTTATTTGAAGGAGAGTCTAGAAGAGCAAGTCTGGAAGGAGAAGCTTTAAAATTAGGCATGAATCCTCCTAGTTTATAACTTTTATTGAAGTGTTGTTTCCTTTTTGATCTTGTGATTGCTGCTTTCAATTTGCTCTAGTAGTCTGAAGGAACTATTTTGATGATTATTTAAAGCAATGCATTAAAGGAGATAATGTGTAAGGGATTCAATGATTTAAGGAATTGTGAAAAAGAGATTATATGGGTAAAGAGCTTAGGGGATTAGTTTACTTATCTTACATTAAAGATAAATGATGGAAAAAGATAAAAGGGAAGGGTTTATTTGCATTTTGAATGACTATTGCATGTTGTGTATGGTCTTTGTATATGGAGAATACGTAGATGTACTTATTATCTACTAGGATCGAAATGAAGGCAAAGTCAAGTAAGGTCTTTTAGCTTAAGTTATTAGGATAACTGAGATAAGCTAAGTACTCCTAGGATAAAGATTTCCTAATAAGGAGGATTGATACAAGACACTTGTAGACTATTTCATTTCTAGTAGGTTTGTATGATTGTAGGATGTCTGGGGTGACAAATTCATCCATTGAAGGACAAAACCTATGCGTAGAGTAGGATAGCCCAAAGTCAAATCGTCCCTGAGTAGTGTTTATGATAGATGACCTTCATTTGAAGTACAAAATGAGAATACTTTAGCCAAAGTAGTGAAAGGTACGACTACCACATAGACGTGAGTTAGTTGAGACTACACTGTCAGTTCATTGTGATCTGAGTACTAGTTCGAGATTGTGAAATAGCAAGGTTCTAGTTGTGTAGGACACAACACTATGCTCAGTTGGTAATCGTTAAAGAGTACCCTACCAATCTCCTCTTCGAAGGGAGGGCCATCTATCTAACGATAGGTGTGCGGGGGACCGCATTATAAGTCCGTGGTTGGCAGAAAAGCGCCCGAGTGATGTTTCTCCTCCACAGCAAGCGGCCGATGTACCAAGATTTGAAAGGACGGACTCTTGGACCTTCTTACTTCTATTTGTGCAAAAGCTTATGAGCTATGTATGTAATTGTATTACTTTTGAACTCTGATTTATATTTGCAATGAAAATGAAATTCATGTGACAACATATTGTAACTTGTACAAATTTATCAATAAAGAAAGGAAAATTTTATTGAATTGTCTTTGTTACTTGTTAATTTTACATGTTTAAAGTAAGAACTTGGAATTTTTTTAATTATGCAAGGAATAGGTCGTAACATGTGGTATCAGAGCTACTAGGTTCTGCACTGAAACCTATGAGCTCATTACACAACAATGCGTATACCTTATCAGGAGATAACGGTTGAAAATTTCTTGTGCCACAACAGCAAGAGAAAAGAACCTAGAGAAGTGAAAAGGAAAAATGAGATCCTTAGTAACTTATGTAAATTGGAATGAGTTAAAAGTTATCACCTAGAATTGTGGAAGTAAATGCAATTAGGTTAGGTAAAAAGGTTAGGATGAATAACCAGATTATATCCTTATTAAACAAAATAGTTTATGACTCCAAGGAATGAGAAGGAATGTGATAGCCTTTTGTAGTTGCAAACTACAGTTATAAAAGTTAGGAACTTTTGGATTTGATTAGAACGACTACAAGTCTATAAGAATTTGAGAATGAAACAAGGGAATTAATGTTGGAGTTAAGACATCAGAACGACAATGGAAATTATTGGATGAGGAACCACTAAAACCTAGAAAAAGATAGAGTAAGAGGCTACATGGAATGTGGAAAGGTAATGTCTAGTATACCAGGAAATAAAGATTGGAAGTCATCATTGGTAGCACATACATACTCTCTTTAGATTCCAGAGGAAAATGATAGAACATAAGACATATCAATCTGATTATGTTAGTAGAACTAACATAATGTTCTAAGTGGATAAACTCATCAAAGTAAACAACGTTTTTGGAAAAACTTGACTTACAGGATTTTTATTTAAAACAAAATATATTGTGGACAAGTAGTTGCTTAGAATCCTGAAAGGGTATTTCAGTTTAGCAAATAATGATAGGGTTGCATAAACCATGATCATATTTGGAACGTTCAGTTGAGCAAATGTACAAAATATTTTAGTCAATAAGCGAAAGTGGTAAACCAAAACTTGCATGAAAATCTTGTGAATGTATGCTTATATGTTTTCCAAAAGATAGTTAAAGGTTTAATTAGGCTAACTTGTATTAAAATTCAGGTTTAAGTGAACTTTCAAATCATGGTGAAAGTGTATGAGAGGACGAGAAATATTCCTGGAACAAGTCATGAAGAGGAACAAGAACCAACAGGAATAGAAGCAAAGCTGGATTAGATTCTGGTGCGATTGTCCAATCTTGAAAAGGCAAAAGCAGTTGAGATACCTATCACCAATAATGAAGAGGAAAGTTCTTCACATGGAGAAGACATTAATCATAATCATGAAAAGGAGAAATCTCCAACTTTGTCTATTGAGAAAAGAAGAAACAAGTGTCCACTGAGTTAACAAGGGATATGAAGAAGATATACCCTCCAAAATTTGATGGAAGTGCCGGAGGTGACGAAGCTGAAACCTGGTTAGTACAAATGGAAAAGTACTTTGAAATAAGAAATTATGACGAAGTTACTAAAGTAGCTTGGGGTGCTTATCAGTTAGTGGGTGAAGCCTCTAACTGGTGGATGAACAAGAAGCTGGAATTAGATATAAGTTCCTAGAAGTTGACTTGGAGGAGTTCGTTGATATTTTCCACAAGCGGTGGTTGCCACAACTTTATTATGACCAAAAACTCTCTGACTTTCAAGAATTGAGGCAAGGGACCATGTCAGTCAACGAGTACTAGGAGAAGTTTACTCAGCTTCTGCAATATGTTCCTATCTATCATAAAGATGAACGATTTTGAATCAGGAAATTCATCTTGGGACTGAACAAAAATATTGGGGGTGAAGTCGATATGCATGGTCCGACCACAATGGACCTTATGTATGAAAAAGCCATTAAGCGGGAACAAAAGCTTAAGGCATACTCCAATCAGTATGAAGGAGAAGAACAAAAGAAGGAAACTGAAGTCCCTGACAAGATTGCCCCCAAGAAGGAAGAATTTGTGCAAGATGTAGCAAGGAAAAAGGGGAAGAGATCTCGCTTCAATGAGAAGGAATTCAGAAGAGATTGGAAAAGAGACAACTCCAAGTATAATGACACTAGTAAAGCTAGTGAACGTGATGATAAGACTGGGGAAATCATAGAGAAAAGAGGACCAAGAGCAAGATGCTTTATTTGTAGAGGTAATCATTATGCAAATGAATTCCCTAACAAAACTTTTGGTACCCAACATGGCAATTCACTACCTACCCAAAAGGCCATGTTTCAGCAGAGGAAACACGCTACCATGAGTGATGGACAACCTGATGTCCAAATTACACCGATCAAACATTCCTGAAACTTTCTTGAGAGTGTAGAATAAATGTAGGGTCATGTTTTTATGCTTTTGAATAATACCTTAGTTCATCAGGGACGATGATTCCTAAGGGGGGAAGTACGTTACATCCCGATTTTATAGCTACTATTGCATAGGGCAATTGATTGTAATTTTTAAATCTTTGTGATGAATAAAGCATGATTGATCGTGTTATTAAATGAATGCGTCCTATTTGAATGATGGTTTCATTTGATTGTTACTTCTAATGATTTAATTTGCAATGAAAATGAAATTCATGTGACAACATATTGTAACTTCTAAAAATTTATCAATAAAGAAAGGAAAATTTTATTGAATTGTCTTTGGTACTTGTTACTTTTACATGTTTAAAGTAAGAACTTGGAAATTTTTTAATTACGCAAGGAATAGGTCGTAACATTGGAGTAGACCCCCAAGCACATAGCGTGATCAATATAACAAGCCTTGTTGGCCAGGTATCCACAAATTTCCCATGCCAATTATATATCTTTTTCCTTCATTTACCTCAAATCCCTGATTCCCTAGTTCTTAGGGCTTTCATATTTTACTCTATTGACATACATTGCCTTTGTTCTTGCACCTCTAGTCCCTCTTGTAAATGCACCCTTCAACATGCAAATCCTTGGGCCCCCTTGCAAATACACTCTTCAACATGTGAATCCCTGGACCCTCGATCCTCCTCACAAATGCATCTTATGGAATGTAATTCCTTGAAACCTCAGTCCCCATTACAAATACATGTTTTGGCATGCAAATTCCTAAACCCCTACCATTCAAATGAAGGATTTCACTTAACACAATGGCCAACTAGGGACATCATCAATAGACCTCAATTAGAATGCAATAAAATGGCAATAAACTTTCAAATCTTTATAAGAATGTATAGGCCCATTGCTAAGACCCAACCCCTATATCCATATTTTAGACCACTTAGTTATCATCTCTTAGAAAGTTTATCACAAATCCTAACCCTAGTTTAAGCACGTGTGTTAATTCATTGGATCTAAGGGAAAATACCCTTGGTTTATCAAATTAAATGGACAAAACCCCATTGATTTCTTGGAGATTGGAGGACAAAAACCATTAGATATCCTAAGGGTGGCTTCATATAGAGGTTGTATCTACACTTCAAGTTTGAAGGATTTTAGCATTATGGATAATTTTAAACTATATTTGTATGACTGTAATCTTTATAAGATCAACAAATATTTTAACAAGCATTTGCGTAATCATTTGAAATAGCAATCTATTCAAAAGATATATTTGAATTAAATATACTGGTTTAACCTATTTATATGTGAAAATCTATTTTACTTTTAGGTATTTCAAATCTAAACATTTTAGATGAATACTTGTGAATATTTTAAATCTAAATTCTTGGTAGTCTAAGTTTAAACTTTGATACAATGATTGCAATTCAAACATTCTAGCAAATAAGCTTTCATTTAACTTTTCAATGGGAACTAATTTTGTCATTAAAACTTTGCTATTTCCATGAAGTGTGTTTACCACTTTTGTCATCTAGTAAAGAGACATTGATTTTGAATGCAAAACAATGATGTTGAAGATATGGATCCCTCCAAAATCAAGTTGAATTAAATGCTGAATATATAATGTTGTTATGGTATAACATTAATTGGATGTTGATGACTTATGCATGGCATAGAATTAGATTAAAAACATTATAATTATAAGTGTATCCTATCTCCTACCATAATCAACTCAAGCATTTTTTTATAGACCATTAGCAGTCATTGCAAAAGTTGAGAATATATGATAAATAAGGGTACGTGCAGGATCATCATGGAAAAAATAGGCCCTTAAGTGGCAAAAAATTCAAAAAAATCAGAGTTAGGCAACTTGACGTAAAAATTTGAATAAGTTATCTATATTATTTCAAAAACATGTAAGAATAGAATATGTAGAAAATTGAATGTAGTTTCTAAACTGTTAGGTTTATTTTTTTTTTAATCTATTTGGTGAAAATTTGAAATTTCAATGCAGAGTACTTAAATTTGAGGGAAAAAATAAGAAGTAGGTGTTTGTTTGACCACCCTAACCACAATAAAATGATAATATTTTTTTATAATATTTTAGATATAAGTAGAGGACTCATGTCTTGATGTGATGCATAATTTTTTGTAATTTTTTTCCAAGTAAATAATTAATTATGAATTTTTTATTAAAACTTTTAAAAAATATAAAAACTCGGATGTCTAACCACCTTAACTTGGTCAAAACTTCATGAAATTCATTTTTTTTTTTTAATCCTATAGTATGCGAAGCATAGAATGTGATGCATGTTTTGGATTCAAAAAATGTGATACCATTTGAAAGCTATAGATGTTTTTCAATAAGCCTATCAATCAGGACTTTAGTCATAATTCAAATAGAAAATGAATAATAATTATTCACTAAATTCAAAGTAAAGCATAATTTATATTGGTTGAAAACTGAGAATCTCCTTTAAAAACCCTTTTCGTTTCATTAATTTTGGGTAAAAAAAATTTGTCAGCTACATACCTTACACATACCCATCATATCGCCACTTTTTGGCCCATCATGATCCTGCACATACCCATAACTTGGTGGATATTTCAATCCTTGAATTATAAACACAGATCTTAAATGTTCCAATCAATAAGAGATTGATAAACTTGCTCTAAAAATAATACTTGCATATGACAACCTTAACTCCTAAATGTGTTAGTAAGGAGATTGACCTGGAGAAACCTAGTGTGAATGATGTAGGAGCAACTTTAATGAGACTATTGGTTCTATAAACCAACATGACTGATTCATTTGGATCACTATATTTGCTTTCCTAAAATATATTTATAAAAAATTAGAATATGTAGGGTGAAGCTAAAAGTATTTGTTGACATATTTTATGCCACCTTTGGATGCATATCACTGATATCCGATTTGAGAGATCCTATGTGTGCATCCTGTTGAAATCCATGATTATTTTTTTGAGTCTTTGAGGTTTTGGAAACACCTCATTTGTGTCTGATTAGGGTTCTAAACTTGCAAGATAGGGCTTTCAAAACCCTTATGTGCTTAAACCTTAAACCCTAGTGCTTTTCCCTTTTCACTTTTTGTTTTGTTCGCTCATTGACCTTTTGCGCCTAGTTAGTCTTGCATCCCTAAGTTAAAGGAATTAATTTCCCCATGCATCATTTTACCTAGGTGCGACACTCTTTTATAACAACTTTAAGGCACATGCTAATTATCACCGCTTGAGTCTTTATATCGCCCATCATGCTTTTCCTTTGCTACATCAGTTCCATTTTCATGATGCACAATGAGCTCATCTCTTTTGCATCGCTTGTTGCTATAATCTTTTAGCTGTTGTTTTTCACTTCCACGATATGCGATGGACTATCTTTCCTTGCATTACACTTCGTTGTTTCAATGTTAAAGGGCTCAAGTCAAATGTGTGATGTGTGATGAATGAACCAGATTCGGTGGAGATAATCTAACGGTCATTATGGGTGTTCTATGCATTGTGGTTATGATCCAAGGTAATAAAAGCCTTTCTACGATGAGCGATGAAAGAAAGATCTCTTCATCAAAGGGACTGGTCGAAGTCAGAGGGAGCTATTTTACAGTCCCTTTGAATTTTTGATGGAAGTGTATGACATTAGCAAGGACAACGAGTAAGTGATATAGGTGTCTTGGTGAGCTTAGGATTTGTTTTACCTTATGTGATTCAATGATTCAGATTCAAAGGATGAAGATCTAATGACTATCACAATGGCTTAGTGCATCGTAGTATTGATCTAGAGTAATGAAAGCCTTTGTGTGATGAGCGACGGTCAAATATTATGGCGAGTATTCCTCCCATCGGAGTTTCTCTACACATCACATCTTTACATTTTTCCAATAGGTGCTTTTCCATGATGGAAGATGAAGGGTTGAGATTAAACGAAGACCATCCAACGAATAAGATTGCATTGCACCCTTGCTTCACATTGTTGTTGTAAAGCAAGGAGGTCAAGTGGTTTGCACAATGTGTGATGAATAACTCTAATTTGAAGGTGGAGATCAATGATGATGTTTTAAACTTGGCCCGATGTCCAATCTCAACCATCCATCTCTAATCTAATGGAAAACATTGAAATTTCAACAATTGATTGCTCTTGTTCATGGAAAAATTGTAGAAGTTATGTCTTAGTGACATTCCCAACTGCCAAATCAGATTTGATCAACTATGGTCAAATTTTCATGCTTTTTTCAACACTGTATTGATTATTGGTCAATGCCATTACTTCTTGAGGTGTTATAGACGCTATATTCTCTTATCAAGGTATGTCAGTCTGATATTTGGCTATGGATTTCATGAGTCCCCATCCATGCATTTTCATGAGTCGTCTTCTAGGGCTTGTTTGAGTTTTTAGAGCCTTTATGGCTAGTTGTGTTGCTATGTGATGGGAGAAATTCAGATAATTTTTCCTAATCTAGTTCATCTTCTGTGACCCTAGTTAGTTTAGGGTTACAACTTTGAATTATGCGTTCTTCCTCTATCCCCTCTAGGATTTTCCTCTTACAAACCTACAACTCTTGCATTATGCCATTGTAAAGGTTACTTCAAGATTATGTCAATACGATTCAACTATTACTACCATTCCTCTTGCATGTTCAAGTAAATTTCATTTACCTACATATTTGAGTGGGTGTTTTAGTTATTTCTTTGACATATTATGTTGTTTTGAAGTAGGAAGGAAAAAATTCTAAATTTGGTGCATCACCTTCTTTCACATCTCATGATCTCCTTCTATCCCTTTTCCTCTGTGATCTATTAGAGCAAGTTAGTATAAGTATTTTCATTGTGTTGTGTTAAACCAACATAATTACACTTAGTTTAGAAGAGGAAGTCAACCTTCTCTAAAGACTTGACCTCAATTTGCAATGTTCCACACCTTGAGGTCATTTCCATTATGTCATTAGAACACTAAAATCTTTTTCAATAGGGTGCAATTTTATGTGACAACATTTTTTGGCATGCTCAGTGGGACAAGAAGAAAATTCATTTCACCCAGGTTGAGAAAATGGTGTTGCTCTCAACATTCCAACCTTGAAGAGGCTCTCAATCAAGTACCTAGTGACTCTGTTGTCAATGAAGGACTCTACATATGAATTGGTGACTCTTTTGTTACTTAGAACTCCTGGCTCAAGATCAAACATGCAAGTTCATGCCAAGGACTCATACAAGATCATCTTCTAGAGGTAATTTTCAATATATCCAACTCTCATTTTCTACTTCTAGATGAAGGAATAGACAACCTTTTTCACCTATAAGGAGGAATAGAAGTTTAGGTCCTTCTCATAGAGCTCAATCTACACCACCTGTGGGTAGATTATTTTAGACTAAAATACCTGCCACCCATACAAATAGGACATTATCTCACATGGCTTTGCCTAGAAATCATCCGTTTGTATCTTTTATCAATGGTAGCCCTTTAATTTTTTCTTAAAAGAATGATATACTAGTCAATGTACTCAAAAGTATTCCCCATTTCATTGGTGATACATCCACAATCCAGAAGAACACATCCTAAATGTGGTAAACATATGCTCAGTGCATGATGTAACAAAAGACAACATGGCTGTTAGATTACTTTCCACTTCATTAAAAGGTAAAGCATTATAGTGGTATAGAGGTCTTCCACCTAATGCCATTCACAACTAGGATGAATTAGGGGAGAAATTATGCAAGCATTTTGAAGATAAAAGTGATGATTTATCCTTGGCAAAACAACTAACCACTATTCAAAGAGCACCTCATGAGTTCATGACTGATTTCAATTATAGATTTCAAAGGACTTGGAATTTAGAATCCCTGCCTTGGTAAAACCTTCTCTTGAGCATGCTTTCCTATAATTCTTAAGGGCTCTTAACAATGATATAGTTGTTATGATTCAGTCAATGGGTGGTTCTACCTTACCAGATGCATTCAACATAGCCATAAAGGAAAACACTTGTTTGATACAAGCTGGGAAGATAGCTCCTAGGCCACCAATGCCTTTATTTCCATAAATTCTCCAACAACCAACAATGGCTCCTATCCTAGTGGCTTGTAGTCCAGTGGATGAAATTTCTCAACTAGTTGTTCCAACCACATCTTTAGAGGAGGTGCAAGAAATGAGAAACATGATCCAAAGGTTGAATAATGAGTTAGCAATAGAAAAGAGGTAGAAATCTCAAAAGAATAGAACTTATCAACCTCAACGTCAAAATTACCAACAAAATAGATAGCCTCATCAAGGGAAGGATCAAGGGAATTATACTAAGCCTATGAGTAGCATGCACACAACTACTACCAACACTTTTAAGGCTTTGGTTCTAGTTCAAAAAAATCTAGCTCAAGAACATAACTGGTGTTATCCATGCAATCAACCTCATAACCAGAATGTTTGTCAAAATGGTGATTTTGAAAAAGCTTTAGTGGTTCAGAATGCGACCTCCACATCAAGGCAATAATCTAATGCAAACCAAACAACTATTAGGAAGTGTGATCACTTCCAAGGAGACTATACATTTGTTAATTGGAATCAAGATGACCTTTGTGGTGTGAATCAACTAGATCAAGATACCAGATCAAAATGGAGAGCAATGGATAATTTTTCTTATACACAATGGGCCAAGAATCATCTTCCCAACCATCTCAAAATGTTGTAGTTGCTGGAGAAGTAGGTAGACCAACATTTCTACAATAATATCAGCCTACTGGTAAGAGAAATAAGATGGTGGAGCGACCTCAAGTCACCCAATCAACAAAATTGGATTTGGTTATTCCAGATGCTTCACCTAAAGTTAGTTAGTCCCCTTTTGATATAGTTGATCAAATGAAGAGGGCTAACCTAAATGCCACCATGTTGGATGCCTTGTCCATACCACCTCAAAGGGGTCTACTACAAGAAGCTTTAAAAGAGCATAATCAACCAAAGGATGTATTTGAAAAGGAGAATGCTACTCCTTTGATCGACCTAGTGCAACACAAAAAGGAAGAAGGGAAAACAAATAGAGTCAACAAGCCACTTTCAAAGGATCATTTTGAACCTTACACTCCTAGTCCTAAAAAATATGAATTTTACCTTGCATAATCAAGGGGATAAGTGTACTATTCATAAGCCTTCTTCTCATGTAGAGGGGGTTCCTGATTTATTTTTGGATGTATTGGGAAATGATTTTTATTTTGATTCACCTATTAATGAGGGGGATTTTGGTCTAAGCGTATTCTACAACTTTGTAGAGAACACCCCTATTCCCAACATCATAGAAAATAAAAGGGATAGGGTAGATATTTCAGGCTATAAGTCCGAGGTTGTTATAGGTAGCCATCAAATGGAGAGTGAAAATTATTATGAGATCAAAAGCAACCTTGTCATGCAAAGAAATGAAGAGGAACTTGAGGGGGGATTTTGTGAGAATCATACTTTTGAAAGGGCCAATGACCATAGTAGTGGCTCACCCTTGTGTGAGGAGTTTTCTTTTTCATTTCTAAAAGGTTCTCCTTTTGATGTTGACCTATTTTTAGAGAAGCTTCTACATGCTATTGCTTATTCTCTTGAGGTGTGTGTTGTTAGAGTAGTTTGACACTTGCATCATATGGCTACCTTCCGGCAACAAGGTCTACAATGAGGTGATTCTTCACCAAGATAATGCATTACATAGCCCTTTGCATTCAAATGGTTTACTTCAATGGCTACAGATGAACGAAGATCATAATTTCAGCTTGAAAGGGATAGGATCTTTTAGAGAATCTATTTTTGATAGATGCACAATTTTGTGAGGTTCCTCTTTTTTCAGCCGATCTCTCATGTACATATTGTAAATATTTTTTCTTTTCATGAATTGCTTTGAACACCCTGTGTTCTCCATAAGGGAATGTATGTTCCTAGTTTCCATGATTTCCTCCAAGTGCAGTTGCATATGTTTTTGTTTTTTTCCCTTGGGAGGCCTAGTTTTGTTGACCCCTTTCATGACACAATTCCCAATGGACTAATAAGGCCCCTAGATTCTATGATTAGAAGGAAATCATCCCACAAAAATTGCCAAAATGTTGACATATTTTATGCCACCCTTGGATGGACATCACTGATATCTGATCTGAGAGATCCTATGTGTGCATCTTGTTGAAATCCATGATTATTTTTCTAAGTATTTGAGGTTTCAGAAACTCCTCATTTGTGTCTGATTAGGGTTTTGAACTTGCAAAATAGTGCTTTCAAAACCCTTATGTGCTTAAACCCTAAACCCTAGTGCTTTTTCCTTGCCACGTTTTGTTTTGTTCGCTCATTAACCTTTTGCACCTTGTTAGTCTTGCATCCCTAAGTTAAAGGTGTTAATGTCCCCATTCATCGTTTTACCTAAGTGCGACCCTCTTTTATAAAAAATTTAAGGCACATTCTAATTCTCACCGCTTGAGTCTTTATATCGCCCAATGTACTTTTCCTTTTCTCCATCGATTCCATTTTTGTGATGCGCAATGAGCTCATCTCTTTTGCATCTCTTGTTGCTATAATATTTTGGCCTTTTTTTTAAATTCTGTGATATGTGATGGACTATCTTTCCTCGCATTGTGCATCATTGTTTCAATGATAAAGGGCTCAAGTCAAATGCATGATGCACAACGAACAACCTAGATTTAATAGAGATAATCTAATGTTCATCACAGGTGTTCTATGCATCATGGCTATGATCCAAGGTAATAAAATCATTTCTGTGATGAGTGATGAAGGAAGGATCTGTTCATTAAAGGGATAGGTCAAAGGCAGAGGGAGCTATTTTGTAGTCCCTCTGACTTTTGTTGGAAATATGTGTCTCAATCTCATAGACTGAAACCTCTAAAAGAGCCAAGTCAGTGTGACATCCATATTGTCTGGCCGACTAGCAGCTTTGGAACCTTGTGAAAAGTTTTGGTCGCTAAGACCTTGTCACTGTCTTGCCAAATGGACCTATCGCTGTGACATGATGATCGCTCTGACAATTTCTATCTCACTCCGCTCGGGGAGATCTCTAGCCGACAGGCCATTCTTATCGGATATCAGGGAGACTCTGGGTGACAAGCGGTATCGGGGAGACCCTTGGCCCAAAGGCTTGCTTCGGTATGAAGTCTTATCGATATGGAAAGTCTCGCCGATAGTTATACACTTGGAGTCTTCGGGGTAACATGGAGGCTTCGCTATGAACTCTTAGTGACATATGTTTGTCTCACTGATGCTCATCGGGGTAACATGGAGGCTTTGATATGAAGTCTTAGTGATGAACGAAGTCTCGCCGACAGTGGAACATTGCGGTGTAACTTGAAGGCATCGGTATGACCTCTTGGTGAAAGCGGTAAGTCCTGCTAACATTGGTGTTTGTTAACGGGTGTCTTCAGTGAGACTCCTAGTGACTGAAGTCTTCGGTGAAAGGTGTGAACTTTCAAAGTAACATCTCAATGATAGCCTAAGTCTTGCCGATGAGTGTTCTTTTCAGTATGACTTGAAGGTTCGGTATGATCTCTTGGCGAAGGACGATAGTCTTGCCGATGGGAATAATCTTGTATATGTGACTTTGGAACTTCAGTGTGATGTCTGATCGAATGGCGATTGTCTCACCGATGAGAATGCTGAGGTCGATGTAGCTTGTGAACTCAGTATAACGTCCTGCCGATAGTGAAGACTCTTGGCGATAATGATGATCTAGCTTTGTGGCATTGGGGAGACACGGTTAGTGTCTCACTGACATGCGGATACATTGTGAATGCCTTTGACCAAGTGATGACTATCCTACATGGTGAGTCTATGACCAATCAGAGAAGTCGAATGGGAACCACTAGCAGTTGGACTGTTGCAGCCATTACAGAGAGGAAGTTTGAGTGACCATGGGCATTATGGATATACTCAAGAATTGTAGATGTGGTTCAATTCAATGGTTCGATGGTTGCATGAATAGTTGGATGATCAGTGTGAATCAGATTCTGAGAGTATTGTAACTTGAATATTTTGTACAAGGTTGGTTATTGTGAATGCTGTTGTAAATTGACATCAGAGAGAGTGAAGCCCGTACTCTGTATGTAATTTCCATTACTGTAATACAAAGGGGGTTTTCTTGGTGTGGTGGGTTTTTCTCCCATAAGGGTTTTCCCACGTAAATTTGGTGTTCATGTGTGTATGTTATATTCTTTGTTTCTCTTATTGCTTTCAAGTGTATCTTAATTGGACTGTAATTGAAAATTTAAAAGTATCTCTACATTCTTCCTTGAGGTTTTGATGTTAGGAGAGTTGTTTCCATACCTTAGCTTTCCTTACAACTTTCTGATGGAAGTGTATGACAGTAGCAGGGATAGCGGGTAAGTGATAGGTGTATTGGTAGGCCCAGGATTTGGTTTTCCTTGTGTGATTCAATGATTTAGATTTGAAGGATGAAGATCTAACATCTATCATGATGGCTTAGTGCATCGCAATATTGATCTAGAGTAATGAAAGCCTTTGCGTGATGAGGGATGGGCGAATATTTTGGTAAGTATTCCTTCCATTAGAGATTCTCTACACATCACATCTTTACATTTTTTTGGAAGTTGATTTTCTATGATGGCCGATGAAGGATGAGATTAAATCAAGACCATCCAGTGACTAAGATTGCATTGCACCGTTACTTCACATTTTTGTTGTTAATCAAGGCGGTTAAGTGGTTTGCACAATGCATGACGAACAACTCTAATTTGAAGGTGGAGATCAATGATAATGTTTTAAACTTGCCCCGATGTCTGATCTCATCCATCCATCTCCAATCCAATGGCCAACATTCAAATTTCAATGTTCGATTGCTCTTGTTCATAGTAAATTTGTAGAAGTTATGTCTCAACGACATTCCCAACTACTAAATCAGATTTGATCAACTATGGATCAAATTTTCATACTTTTTTCAATGTTGTGTTTGTAGAAGTTAATAATCCAACCTCACAGATCCCAATGAACACCTACAAGCAAATAACCTATCACCAGAAGAGATCAAGAGAGACAAGAATGGTGCTCTGTAAACATGAAGCAAAAATGCATTACCCGAGAAGATTTTCCCGTGAAGATTAATAATTACAAAGAGATCAATCCTTAAGAAAGGAGATCAAAAACCTAAAGTGAACCCTAGGATGGAGATTAAATTAGCATGTGACAAGTGTCAAGATCATAATGAATGAGACAACATGACTAATTTAATAATGCATAAATAAAGATTCCTAAGTTTAGCTTAAGTGAAATAAAGTAAAGGTGACTTAATTAATTAATCAACATGATTAAATTAATCAAGTAAACAACCTATTACTCTAATTACTCCTTGAAGTGTTATAGATGTTATATTCTCTTATCAAGGTATGTGGTCTAATATTTAGTTGCGGATTTCATGAGTCCCTATCCTTGCGTTCACATGAGTCATCTTTTGGGGCTTGTTCGAGTTGTCAAATCCTTTACGGCTAGTTATGTTGTTCTGTGATGGGAGAAATTCAGATCATTTCTCCTAATCGAGTTCATCTTTTGTAACCCTAGTTAGTTTAGGGTTAGGGTTTTGAATTCATATCTTGGTTATTCTTCAACCATAAAGGAAAATATTATATCTTTATTATGCATTCTTCCCTCTAGAATTTTTCTCGTACAAACCTGCAACTCTTGCATTCTACCATTGTAAAGGTTACTTCAAGCTTATGTTAATAAAATTCAACTATTACTACCATTACCTCTTGCGTGTTCGAGTAAATTTCATTTACCTTCATATCTAAGTGGGTGTTTTAGTTATTTCTTTGACATATTATGTTGTTCTGAAGTAGGAAGGAACAAATTCTAAATTCAGTGCACCACCTTCTTTCACATTTCATGTTCTCCTTCTATCCCTTTTCCTCTATGATCTGTTAGAGTAGGTTAGTATTAGTATTTTAATTATGTTGGGTTTGAACAACACAATTGCACTCATTGTAGAAGAGGAAGCCATCCTTCTCCAGAGACTTGACCTCAATTTGCAAGGTTCCACACCTTGAGGTCATTTCCATTGTGTCATTAGAACACTGAACTCTTGTTCAGTAGGGTGTAATTTTATGTGACAACAATATCAAAAAAGGACAATGCAAACAATAAAACAAATGATGATTTGTAGATCATCTATCTAGCGAATGTGAGAGACAACAAAAGGAAAACTTGTGTATTAAGCAAAGAGAATGGTAGTGTTTTATACATGAAGAGATAAACTAGAAATGAAATTGTCCACTAACTAAAGCAATTGTTTGCTAATTCATGTATATTATTCTAACATTCTCCCCCAGAATAAACATACAACAAAAAAAAATTGTTCATCACCCCAATTCTCCCCCATAATGAACATTTGGAAGAAAACCAAGTGAATGCCAAAGAGTCTGAAAATGATCACGAGCAAGGGGCTTTGTGAATATATCAACAATTTGGGCTACAATGGGGGAAATAGACAAGTTCATGTTGGAAGAATGAAGAACATGCTAACTATATAGTTTTGTGTTGTCATTGATGTCACCATGTTATACGGGTTGTGACTGCAAGACTAAGTCATTGTTTGATTTGGTATTTTGGTCTGGTATCTGAATCGATATACAATTTACATCCTCGGTATTTTGGTTTGCAATCCTCTGTGGTTGATAGTTTCTACTTGCAATTTTTGGAATTAGTTTATGGATATTGAAAGCACGTATGCTCAAAATCTCTCATGCTTAGGTGCTCATATGGTGTATTGGAATTATTCTATTGACTACATTTTGCTATTAAGCCCATCTCTGGCCAACCTCATGTATAATTGGTGGTATGGTAAATTAATTTTGTTGTATAGATATGTGTGACCTATCTTAGGTCTATGTCGACACAATGTAGTGTGCTACACATATTGATTTAGTGTTTGGAAAGATTTTGTGAATGCTTGAAGCTGACAGTTGATATTTTTTATGAACAAGGATTGCATCTAATTAGGCCGACCTAATTAATGCTTGTGAATAGGTCAGATATATATGTCATACAGTTTTGAAGATTGTAGTATGAAGAAAGCGAGGAATGACATTTATGTGAATGTGAAGAAGTGCGAAAATAATGAAGTGTGTTAAGTCAGTCTATTGAGCATCACTGGAACTGTATCAACACTTGTTAGGTTCACTCTCATCAGTTCACTTTGGCTGTGAAGCCAATTTTTTTTTTTAATCCTTTTTGTAGGTAGTGAGCCTCCTTGTGTAAGCAGTGAACTTTTGTATTCAAACAGTGTGTCCTATTAAGGGCAGAGAGCCTTATATATTTGGTTTTGCTATTACTTTATATTGTGAGTTAATCCTCACTGCATGGTTTTTCCCTTATTGGGTTTTCCACATAAAATATGGTGTTCATTGTGTTTATTTTTCTTTCTGTTATCTGCATTTCATGTTCATACTCAATAATAGAATAGTGTGGTTGTGAAGTTGATAAGTGCTTAAAGTTTTGTGTTTGAATTTGGTGAAAAATTATTCACCCCCCCTCTTAGTTGTCCTGTACCTTTTTAACAATTGGTATCAGAGCTTTGGTTCCTTGGTGAAGAGCTTAACCACTTGAGGAGGATCTTGAAGGTTGATCAAATGGATGATAAAGAAGAATTCTAGGCTGCACTTGAAGATCTTGATAAAGCTGAAAATGAAAACAAGGATTTGAAAGAAAATCTTGATGAAGCAAATGAATGTGTCTGGAAATTGAAAGAGAAATTGAAGAAATTCAAAGAAAGACATAGAGAAGTGAGTGAGCAGCAGAAACAAGAGATCATCAGATTGAAAGTGCTAGTGGAAGAAAAGAATATAATTGAAGAATGTATGAATACAATGGTGCAGAGCAATTCTGATGAATGCACTAGACTTGAACAAGAGGTGGTGAACTTGAAAGTAGAATTGGAGAAAAAAAAACTTTGTGAAAACAATTTCAAATCTAGCTCCGACAAGCTTGATGAGTTGATTGCAGGATAGAAACCAAGTAAAGACAAAGGTGGCTTGGGAAATGAAATAGGTGAAAGCTCAAAGGATAATCAAAATACTCAAGACAAAGGGAAGCATAAAATAAATGCAAGAAACTTTGCTAGAAGACCGCTTGTGAGATAGCCTAATGCTCAAAGTTATCCCTCTTTGAATGGTGTCTATTTTTCATGTAACAAATTTGGTCATAGGGAAACTAAGTGCAGAAGTAAAATGAATCAGTTTTCTGGACAATGCTTTTCATGCAAGAAATTTGGACATAAAGCCACTAAATGTAGATCTCAGGTGAGAATGGTTAGTCAATTGATGATGAATAGGTTTAATGGAGGTGGAATGAATCAATCCTTTAATGGCTACTGCTATACTTGTAACAAATTTGGACACAAAGAAAATCAATGTAGATCAAGGGTTAATGGAAGTGAGACAAATCAGAAAAGTGTTGTTTGCTATAACTACAACAAACCTAGACATATCTCAAAAGTTTTCCAAAGTAAGAAGGGAAAACAATTTGCTCTGGTAGAGAAGAACGGGCCAGTAAAGAAAATTGACAAAGATAAGGTGAAGCAAGAGATGAATAAGATATGGAGGAAGAAAGAAGAAGATCCAGAGACAAGAGATGTGTATATGCCCTCATTCGGTACAAACAATTCCTTCGGGAATTAGACCTAGCATGGTATTAGGGGGAGCATTAACAGAAAAACTATACAAACCCCCTGGATGAATGGCATGTTAGATGTTGGTACGAGGGTATATTGTAAAGAATGAGTAAATAGAGGTTGTGGAAAAGAAACCAAAAGAAAAATTGCAAGCATGTTCTTTTGTGGATCGATTTAGGCTTTATAGTGCATAGAAACAAGTGTTTTACTAGCTTTTTGAAGTTTGCTACATTTAATGCGAACTAGGGCAAAGCTATAGTGTATAAAGTAAAATTCATAAGTTTTTTTTTTATCACTTGTGCACTTGAAGAGTTTGAAAAATGTCTTAGAGAAATCCTGAAGCAATCTCGAAGTGATTGTTAGCAATTCTGAGGCAATTTGAAGGAACTATTACAGATAATTAGGAGTTATTTCTCAGTCTACAAAGGGGAAGAAGGGAAAATGAAGAAGTTTTGATTGAAAAATAATGAATTAAAGAGATACAAGCACGACGATGGACAAAGGATCAAGTGGCAATATTCCAACTAAGCTAAAGGGTGTTGAATTGAAAAAATTCGATCGTAGGAATATGAAGGAAATGGAACTAGGGCTAAAGAAAAATGAATTGGAGAGCATTAAAACCCTAGGTATGGATCTATGGAGTGAATTTCCCTGGTTTGTAGACAAAGAATCTATCTTGTTCTTGTTAAGTTGATTCAAGAATGGCAGTATTATGTTGGAAAAACCCTATCTGATCACGAAGGAGGAAAGCGAAGCTAATACTAGTTTATGCAATGTCAAGGACCTCCCTAGGAAGAAAACTATGAAATACAAAGATGTGGAGGAACTTACTGGTATTGACAAAGACCCTCGATCTCTATTGATAAATACTATTGTTGATTTTGTTGTAAGGTATGTTGCGTACGACATCTCTTATAAAGTTTATTTCAGAAAGAAGGTTAGACTTTGGCTATTACTATATATCTTGCACACATGATGGTTAAGGAAAACAAGTAGTTTGATTTGTGTAGCCTATTAGTAGAAAACCTAATTGAGAATGTCAGAATGTCCTTGGTCGAGGGCTATCCATTTCGGTTTGGGTCTTTGCTCATATGCTTGATATTTTACTTTCTGAGCTTGCTTCTAGGAAGAGAGAATGTTGAGTGGGAGTCTAGTATTCCTATCAGAAAACAAGTTTACAGGTATTTCAAATTGATGGAGGAAAATGTAACTACTTGCAAAATCTATTTCGCATCCTTGAAGATGAATCTTTGCTCCGGTATGTTAGTACCTAGTCAATTTGAAGTGGGCTCCTCCTCCGACAAGAAAGAATTGGAAATTGTCATTGGTGAATCCTCTCTAGAATCTAAAAAGAGAAAAACTATCACAAAATATTTTATCACTATCTTGGAAGAAGAGAATAATGAAGAAGAATTTTTGTTTGGATCTGACTCCTTTGATCTAGAGGATATACAGATGATGTTAGATAAAGGTGATATGAAGAAGGTCAGTGAAATGTGGAGTGCATGTTCTCTGATCAAGAGACTTAAAATTGATGATGTATTGGTTGATTATTTGCTCAATAAGGGTATTTCAGTTTCAAATGTGTGTAACTTATTACTAGATGATCTAGTAGAGGTTACTAAAGAAAGAACATTATTGGAAGGACTCCAAGGTCATAAGTTCAAAGCTATGATTGAAAGAAGATGTGTAAAAGCCAAAAAAATGTTATCTAAAAATATTAATGATACAAGAGAATGCATCAAAGAAGCATCTGACATCTACAGGTATTGTCTCCAGTGGCTGGTAGTTGTTGATAATTTTAGAAGAAAAATTGAAGCCATTGAATCTGAGATGAATTGTATTGGAAAGTGCTTTGATTTCTTCAAAGACAAGATGGAAACTAGAGAACAAGAGTTGGTGAATTGAAAGTGGAATTATTGATTGCTCTGAGGCAAAGAGAAGACTTAGTTAAAACCTTCTGGTTGGTTAAAGAAATTGTTGAGGTTCAGCTAGACCATCTCTCTGGAATACTCTCTAACATAGAAGATTGTGAATGGCAATGTCTATCTTCAGACTAGACATCCTCTTTTATGCAGTTGTCTTTATTGGATGGTATGAGTGCAAGGATGAATTCAATTGTGCTTGCCTAGAAAATGATTCTTCTAATCATAAGATAAAGGTACAAGAAAATATTTCATGTAAAAAGTGTCATTTTCACTTGAATGCTTAAAATGGAGAGTTAGAATTCCTTTGTATATACAATATTACCATGTACATACACATCCTATTTTTGGTTGCCCTTTGCCATTGATGTCAAAGGGGGAGAGAGGTGTGGAGAGAGGAGTAAAAAGGGAAAGGACAATATTGTTAAGGGGAAAGAATGGTGTTTTGAAAATTTTGGCACATGTTGCCATCAATGGCAAAGGGGGAGATTGTTGGAAGAATGAAGAATGGATAAACATACAGTTTTGTGTTGTCATTGATGTCACCATGTTATACGGGTTGTGACTGCAAGACTAATTCATTGTTTGATCTAGTATTTTGGTCTGGTATATGAACCGGTATATAGTTTACATCCTCTAATATTTTGGTTTGTAATCCTCTGCAATTGATAGTTGTTGCTTGCAGTTTTTGGAATTAGTTTATGGATGCTGAAAGCATGTATGTTCAAAATCTCTCATGCATAGGTGCTCGTATGGTGTATCGACATTATTTTTTTTACTACATTTTTCTATTAAGCCCATCTCTGGCCGATCTCATGGATAACTGGTGGTATGGTGAATTGATTTTGTTATGCGAATATATGTGTGACCTATCTTAGGTCTATTCTAACACAATGTAGTGTGCTACACCTTTCGATTTAGTATTTGGAAAGATTTTGTGAATGCTTGAAGCCAATAGTTGATATTTTTTATGAACAAGGATTGCATCTAATTAGGCCGACCTAATTGATGCTTGTGAATAGGTCAAATATATATGTCAGACAGTTTCGAAGATTGTAGTATGAAGAAAGCGAGGAATGACATTGATGCGAATGTGAAGAAGTGCAAAAATAATGAAGTGTGTTAAGTCAGTCTATTGAGCATCATTGGAACTATATCAACACTTGTTAGGTGCACTCTCATCAGTTCACTTCAGCTGTGAAGCCAATTTTGTCTTGTAATCCTTTTTGTAGATAGTAAGCCTCCTTGTGTAAGCAGTGAGCTTTTGTATCTAGACAGTGAGTCCTATTCAGGGCAATGAGCCCTTTAGTAGTGAGCCTTATATATTTGGTTTTGCTATTAATTTATATTGTGAGTTAATCCTCACCATGGTTTTTCCCTTATTGGGTTTTCCACATAAAATCTGGTGTTCATTTTGTTGATTTCACTTTCTGTTATTTGCATTTCATGTTCATACTCAATAACATAATAGTGTGGTTGTGAATTTGATAAGTGCTTAAATTTTTGTGTTTGAATTTGGTGACAACTGATTCAACCCCCCTCTCAATTGTCCTACTCCTTTTTAATAGTTCAACCATGCCATGTTGGACCAACTAACGAATGTAGTGGTGCTAGATGTTAATATATGCTTAGTCCTACCATGGAACACTAGATTTTTACTAATTTGAATAGTACTATGATTGTCACAACATATCATTGTGGGACCATCCTGAAGATGCTAAAGATCCTATAACATCCTCCTCAACCAAACAACCTAACAAGTAGTAGAAGTAGAAGCCTTGTATTCAAACTCTATAGTGGAAAGAGATACTGTAGGTTTTTTTCAGAGGACCAAGAAATTATTGTAGAACCAAGACTAAATGTATAACCAGAGGTAGACTTGTGATCATCTATGGAACCTGCCCAATCAGAATCAGTATAGCCAACTAACATACTCTCCTTGGAATGCTAAAAAGAGATACCATAATGCATTATTCCTCTAAGATATCTGATCATATTTTTAGCTTCCCCCCAATGTGTCTCCTTATGTGTGGACATGAACCTAGAGACCAGGCTTACTGCATATGTAATATATGGTCTAGTAGTGGTCAAATAAAGAAAACTCCCAACTATTTGTCTAGAAAGAGTGGGATTTATAGAAGGGGAATCATCCAAATTTGAAAACTTAACACCAACCTCCATAGGTGTGTCCACATGATTGCAATCCTTCATATGAAACCACCAAAGAAGATCTGAAACATAATTTTGTTGAGACAAAAATATACCATCTTTATGCTGCCAAACTTCAAGACCAAGAAAATAATGCATTTGTCCTAGATCAGTCATCTTAAATTCTAAAACTTTAGTTTCTCTAAATTCAAGAAACAAAGATGAATTATTCCTAGTATATATGAGATCATCCACATAAAGAAAAAAAAGGAAAATATCCTCACCATAATGACGAATATAAAGATTAGGATTAGATTGACTTTTAACAAAACCTTTTTGCTGAAGATAAGAGTCAATTCTGGGGTACCATGCTCAAGGTGTCTATTTGAGGCCATATAAAGCTTTCTTCAACCAATAGACAAAGTGTTCTTTGGAAGGAAATTCAAAGCCTTGAGGCTGAGATACATAAACTTCCTCAACAATATAACCATTCAAAAAATCACTTTTAGCATCCATTTGATAAACATTCCATCCATTATGAGCAACTAAGGACAAGACTAATCTAACAGTATCCATCCCTGCTACAGGATTAAAAGTTTTAGTATAGTCAATACCTTCCTATTGAGAGTATCTTTTAGCTTCCAATCTAGCCTTATGTTTATCAATTGTCCCATCAAATTTATATTTAGTTTTATAAACCCACTTTGTACCAACAACATCCTTACTAGGGGGCAATTCAACCAACTCCCAAGTATCATTTCGATAGCTCCAATCCACTCTTCCTTTGTACTCGCTTCTGTAAAATATTTTGGTTCGTTATTTTGTATAACATGAGTCATGAGAGCATAATTAACTTGTCTATGAGATCTTGTAGGCACTTGATCAAAATTAGTATCTAACATGAGTGATAGAGGATGATTTTTCTTAGTTCTTCATTGGTATTTTTGATACTTTCTACTTTCTGGAGTGAAGAATGAAGTTAATGCATTACTAATGACTTTTGATTCATCAAACACATGTACATGAGACTATTCTTCACCTACATCATTCATAGGAGGATTATAGTTCTTCAAATCAATCTCAATATTTTGAACCTTTTAATCAGAAATATAATGTTAGCTTTCATTAGAAATGGCATCTCTACTTATGATTAAATTCTTAGCAACATGATCATATAATCTATAAGCTTTATTTTCAGAACCATAACCAATAAAAATGCATTTGATACTTTTTTCATCTATTTTTTTCCTTTTTTCTTTATGAATATGCACATAAGCAACACAACTAAAAACCTTTAGATGAGCAACAAATGGCCTAAAACCAGACCAAGCTTGTTTGGGAGTCATTCCATGAACTACTTTTGTGGGACTCCTATTCAACAAATAAAATATTGTAGTGACTGCCTCTAGATTTTTTTTTTATCTAGATGCTTTTCTTTCATCATGCTTCTTGTCATTTCAACTATAGTTCTATTTTTTCTTTTAGCAACTCCATTTTTTTGTGGAGTGTAGGAGGTGGTGAATTCTCTTTGAATCCCATGTTCTCTACAGAAATCAAAAAATACATTGGACCTATACTCTCCCCCATTATCTGATTTAATGACCTTTATGAATTCACCACTTTATTTTTCAACTAGTTGTTTAAAGTCAACAAACTTATTAAAAATTTATAATCTATCAGCCAAGCAATAAATCCATGTTTTACGAGAAACTATGAAAGTGAGAAAATACTTGGATTTATTTGGTGAGAGAATTTCCATAGGACCACATAAATCATTATGAATGACTTCAAGTGGTTTTCTTTCCCTTCTTGACAAACCAATCAAAAAAGTATTTCTATGTTGTTTTCGAAACATTCTTCACATATGCCTTGTGTATTCTTAATAAATGGAAATCCTTCAACCATATGTTTATTTTTAAGAAAACGTAAACCACCAAAAATGAGATGTCCATACCTTTGATGCCACAATTAACTATCATGCACCTCTATAGTACTCATAACCTGTTTTCTTGAAGAAAAATGAAGAGGAAACATATGATCACCTATCATACGTGCTCATGCAACCATTGCATAGTTTTGTGACTTATCCTTAATAACACATTCATTTTTATCAAAAACAACTTGATAATTCTATTCAAGCATCTAACCAACTAATAACAAATTCTTTTTTAGAGCAGGTACTAGCAAATTATTAGAAGTATGCTTAACTTTACCATTTTCATTTGCTACTTCAATTGTTCCCTTTCCTTCAGCCCCATGTGATTGATTGTCCCCTAAAACAACACTACTATTATGCTTTTCATCCAAATTAATAAATAAATTTTTATTAGATGTCATGTGAACTGAGAAACGACAATAATCAATATACCATAAACTTTCTTCCTTAGAGCTTGTATTTAAACATGAAAGAAACAATTTTTTTAATCTTCTATAGTACTATGAGCAGAGTGCTTGTGCTAACATTCAGACTCATAATGGCCAAATTTGTTACAATGAAAACATTGAACATGCCTTTCATCTCTACTAGTATCTCTACTTCTACCTCTGAAATTGGTACTTCTTCCTGAAAAACTAGAACCTCATCCATGATCATAGCCCTTGCCCCTGTAGTTATTACTAGACTCACCTCTATGCCTAGTTTTGGAATGGTACTCATTTCCCTTACAAAAATTATGTCTTTTTCCTCCTCTTATGTTCTCCTTAGATGCAAATGCTTTTTCTAAAGATTCTTCACTACTACTTTCCATTCTTTCTTTTGTTGTTAATAAGATGCCACTCAATTCATCAATTTCCATGGATGCAAGATCTTTTGAAATTTCTATAGTAGAAACAACATTATCAAATTTGGAAGGAAAACTTCTTAAAATTTTCTCAATCACGTGCTGATTACTTACATCATCTCCTAAAATTCTCATATGATTTATCATCCCTTCAACTTTAGTAAGAAATTCATTAATGGATTCATTTTGATTCATTTTAATGTTGTCAAAAAATTTCCTTAATGTTCATAGTTTTGTTGTGTGAGCACCTTGATATGCATTTACAAGTATATTCCAAGCCTGTTTTGAACGAGTAATACCACAAATCCTAGGATAAATTGATTGACTTATTGCACTTTGTATTAAAAATAAAGCTTCATTATCTTTTTGTTCATTTTTTTGTAATGCTTTTTTTGTTGATTAGTTAGTGCATCAACATCTTTAGGTACTTCATACCCTCTAGTAACAATATTCCACAAACCTTTAGATTTCAACAAAGTTTTCATTATTTATTTCAATAAGCTAAATTTTCCCCATCAAAAATAGGAACTAATAGACCCAAGGAACCCATAATATTATCCATTTCAACAAATTATGTTTGTAGTTTAATCCTCCTAAAAACAACTGAGAATCTTCTTGCAAAAAAATCAACAATACACTCCCTTGTAAATTCACTCAAAAAGAAAACAGATTTCTTAGAAAAATAGCCTTACAAAACCTGCAATGATTCTTCTCTCTGACTTTGGCTATCTCCCAAATTTCTGCAATATTCTCTCTAGCAGCGATTCCTTTAGTTAATCTCCTCCTTTGCAGGGATCAAAAAATCCTTTGGCAACGTATTAACAACTACACTACACACTCAAATTGCTGCAATCCACCTTTGCTGGAAAAGACTTCACATGCAATCCATCCTCTCATGTAGGACAGATTTGTGTTCTCTTCTCATAAAACAAATTACAACTTCTTCTAATAGAACTTCCTCTCTGCATACAGTTCCCCTCCTTCCCAGCACTCTAATACCAAAAGTATCAACAAAGTACAATGCAAACAATAACAAAACAAATGATGATCTATAGAGCATCTATCTAGTGAATGTGAGAGACAACAAAAGGAAAACTCTCGTATTAAGCAAAGAGAATGATAGTGTTTTATACAAGCAGAGATAAACCAAAATTGAAACTATCCGCTAATTTATGTTTATTATTCTAACAAAAGCTCCATTTTTAAAATCCATTATGTTGCATTTACCTTTTAACATATCCAAGTCTTCCTTATTTATATCAGGGGGAAATGGAATAGATTTTGGGTCATTTTACATGGGAACCCAAAATATTTTTCTAAGAATACATTTCTTAGTGTCTAACTCTTACAAAAAAAATCATGAAAGCTCGACTAGCCAGAGCCTAGATACTTCAATTTTTAGAAACAAATTTGAATAGAAATATTTCTTGAAAGCTTAAACTAGTCATTCAATAAGTCATGCAAAATGCATGAATTGTCTTGAAAATAATTCATATAAGAGGGAGAATAAATCATGGGCTTCTTTCATGGCTTTTATTGTAACTGTTTAGTTGATTTATATTATTTTTATAGTTATAAAAGCTTATAATAATGTTAGGTATTTTTGACAGCCAAAGCACTTACAAGGAAAACTCACAAATATAAGGTGGTTGAGTTTTCAGCAAGTTAAAGTAGCAAATCCCAACAAGTACTTTCCAGAACTCAAATGAGTCCATGGAAGAAACTCTTAGATGCATAGTAGACATGGGAGCATGGTTTGGACACAAGAAAAATGTTGAAAAGGTGCTCCTTTTTTGGGCCTATTTGACCCTAGAGGTCCATAATATAACCACACAATAATTGTGCATCCTTGTGAATTTTCAATTTTTAGGTTTTCTTTTTTTCTTCCAATATGAAAGATATGTCTAACATATTATTAGTTCCTGTGGATAGGTAGGTTACTATTGCAATTTTGATATGCATTTGATATGCTTGGCTAACTAGTCAGATTCAATAGTTTAAATATATTTCTATGTATTTCTATAATTTGAATTTTATGTTTAAAAATTATTATTTATCTCTTTTTCTATTGGTTGGAGTAGCTCTATTATTCATTTTTCTTTAAGAAAATTACAAAATAGAATGAAGATAATTTTGGATGAGGAGACTTTGGTGGAAGCATTGGGATTTTTTGTGTGTTGATTCTACTTTCTTTATTATCGATTAATGTCTTTGTGTGTTTCTTGTTGTGCCTTCCTCTAAATTTCCTTTTCATTTGGTGTGAATAAATTCAAGTGCAAAGAACTCTACTTTGTTAGGGTTACATAATATTTCCCTACACAGAATTTAGAAGTGGAGAGGCAATGAGTGATACATATTTGCAGACAGCGATAGCAAGAAGAGTCTCCGAGGTAACACAAACAACCTTGATCAATGCAGCCAAACAATTGCTTACAAACAAAAAATAATGCTTCTATGGGAATCTACTCAAATGTTTTTGATAGTTTACACATTATTACTATTTTTTTTATTCTTCAGCTTTATGCTTTTGCTTTTGTTTTCTTTTGTGGGTTTCAAAACTAGGATACATACATTGTACAGTGGTTTTGATAGTCTTCGGCGAATTAAGAAATCTTTGTTTGATTTAGGGGTTTGGGCATGAAACCTAGAGTGTTTCTTGTAATAACAGAGGTATTGCTTAAAGTGGTGGAAGATGGATAAAAATAGGGTTATTTCCAATTGCTTAAGGGCTTTATAATGTCAATCTTATATCTGTCTCTATTTCAGTAAAGTTGAAAACAATTTGTTTGTGTTTATGTATTTGGGTGATTTTGAAATTATTTGTATCTACTCTCGGCTTGATTAAGCTTGAGTATACCCTATATTCTTAAGGATTGCACAAGAATTTAACCAATTTTAGATTATTTATTTGTACAGCTAATAGGTTGTTTATGCTCTAGTCCTTTTAAATACTTTTTCACAAATAAAATTTGGGCATATCTTGCAATCATGGCATTTCATGAGATCACATCTCTTTGAGGCATTTTGTCAAACAGTTAACATGAGTCTTGTCTAGGCTTGCTTTTTTGACATAGATGTTTATGAGGACAGTTGAAACTTTAGCATCTATTAATTTTTTTGGAAGATTATGTCCCTATTAACAAAATACTAGAATCGCATTAGCAATATACTAGAATCACACTAGGAAATTGTACCCCATAAATAGATAATTTGGTCTCCTTATTATTCTTTACCTGCAACAATTTTAGCTGTATCAGTTCTGCGGAACTTTTAAAAGTAAAGACATTTTTACTTGAAATTTGAAGGAGACATTTTTTAGTTGTATCATGTATCTAGTCATTCATTTTATTCTTTTTAGGAACTTAGTAGTTTTAAAGATTATGAAAATTTATTTCCAATTTTTTAATACTAAGAATTTTTGTTTTGTTTGGATTTGGCTTTGTGTATTCGACTTAGGTGGGATTTTTGGCTTGAGGCTATTTCTTGGGGAGAACTATCGAGAGAAGCCTCCTTGTGTTAGATTCTTCAGACATAAACCTGCCGCGATTGGTTTACATTTTCCTGTTGAGTGACAAAATGATGTCGTCAAATGAGTTGTGTGCCAAGAGCTTTAATGTAAGCCATACCTACTCCTGCAGTAGTTTGGTGGGTTGTAGCTTTGGATTTTTCATATTATATCTTCTGTAAGCCTAATTGCTAAGATTTTTAGTATTGGGTTTTCGTTTATATAAATATTGGGTATCCTTTTTAAATATATATATTTCCTTGTATGTTTCATATAGGTTGTCTTTTTAAGTGTTTGGGTGGGAGTCAATAATTTGTATTTTGGGTGAAAATACATAATTGTAGTAGTGGAGGAGGATAATAGACTTGAATTGTCTCGATAGAACAGTAAATCCATTAGTTTCATTGCACACATAGAGATCTATTCCACTCTATCTTTGATTTGTATTTTTACATGCATTAATCAAAACCTTGATTTCACCTCTAACTTCTCATTTGTCTCACAAATCTTTCTCTTCTGAAGATTTCATGTCACTAGTTACAAGATCATCTTGCAAAATACTTGCACTTTGACTAATAAAGTGTGTTATTGGAAACTTTGTATCTAAGTTAGAAACTTTTTCTATGTATTTTATCTACATATTTGAAAACACTTAAATTGCAAAATCCTAAAATCCTAACTTTGGAAATTACTATACCTACACCATCATTTTTTGTAACTCAGTTTGGCATTGCTCAAAAAAATGTATACTCTATTGGATATTGCTGATATGTGGTTGTCATTGATGTCAATACCATTTCCATTGATGTCAATGCTATTGCTATTAATTTTTTTAAGGCTATATATGTTGAGGATATTGAGAAAATTGTAATAAAATAAGTTACAGGTTGTCGGTGGTTTAGTGAAGTTCAGTATGGTAGTCAGCTCAGTATATTGATGATAAGAGGTCATGGATCAAAGGGTTTGTTGTCAAGTATATCTAGTTTATACACATGAAGTTTCAGAGGTTTGCATGGAGATTTGATTGAGTTATGAGTATCTATGTTCTGACAATTGCTCTATTGCTTTAGCTGGTGTTCTTGAAAGAAGATGATGTGATTCTAGTAACGTGAAGTGTTGCAGATACTTTTGTAGTAATTCATGATGCTTGTCGATGTTTCTAGATCATTCTCTATCTGTGTTGTTGATCCACGTTGATCGCTGTGCTCACGATTGGTGATTTTCTTTTGTGAGTTCATATTTTTCATGTTCATGGTTGACAAAGTGATTGTAGCGTGTTGTGGATCTTCGAGGAATAATTTTTGAAGGTGTTCCAAATTTGAGGATGTTGTTTTGGGTCCTTATTGTGTTTTGGCCAACATGTTTTTGGTTCACATTGTAAATTGTTTATTGTTTTGGGCCGACAGTTTGTACACATTTCATATTTTGTTAAAGCTGACATGCAATTGAGGTTATCCCTAGCTGCAAATATATATGATCGATTGTTTATACCATTTGGATGTATGGTGAGCGAAGGTATGTGAAGTATGCTCTATGCTAAGTGTGAATAATGTTCTAATCTTTCGAAAGAAGAAGTATAGTGTGAAGAAGAGTGAGCAGATGAAAGTGTACTTAACCAGAACTGTAATCAAACATTAGCAGATGTTATTTTCCTAGTTGAAAATCTCCCAGATGTAATCCGAATGTTTCTATAAGACAGTGAGTCTTCTTTGGGTAGTAAGCCTTTTGTATTTGAGTAGTGTGCTCTAGGTAGTGTGCATGAATGCATGTGCATTCCCCATTTATCATACTTTTAACAGAGTATAATCTTGTGGACTAACCTCCACTGTGGTTTTTCCCCTAACAAGGTTTCCATGTAAAAATATTGGTGTTATGTGTGTTTTTGATGTGATGATGGTTTATGCTTCCATTTTTATTTATCATAAATTAGAATAAGTTTAATAAGTATAATTTATGTGACAACTGATTCACCCCCCCTCTCAGTTGTTTGCCCTTTTGTTTCCAACAATTGGTATCAGAGCAGGTTCCTTAGAAGAAGTTTAATAGCTTGAGGTGATTCAGGATGGTGACAAATAAGAAGGATAGTCTGAGATTTGATGAAACTAATTATTCTCTATGGAAGGCTCAAATCGAGTGTCATCTGAGATGCATTGGTGAACCTTACTAGAACATTACAAAGAATAGGTACATCATCCCACAGAATGGTCCTTCTACTGCATGAGAGATTAAAGATGTCGAATACAATATCAGATCTAAGGAAGCATTATTGAGTGCTCTAACTGATACTGAGATGAAAAATGTAATGGTGATGAAGACTGCTTATGAGATTTGGAAAAAAATTGGAAACTTTGTATGAAGGTGATACTCATGTGAAGGTTGCTAGGTTGAAATGCTTGAAAGGGAAATATGAAACATTGAGAATGGGTGAAGATGAGAACATTATTTCTTTTATGCAAAGAGTGAATGAACTTGTGTGTAGTATCGGATGTGTTGGTGGAACATTGGATGAATTAGAAATTGTTGCTAAAATGCTTAGATCCTTGCCTGTTGCATACAAACACAAAGTTGCTGCTATTGAGGAGATTCGAACTGTGACAAATGTAACCAAAGACATGTTGATTGGTAAGCTTGCTGCTTTTGAGTTAAGTGAGTTTGGTGAATCTCTTCCTAAGATAGAATCTACATTCAAAGCTACTATCTCCTGAAAAGATAAGTAGAGATATGATCTAGGAGAAATTTCTTCTAGAAAAATATCCAAGTATGAGTAGAAAATGAGAGAGATTGAAGAAGAAGAGAGAAAACTAGATGAGCTTGAAGCACTTATTGTCAAGAGGGTACCTAGAGGAGAAGGTAAGTATATAGGGAAATTTCCTCTTAAATGTTTTTCTTGCAATAAGATAGGTCATTTTTCCTCAAGGTGTCTAGAAAGAGCTCCTAAGTCAAAACCTAACAAGCCTAGATTCCAAAGAAAGTGTTATTATGCTACTAATGAAGGTGTGACAGATGATGAATCTAATAAAGGCAAGGATGAATGGGTATTTATTGCTATCAAAGAAAATGATCTGGTGCCTACTGAATTTGCTAGTTGCATGAATGTGGAGAAAGCTCTAGTTTCCAGAATTGAAGAAAAAGATAAATCGGTGATTGCCAGTGGATGCTCTCATGACATGATAGGTGATGAAAGTAAATTTGTGAGCTTGGAAAAAGTATGATGGTGGTGTTGTAAGATTTGGTGATGAAAAAGCTGGTGTAATCCATGGTAGAGGATCCATTTCTCTTGATGGTAAGAATAATACTAATGATGTTCTATATGTGGAAGGTTTGAAACATAATCTCTTAAGTGTTGGATAGATGGTTGACAAGGGATACAATCTTCAATTCAAGGATGGAAAGTGTAGAATATTGGGGAATTTAGGAAATGCGATTGCATCTGGTACAAAAAAAAAAGGTAATATCTTTCACCTAAGTGCCACTAGTAAAAGTTGTTTGATTGCTCAAGTTGATGAAAGTTGGTTGTGGCATAGGAGATTGTGTCATGTAAACATTGACAATATTATCAAGATAACTTCTACTTAGGCAGTGAGAGATCTTCCTAAGTTCATAAAGCCTACTAATACTATATGCAAGGAATGTCAGTTAGGGAAGCAAACTAGAGTTTCATTCTGGAGCAAACAACATTGTTTGAATGAAGTGTTGGAGCTTGTGCATACTGATCTATGTGGTCCTTCTAGAGTCAAAATTTTACAAGGAGATAGGTATTTCATGTTACTTATTGATGATTATTCTAGATTGATGTGGGTTGCTTTCTTAAAGGAAAAATCTGAAGCTTTAGAGAAATTCAAGATCTTTAAGGCCATGGTTGAGACAAAGACAGGTCTGAAGATTAAATGTTTGAGATCAAATAGAGGTAGTGAATTCACCTCCCATGAGTTTAATTCTTTTTATGAAGATCATGGGATAAAGAGACAATTATCTACCCCGTGGACACCTTAGCAAAATGGAGTTGTGGAAAGGAAGAACAAGACAATTCAAGAAGCTACTAGAACTATGATGTTGGAAGGAAATGTTCCTCATATCTACTGGAGAGAAGCTGTGAGTACTTCCATTTACACTCTCAACCGGGTACATATCAAAGGTGATACCAGTAAGACCCCTCATGAGCTATGGTTTGGTCATAAGCTTAATGTTAGATATTTCAAAATCTTTGGGAGTAAATTCTATATCAAAAGAGATGAAGATATTTTAATGATAGAAGTGATGAAGGAATCTTTCTTGGTTATTCTACTAAAAGTAAAGCCTACTGCTGCTTCAATAAGAGATTGAGGAAAGTAGTTGAAAGTGATAATGTTAAGGTTGATGAAGTCATAGTTAGACCATCCAGAACCTGTGGATATGAACCAAATAATCAGAATGACAGTTTAGTTCAAACTCAAAATCAAGTGTAGATCATCCCAGAGGAAGAAACTAGTGAAAGTACAAAAGTGAGATCACAAGAGCCTGAAGTTCAAGAACATCCTAAGACTCCAAGATATGTAAGACTAAATCCTTCAAAAGATCAAATTATAGGTGATAAGAAAAAATGTGTTCAAACTAGGAGAAGAAGTGTAGAAGAATACTATTTGATCTCAAAGACTGAGCCTAATAGTGTCAATGAAGCATGCAAAGATGAACATTGGGTGGAAGAAATGAAAGAAATATTGCAAATTGAGAAGAATGATACATGGATTCTTTTTCCTAGACCTAAGGACAAAAATGTAATTGGAACTAAATGGGTCTTTCAAAACAAACTGAATGAGTAAGGTGAAGTTGTTAGAAAAAAAGCAAGACTTGTGTGTAAAGGATATTCTCAAATGGAAGGAATTGACTTTGAAGAAACTTTTTCCCTTGTTGCTAAGATTGAAGCTATGAGACTATTTCTTGCTTATGCTTCTTACAAAAACTTCAAGGTTTATCAGATGGATGTGAAGTCAGCATTTCTAAATGGTGAACTGGAAGAAGAAGTGTATATTGAGAAACTTGATGGATTTCAATTGATTGATCAGGGAGATATGGTTTTTCGGTTGAAGAAAGAATTGTATGGACTTAAGCAAGCCCCAAGAGCATGGTATTCCAGATTGGACAAGTATTTGTTAAAGCTTGGATTTAATAAAGGTTCTGATGATAGTAACTTGTATTTCAAGATTGATCATGGTAAAGATTTAATTGTTGAAGTCTTTGTTGATGATATCTTTTTGGAGGAGATGATAGTTTGTGCATGAAGTTTGCTGATGAAATATAAAGTGAGTTTGAGATGTCTATGATTAGAGAAATGAAATTCTTTTTGGGATTGCAAATTACTTAGTTACATAAAGGGATCTTTATATCTTAGTCCAAGTATGTGAAATAATTTCTAAAGAAGTTTGGAATGGAAGATTCAAAACCAGTTGGTACACCTATGGTGACCAGATGTAAGTTGACACAAGATGACGATTCTCCTAAAGCAAATCAAACTAGATATAGATCCATGATTGGTGGATTGCTCTATTTGATTCAAAATAGACTTGATATCATGAATGTTGTATGCATTGTTGCTAGATTTCAAGTTGATCCTAAGGAATCTCATGTGACAACTGTGAAGAGTATTTTTAGATACTTGAAGGGGACAGTTGATTTTGGCCTATGGTATCCTAAAGAAGATGACCTTACATTGAGTTCCTTTACTGATGTTGATTGGGTAGGAGATGTGAATGAAAAAAAGAGTACTAGTGGTGGTGAATTTTTCTTGGGAAAGAAGTTGATTTCATGGTTAAGTAAGAAGCGTAATTCCATTTCTTTATCTATTGCAGAGGTAGAATACATTGTTGTTGCTAAAAATTGTACTCAAGTATTGTGGATGAAGAAAATGTTGAAAGATATTAGAGTTGTGTATGATGAACCTATTGCTATATTCTGTGATAATTCAAGTGTAATTAACATTTCTAAGAATTCGGTGCTGCATTCAAAAACCAAGCATATATCTATCAAGTTTCACTTTTTGAGAAAGAAGGTGAGTGAGAAGGAAGTCAGATTGGAGTATGTGCCCACTAAGGGACAAATTGTAGATATCTTTACCAAGCCTTTTCCTAAGGATACTTTTGAGTATCTCAGAGGGAAGCTAGGGGTGATTACCCCTCCTAATCAGAATTAAGATGCATTGACTTGCATTAGTCCATACATTTCATAGTCATATCCTATGATCTAGAATGATGTTAAAGTGGCTGCTACTCAGGGGGAGTAGTCAAATGTTCAGAAATGTGGTTCAAAGCTTGTGTTGAGAAAGATAATGTGTATCTTTGTCATTGATGTCAAATGGGGAGAAGAATCATGTGAAAAACTATGAAAGAGTTAAGGAGAAAAAGAGTCAAAATCTAAGGGGGAGAAAGTGCTAAGAGAAAGTGTTGTTGATGGTGTTTTTCACATCATGTGTTTCCATCAATGCTAAAGGGGGAGATTGTTGGATATTGCTGATATGTGGTTGTCATTGACGTCAACACTATTGCCATTGATGTCAACACTATTGCTATTAATGTCTTTAAGGTCGTATATGTCGAGGATATTGAGAAAATTGTAATATAATAAGTTACAGGTTGTCGGTGGTGCAGTAAAGTTCAGTATGGTACCTAGCTCAGTATAATGATGATAAGAGGTTGTGGATCAAAGGGTTTGTTTTGAGTATATCTAGTTTATCCACATGAAGTTTTGGAGGTTTGCATGAAGATTTTATTGAGTTATGAGTATCTATGTTCTGACAGTTGTTCTGTTGCTTCAACTGGTGTTCCTGAAAGAAGATGGTGTGATTCTAGTAATGTGAAGTGTTGGGGGTACTTCTATAGTAATTCATTATGCTTGTGGATGTTTCTAGATCATTCTCTATCTGTGTTGTTGATCCATGTTGATCATTGTGCTCAAGATTGATGTTTTTCTTTTATGAGTTCATATTTTTCATGTTCATGGATGACAGGGTGATTGTAGCATGTTGTGGATCTTCGAGGAATAATTTTTGAAGGTGTTCCAAATTTGAGGATGTTGTTTTGGGTCCTTATTATGTTTTGGCTGACACTATTTTGGTTCACATTGCAAATTGTTTATTGTTTTGGGCTGATAGTTTGTACACATTTCATATTTTGTTAAAGCCAACATGTAATTGAGGTTATCCCTAGTTGTAGATATATATGATAGATTGTTATACCATTTGGATGTATGGTGAGTGAAGTTATGTGAATTATGCTCTGTGCTAAGTGTGAATAATGTTCTAATCTTTTGAAAGTAGAAGTAAAGTGTGAAGAAGAGTGAGCAGGTGAAAGTGTACTTAATCTGAACTATAATCAGGCATTAGTAGATGTTATTTTCTCAGTTAAAAATCTTTCAGATGTAATCCAAATGTTTCTATAAGGCAATGAGTCTTCTTTGGGAAGTAAGCCTTTTGTATTTTAGTAGTGTGCTCTAGGCAGTGTGCCCGAATGCATGTGCATTCCCCATTTATCATATTTTTAACAGAGTATAACCTTGTGGACTAACCTCCACTGTGGGTTTTCCCCTAACATGGTTTCCATGTAAAAATCTTGGTGTTATGTGTGTTTCTAATGTGATGATGGTTTATGCTTCCATGTTTATTTATCAGATATGAGAATAAGTTTAATAAGTATAATTTTTATGACAACTGATTCACCCCCCCTCTCAGTTGTCTGCCCTAGTGTTGCCAACATACTCTGTAAGTCATAATGTTTTAGTTAGTGTAAAATCTTGCTGGTTTGTTAGTGTATTTTAAAAAAAATTGACACCTAGCACATGTTTTTAGAATAAGATTTTGGTTGGGGAAAAATTTAGTTAAAACATAAAACATATTTTCTAATGTTTTTACTCAAATATAATTACCTAAGACAAAGAAAGTTGTCATAAGTTGCCTCTTATGGCTATCTCTTATAATTGCTATGGTGGGTGCAACAGATCCAAATCCTCTACAAAACTTCTGTGTTGTTGATATATCTGCAAGTAAACCTTACTAACCACATCATTTTATTATATATATGCAGGGCATCTCTGTATTTTTCATTTATCAGAATTTCATATTGTTTTAGCAATAAGATGTTAAAAGAGATTAATAAGTAGAGATTTTTTAATCTTCTTGGATCCATGAGCAAAAAAATAAGACAATTAAATCTCATAAAAAAAAAGATGATCATACACTTCATGAGAAAATGAAAACTTCCATGTAGAAAGCATGAACTATTTACTCAAAAGAAAAACATTCTTATTAAAGGAGTTTGAGATGAGCCCTTCAAACATGGGTTGCACTAATTTTCCATAAAGAACTCTAAATCTAGGAATGCAATAGAATGGAATATTTTATGAAAGCATAATTATAAAATGATTCACAAAATATCTCTTTACTTTAGAAGCCATTTACATTTTAAATGTCTCTATATTATAAGAAAATGAGTATCATGGTTTTAGTTGTGTAATGTGAAAAATCTAGTGATTTATTTGAATTTTTTAATTTTTCAACTTTTTGTAGCTACTTCTACTCTGTCAACTTAGGCAGTTAGATTTCTTAAAAATAGAGCAGATATTCAGTCATCCCCTTGACCTTCTATCCAAAATAGACCTTATGTAAGAGGGATAAAACTTGGTTATGTATCTATGATCATTACATATGTATTTATATCAACATGCATATTTTAAAATTTTATATAAAATATATGAAGAGATTTTTATATTATGTATGGTACAATAGGTGCACTAGTAGTTGGCACCAAGAAAATAGGTGACATAGATGGGCAGTTCCCAATATACAATTAATATCAAAGACGGGCACACTGACACAGAAAAATCATAGGTATATCCCTTCAACCTTTCCCACTAATTCAATTTAAATATTTTTTCCTTGCATGATTCTCTCACTTTGAAATATGTGGCTGCCTATTTATATCTCTTAAAATATAGCACTAGAGAAGATTTTATGTAATTTTTTCTTAAGTATCACTTCACATTTTTTTTATATGAACCTTTATCTGATCTACTTATTAATCTAGTGCATAAATGGTATACTACTATGATCATAGAAGTTTACCTATCCCAAGTGATGCAAAACAAAATGCAAAAAGATGGAAACAACACTAAAACACCTCAATGATTAGCCTAGTTGAACTCAAACAAAAGAAAAGATGAAAAACAATAAATTTTACCTTTGTTCAAGTTGATCTTTGGTTGTCCCTTGGATTGTTGATGTTTTGTATGCTCCTTGATGGCAAGAGTGCTAAGAGTTGATGCAAAACTATATAAGAGAGAATTTGCACCCCATGTGCAAATCCCCCTTTCGCTTCTATCCACCTTAGAAAACCAAGCTTGGAGGCTTAATTCCACCTAAGCCCACTACTTGCATCACACTTGGCACCTTTTTTGAGCATTGGTGGAGGCGTTTCTATCGGGGACACCCGCACAATGCATAGATGTCCACACGGTGCACTTATGTCCCTGATAGATTCTTGCATCTGGAGCCTGTAGAGGCATTAAATGTCCCATTGGGGGTCAATTTGTAACGCCCTCCTTGGCCGACCGACCCGAATATGGTCGTTTCTCTTCATGTTTTCTTCATATTCACTCCTTGAACAAGCATTTCATCTCTTCAAATCTTTTACCATCTTCTTCCATCTTCTACACATCTCTTCACCACTTTTGGACTTCATTCACAAACTTCACAAGCTCTTCTCAAGCTCTAAGCAACTTCTTCACCATCTCTTCAATCTACAGACACTTTACACTTCATAGTAGCAACATCAGCACTCCACCACTTTAGTAGAGCAAGTGTGGAACAAAACACCATTGCAGTAGAGGCTTGAGTTCCTCTCATTTTCTCCCCCATTAGCCTTGAGCACTCTTGGTGGAGGTGGTAAGCTTTCACTTCTCTCCTCTATTACTTGGTTGATTAGCATAACATTGTTTTGTAGTGCTTTAAGTGCTCTTTACTTCATTTATACTTTTATCTCTATCTATCTGGCTATTCATGGAGGTGGGAACACCAAAACAGGGTTTGACTTAGGCAAGCCCCTATATATCCACCCAACATTTTCTCTCTCCCTCTTGTGTGCAGGCATTGAAGACAATCATGAGCTGGAAGCTTCATCACTTGCACGGTCATAAGTATTTCCTTTCTTCTCCTTATTGTCTCTATTCCATTTCAATCTTATTACTTCTTGTTGCTTCCTTGCATTCTATAATTTCTCAGTAATCAAAGTGTAAGTCATCACTTAGTCATTTTCTAAGACATTCTCCCTCTTTGGTCTCTATGAGATGTCAGTGTGTCACACTATCATCTATATTTTGTGCTGTCATCCTTTGGCTGAGAGCTTGATAGTTTGTCCAAAAAATCTCTATGACCTGCTCTTTTAGATTCTGAAACTCTCATTGCTATTCCATTGAGGTAGTATAGGGAAGTTCACCATGTGAGACTCTCTAAATGAAGAGAACTTGTGAGAACTAAATCCCCCTCTATTACATTTTGGTGAACCCGACGTGAAGAACTATGTTCTTTGAAAAACTAGGAATTTATTTACCCCTATTTGGTGGGGTCATAACTTTTGACTTGGTGCTCAGAGTTGAGAACCATTTGCACCATTGGAAAGGTCTCCTAGAGAACTAGTTCACTCCCTAAAATACTAGTGCCTTTGGCAGTTGAATTTTAGGGACCGACGCTTTGAAGACCTCCGAAAATGTGAATTACTAGAACATAGAAAATATCGAAAAAATTGTAATGGATTTAATATCTTCTTTTATTAGTTTTGCATCTAATTTTTTTCAAAATGTTAATAATATTTAATTTCATGCATGTGATAGTGACTTGGCTTTACCCATGTCACTTGGTATCTTTGATCCTTCTCATGAGATTCCTCCTGCTTCAGAGGGTATCTTGTTGCAAGAAGATGAAATCATTGATACCTTTCTTAATGTTACTTTACCTTCCCTTCATTCCAATGCACTCTCTTTTAGAGATGATGCATTTGTGAATGATGAGTCTCTTATACCTTCCAATGCACTCCCTTCTAGAGACGTTGCATTGGTGAATGATGAATCTCATCTTTGTTCTAATGCACTCTCTTTTAGAGATAATATATTAGTGAATGATGAAGCTCCTTCCACATTTGATTCTCCCTGGATCGATGTTGAGAATGTTTCTTCAAATAATTATTCCACATTTGATCCTATGTGGATTGATGTTGAGAATATGTATTCAAATAGTTATCCTACTAGTTGCGATGATTCTGTAAGTGTAGTCTATGTCTCTGTTGCCCCTCAAAGGCCTAAGAGACCAATTATTTACGTGACTATGGCTAGTCCTTCTAAAATAATTTTTTCTATTAATGGTGTTCCATTTCACAATGACTCTCTTGATCTCTCTAAGGCTTCCTCTTGCAGAGTGGTAGCCCATACTTATGAGAATAGAATGAATAAAAAACCAAGCCTTCCTCAAGCACCTAAATCTAATGATTAAAGCACCCAGTGATTATAATCTTGTTGAGCAACCTCAGGTTCCTCCAAATAAGATCTCACTATGGGACTTGCTTTAGTCTGCTCTGATTTATCAAGGTATGCTTCAAGAAGCCTTGCAAAAGATCCTCTTTCCTTCTTCTGCTAGGCTAAAAGATGTTGATGCATTGATATCGTATATTCATGCGGATTCATTGAATATTACGTTCTATTTGCAAGAGCTCCAGTCTCCAGAAGTACAAAAGCAAGTCGATCCTCTAATGATTATAGTTAATACTAATAAAATTGGCATTAGACGTACTCTCGTTGACATTGGCTCAACACTCAATGTGTGTAGTATTGATCTATTGCCTAAGATTAATATTGACTCATCTTCTCTTAACACTTCTTTTGTTGTTATTCATGGGTTTGATAATGTTGCATGACAAGATCTAGGTATGATAGTGTTACCTTTGTAGCTTGGACCTGTTACCGTACCTACCCTTGTATATTTTATGTTAAAAAAATTACCATATAACCTTCTCCTTGGTAGACTGTGGATTCATGCTATGGGTGCAATCTTGTCTACCTTGCATAAATCTCTTAAGTTCATTTATAACAATAAAGTAATCATAGTTAAGGCTGACCTTGAGGATATGCACTTATGTGAGATAGCAGTTGTTGGTCAAACTTCAGTTGTTCCTATCCTTATCCCTTTAGTGTCTTCCACTGTGTTGATTTTTACTCCAGCAGTACCTACTACAAAGGATACTCTTGAGATAAATGTCCCTGAAGAAGATCCTTTTAAAGCAAGGAGTCTTGAGTGTGCTCCTTCTACCTCTTCTCAAAGGAATGCATGTCTTGGTGATTTGGGGCCCCTTAGAATTTACAAATTCCTTCATTCAAGAATATAAAATCAACCCGATCCACTTAGACCTTTCGACAACATCATCCACACTCACTGTCGAAGATGACCACTCTTCTATATCGCGGGGTAAGGTGAATGAAAATTATAATGTTCTTGGTATGGATCCTCCTTTTAAGGAAGATGATCACACTTATGTTAAGGAGGTTAATATTGGTAGTCTTATCAAGAAGGTTGATAATGATCCCGTAAAGAATCATGATCTCCCTTGCCGAAATAATGCTCTCTATGGAGATCCTCCTTTTTCTTTTACCTCTGTGTCTTCTTCTTGTGAGTAATCAAACCTCTCGCCACAAGAGAAAGGCTTGCTTCCTACTCCTCATCCTTTGTCTAAGAAAGAGCATATTTTGTTGTAGATTCTAAAAGCCTGCTTAATCACTCTTCCTTCTCCTACATGCAAGAAACTCCATGAACATTATAAATCATAGCATCCTTTCTGTGTATGCCATTGAGTGCTTGGTCATTCCACTAGTGAATGTAAAGCCTTGAAGGAAAAAATTCAAAAACTTCTTGATTCAAGTGCCATCAAACTCTCGTTTGATTGATGCTCCTTCCTTTTATTTGCTTGACAAGTGATATCAAGGTTTACCTCTATCACTGCATTTTCTAAGTGTCTTGTATAGTTCTCCTCCCCTATCTGTTGGGGGAAATGATGACTCATTCAAAGATGTGTCCTTCTTAAGGACCCCTATCTTCGCTATGTCTTTCAAATGAAGCATCCCTTGAGTGAACCCCTTTCCTCTTTTGAAGGGTTCCCAAGGGACCTCTTTGAAATATTTTCTCTCAAATGGATTCATCAGTGTCTAGCTTGAGGATAGGCCAACTAGACCTATTTCACAACTTGGTGTCTAGCTTGGGGGCAGCCCCGACTAGACCTATTTCACAACTTTTGCATCTAGCTTGGGAGCAGCCTGACTAGACCTTGCTTTTCAAACAGCACGTCCCTTGAGTGGACCCCTCTTCCTTTTGAAGGGTTCCCAAGGGACCCCTTTGAAATCCTTTTTAACTTGATGATGGTCTGCATGACTATCTGCTTACTTGCTTTCTAGGATCAAGAACCTGTAGAGCTCCTTTACATACTTATTTGGTGGTACAGGTTCTCCTCGTCAAGTGAGGTTTCCTTTTATCACCTCTTTTGTGGTGCGGGTTCTACTCTTGAGCAAGTTTTTCTCTCACCACATTTTTTTTTGTGATACGAGTTATCCTCCTCGAGTGGGGTTTTCTTTTATCACCTCTTTTGTGATATGGGTTCTCCTCCTCAAGCGGGGTTTTCTTTTATCACACACTTACTTTGTGGTGCAGGTTCTACTCCTGAATGGGTTTTTCTTTCACCACGTGCTTTGTTCATCTCTCTCTTATCTCTTGTATATACCAAATCAAAGATCTACATCTTCTTCATCCTTAGTATATGCTCATTCTTTAGCTTCATAGTTTTGCAAAACTACGAAGTCCTCTTTTGACCCTGCACTCTCAAGTTCACCAGATTGCGGTATGCTTCCTTGATAGTTCATGTATACATTTCTAACCCTAATCTTTCTTGATCTACTTTACCGAGCACTCATCAGTGTTCGTGCTTGCTATAGTGGGGAAAAAATGTATAAGGGTGAATTTGCACCCCATGTAGAAATCCCCCTTTTTCCTTTATCCACCTTAGAAAACCAAGTTTGGAGGCTTAATTCCACCTAAGCCTACTACTTGCATCACACTTGGTGCCTGTTTTGATCATCAGTGGAAGTGTTTCTATCAGGGATGCCTGTGTGACATGCAGATGTCCACGCGATGCGCTTACATCCCTGACAAATTCCCGCATTTAGATTCTGCAGAGGTGTTACACTTCCCATTGGGGGTCGATTTATAACACCCTCCTTGGCCGACCGACCCGAATATGGCCGTTTATCTTCATCTTTTCTTCATATTCACTCCTTGAATGACCATTTCATTTCTTCAAATCTACCATCTTCTACACATCTCTTCACCACTTCTGGACTTCATTCACAAGCTTCACAAGCTCTTCTCAAGCTCTAAGAAACTTCTTCACCATCTCTTCAATCTCTAAACACTTTACACTTCACAAAAACAACATCAACACTCCACCACTTCAGTAGAGAAAGTGTGGAACAAAACACCATTGCAACAGAGGCTTGAGTACCTCTCATTTTCTCCCCCATTATCCTTGAGCACTCTTGGTGGAAGTGGTAAGTTTTCACTCCTCTCCTCTATTACTTGGTTGAGTAGCATAACACTATTTTGTAGTGCTTTAAGTGCTCTTTACTTCATTTCTACTTTTCTCTCTATCTATCTAGTTGTTCGTGGAGTTGGGAACACCAAAAAGGGGTCTGATTAAGGTAGGCCCCTATATAGCAACCCAACATTTTCTCTCTCCCTCTTGTGTGTAGGTATTCAAGAAACTCACGACCTAGAAGCTTCATCACTTGCACAGTCGTAAGTATTTCCTTTCTTCTCCTTATTGTCTCTATTCCATTTCAATTTTATTACTTTCCATTGCTTTCTTGCATTCTAGAAGTTCTCAATAATTGGAGTGTAAGTCATCACTTAGTCATTTTTTGAGACATTCTCACTTTCTGGTCCCTACGAGATGCTAGCACACCTTTGAGATGCCAGCACGCGACACTGTCGTCTGTATTTTGCTCTGTCGTCCTTTGGCCTAGAGCTTGATAGTTTGCCCAGAAAATCTCTGTGACCTACTCTTTTAAATTCTGAAACGCTCACTACTGTTCTATTGAGGTAGTTTAGGTCAGTTCTCCCTATGAGGTTCTCTGAATGAAGAGAACTCATGAGTATCGAATCCCCCTATATTAAAAAAATGATGAGGATTGAATGGAGATTAAAATGATGAATGTGGGTATTTTGATAGATGTAAGAGATGGCTACAATGTAGGCTTGAAGATGTGTAATAATGGTGGATGAGAGTATGAGAGTATGAGAGTATGAGAGTTGAAGTTGTTGAAGGCTTGAGCATGTGAATGTTATAATGCATAATGAGAGAATTAATAGAAATCCTCTATATTTAGGGGAGAATTCTCTAAAGAATTCAATGGTCAAGATTGAGCCAACATGGCCAAGATGGAGGGCTATGGTGAGTTGAAGACTCACAAGCCCTCACATCTTGCCATGTGGAAATGAGATGGGAAAAGGACATGGTGAGGTGGAGAGGGTATAACTGAGGTGGAGGTACTTGAAAGTACCTTGGAAAGGGGAGAAAATTTCCTCAAAAAAGAACTTCTTGTCTCCATGTGGGAAGGATGTTGACATGTGAGGAATTTTAGAATTCCTCACACATCATCATGGGGAAGAGAGAAATGGTTGGGAAAATAAATGTGAATTTTAAATTCACATGATTGGGAGTATCTTGTGGATAAGACAAGGTTCACAAAAAGTAGGACTTTGACCCATGTGAGTGATTTGAATTTTCAATGATCACATGGGGGTGGAATCACAATACTGTGTCTCACTTTTTGCCCAAGATGGACATTTACATCAATATTTTTAACTGAAACTTCATCTTCTGAGACCTATAGTAGCTAAACCATTAAGAATTTGAAGATGATGTGAACTAGTGATTTGTGGCAATTTGTGTGTAGATTCTAAATATTTTTTTTTTTCAAATTTTCTAAAATAAATCATGAATCTTTTTACATTTCCTTAATAATTGGTTTTAGACAGAAAATAACATTTTTAGAAAGCAACATTTGTGTCGTACAACATAAATTTTTTTTCTATAAATGATTATATTCTAATTTTTGAAATATAGATTTTCAACATCAATATCTAGGGAAATGATATTTTCTCATAAATTTTTGTTGCATTTTTTTTTTTAAAATTACTTTTTGAAGTCACCGTAACTATAATTTTTACATATGTGTGTGTCGTACAACCTAAATTTTTGTGTATATATTGAAATCCAATTTTTCTTTTTTGGGTGAAACAAGGACATCAATACCTAGGGAATGGGTTTTTTTAAAACAATTTACAATGGTTTACTATTTTTCCACCTCTGCACAACAAAGAGCTTCATGTTCAGAAAAAAAACCTATGTTTAGTATAAATTGGAAATTAAATACATGATAAAATGAAAATATATGAAACCTATACTTGTTGGAAAACTCGTTTTGAGGGCTACAATCTTACAAAATATAATTTTTAAATGATCTTATTTAATCCCTCAAAAGGTAAATTAAAAGTGGTTTTTGCCAGCATTTTGATAGTTATGAAGGAGACTCCATTGTTGGTATGATTTAATACTAGAGGGGTTCCATCCAAGGGGGTTTGATCTAATGGGGTCTTATCTACCCTTCTAAAATTAAAACCCTTTAGATGGAGCCTCTCAAGGATTGAATCATTAGTTTTTCAAAAAATAGTGATGTTAGTAAAAAAATTAGCACATCCCAAAAGTGAGACATAGTATTGTGGCAGCACCCATGGGGAAGAGGAGAGTCCTTGGAAGGATAAAATGGAATTTAAAATTCCATTAAGAAGGGCATGGGGATAATAAAAGAAATTTAATATTCCTTGGGAGATGAGAGAGTTAAATAAGGTATTGATCAGAGTAGCTAATCAATGATTAGAAAACAATTAGTGGCTAATGAAGATTAGGAGTCAACTTTCAAAAGTTGGAGGATGTGACACATCCTAATCATGAATTAGACATGTGCACATCCATAGTGATGGGATTAGGAGGTGGATTAAGATTAAGGAAAAAGTGATGGAGGATATGGCATGTGAGGAATTAAATATATGTATTATTTATTTAATTCTTTTGAGGAAAAGAGGAATAAAGGGGAATGCATTTAATTATTAACTAAATACCTTAGGGATTTAGAAGAATTTAGGGGTATTAATTAAATAATAGTAATATTACTTAATTAATGCAAGTAAGAGGATATTTAGATGAAAAGGGATAATTTGGACAAATGTAAGTGTCCAAATTTAGGTGTCTACATTTTTCCCCTCTTTAAGATGGTGCTACGAAGTAGCATCATTTCAAAGAAGATTAAAAGATAGCACTAGGAAGAAGATGGTTAGATTGGAAAAGATGCCCTAGTCATTAAAGGAGTGACTAGGAAGAAATATTATGGGGGTGAAGATGAAGATTAGGGATGGATGATGCCCCCTTGAGAGGACATGTGGGTTCAAGAGAACACAGGTGTGGTCTCGAAATGGATGAGACGATGAAAGGGGAGATGAGGGAGATGATGCAAAGTGATGGATAAGAGAGGATGATAAGTGATAGAAGATTATGAAGCACAAATGGATTTAAGGACAAAGGTGGTGTTGCCTCGATCAAACTACAAGCAGAAATGGGTTGATGAGGGATGGAGTGTTGTTGATAAGGGAATGAATATCCCGAAACAACAAGAGGATAGGGAAGGATACATCCTGATGATGATGTTGAAAGCATTGTTGATAAGGGAAGGATACATCCTGAAGATGATGACGACAATGATGATTGGATCAAGGCTTGTAGCAAGGCTAGGAACAAGACCAAGGATGTGATTAGATGATTTGTGCTAGATTGAATGGATTAGGATTAGGTGGAGATGTGAGATGAATGAAAAAGATGAAGGAAAAAATGATTAGAATAACAAATCTATAGTATTCTAAGAAGATTGAAGAGATGATGATATGATGAGGGTGCTTAGAATAACTAATCTATATTATTCTAAGAAGATTGAAAAGAGGATGAAATGATGAGGATTGATGAAAAGATAGATGAGAAGAGATGGAGGATACATGCAGTGGAATGGAATGAAAAATGAAATGCAATCCTAATGCAATTTTCCATTTTCGGAGCACTAAATTTTGCTATAGCATAAGACACTAGGTACCATGGTATGTGTAACCAAAGTGGATTAGTTTCCAATGCATAAAACAAACACATCAGACAAGAAGGCTATCCCAACACCCCAAAGTCACGAAGACTTTGGTCGAGCTAGGAATTGGAATAACCACAAGCGCAAAAGGATGCCCCAGTCTAACACAAGACCGTAGGATTCTTGGCGGGTACTACATGGGACAACCAGGAAGACAAAAACAAACAAAAGATCAAGATATTCCCCTATGTTAACTAGTCAAAACACACCATGATATGATAGATCAAGGCAATCTTGATGATTTGTGATAGGGAGCTCAAATGATAAACAAAAGTCAAAAGCACCAAAAGATCACAATCAATTGCAAATGTCATTTTCCATAGGATCAAGGGGATGGATGGGATTGATGAGGTCTGTTAGGAAGGATGCATCCTATTGAGACCAAAGATGAATACTAAACTAAAAGATCGATATGATGCAAAATATTCAAAATCAATTAGATCTCATGATAAGAGTGGATCTCATTTGTTAAGAACTAGCTAGATAAGGGCATAGCTTGATGGCACAACACAAGAGAGACAAGACACGATACTGACACAACCTAAAGACCTAGGGGCTCGGGGGCTGATCAAAGATTAGCCTTGCCTACTTGAAAGCATAGAGTCCTCATAGTTCAATAAAAGGTTGATGACTGACCATGGGTAAAAGTAGAAAGAGGACGATGGAGACCTTGATGGATGACAGGATGGAAAAAAGTGGAAAGAGGACAATGGAGACCTTGATGGATGATAGGTTTGGATAGATAAATGAAAAGCCTCAGGGATGGATCAAATGATCCACCTTGCCTACGTGAAAGCACAGGGACAACGTAGTTTGAAAAAAGACCAAAGACAAACAATGTATAAAGGATGATGAGATGACCAATGATAAGTGGATAAAAATATGGAACCAATATGATTAGATAAGATAGACCTAGTAGATAAGATAGGATGATGGTGATCAGGTGTAGCTCAGGGATGGGATAGTTATCCAAATCATCAAAAGATGAATTGGGATGATGATATGGTGGAGAGATGAGTGATGAAAAGTGATAAGAGATTAGAAAGATTTGTGAAAGAAGGGGGAGTGATGATTATTAGATAGATGGCATTGGATTGCATGGGGAGAAGCTTATAGCTAGATACTAATGACAAGGGATTATGAGATGGGATGAGGATAGAGATAAATGGATACGGAGATAAGGATGGGTGGATAGGAAGATAAGGATGGGAAGATGAAAATCATTGTTTGGATTGGTAAGGAGATAAGGATGGGGAGATGAAAGGGATGGTTTGGATTGGTTAGGAGATAAGGATAGGTAGGAAGATAAGGATGGGGAGATGGAAGGGATGCTATGCTAGATGATAGATGTCTCCAAGGACTATATCACAAAGGAAGTAGATTCCCCCACTCTAGATATGTCATGTATGATGAGGCATGAGGGATAGAAGATATAAGGATATACAAATAAGGGAATGAGATGGATATGGATAGGATACATGGATAAGGAAAGGGGGATTGCTAGTAGCATGACGGGTGGACAAGGAAGATAGATGGATGTCGATAATGATTAGGATAGTGTATGGGTGAGGGGAATGTATGCCAAGAGGTGTTCAAAGCATGTTTATATGTTTTCCCCTATCTATATCAAGATCACAAGGAGGATGAAAGGGTTGAGATAAATGGGATATGATAGGAAAGATGTGTTAGGTAGGTGGAATGGAGGAGATGGGTGAAGGGGATGCAGTTGCCCCCAATTGTGGAATTAAGTTGGATGGTGGATTTACACATGATGTCTGTTTTCCAAGTTTTCATGATGGTACTTATCCAAGGTGCTTGTTTGCCAAGTTTTCACCATTAGATGAATTATTTCTCTTTACTATTTTTTATTTTTTTGATTTTTGACTTTTTTTGACTTTTTTGACTTTTTTGACTTTTTTGACTTTTTTGACTTTTTTGAATTTTTGGATAGCATGCGGATGGAGATGGATAAGGGTAGGGATGTGGTAAGTGGATTTATAAGATATGAAATAAGGATATGGATGAAGGACTCAAGTATCAAGTTCCATACAAGGTGTTAAGAGCCCATGTGTGGAGTGACTATTGGATGTTGGTACAACCAAGGTTATGAAGATAGATGGATTATGCAAGAGAATGGATTAAAGGGATTTGATGAGGGAGATATGTGGGATAATGGATGGGATGTTGGAAATTTTATGGATGGAATGATGGGGTAGGTGCGTGATGGGGTGATGAATTCAAGACCAACATTGGCACATATGGTGGTGTATGTGAAAGGATAGGAGGATTAATGGATGGAGAATGTGGGGATAATGGAGGAAAGGGGATAGTGAATTTTGGGACATAAGGACCCAAAATAGATTTAGGAGATGATGGATGAGAATGATTAGCTTGGGGATTAGCAACTTTGGATGTTGTTACAAATTTTTCATTTGAAGGCATTGCACCTTTTTTCTTTGGGATCCACATGGTTTTGATCTTTACTTTGGTGGGCCTTTGTAGCCGATGAGTTTGATTTTGATTTTGGATTTGATTTTTCTTTTCTTCACCATGTCCTTTAGAGGGGACATGGGAAGGTTTAGATTCATGTGAATGTTTAGGTTTATGCATTTTTCCTTTGACATCCAAAGTGCTTTTAATAGCAATCAGATGGGCGTGAGCAGATGGATGACGTGGAGGAAATATGAATGGAGTGTGGAGGTAGGATTTTGGGGATGATATGTGGATGGAGGATGTGTAGGTATGTGAATTTTTTGATCTTGATTAGGGGACATGAGAGTGGTATGTTTATGGTGGGTGACATGGATAGGTGATAGAGGGATAAAAAGATGAATAGGATGAGATTGAGGAGGTGATTTTGGGATATAAGGGCTCAAAATGGAATTAGTAGTTAGAGGATGTGTGGCAGTGGATAGAGGGACATAAGGGCCCAAACTAGATGGAGGATATGAAGGATGGGAGATAGTGTATGGAGGGATGTAAGGACCCAAAATGGATGGAGCATATGAAGGAGGAATGTGGATGGTTGTTTGGAGGCGATACGATGGAGGGGGGATGGCAGAAAATGGTCTGGTGGAGTGATGGGAGGAGCCTCTTATTTGTTTAGAAGAGGATTGTTGAGGGTGTGTGGAGGTTGTACAAACATTTTTGGATTGCAATTTGTGAGCTGTACATCTAAGACCTTGTGTATAGGAGTGTTCTTTGGCTTGGATGGGCTCTAAAATACCCTTCTCATGAAGTTCATGGGAATGGATTTTGGTGATACTAGGAGTGGGAGGAGTGGATTGGATTTGCATGTCTTTGATGGATTGGGTGGATCTAGGAGTAGGAGTGAATTAGATTTGGGTGTATGTGATAGATCAGGTGGATCTAGGAGTAGAAGATGGTGATTGGGTTTGGTTATCTTTGATGGGTTCAGTGGCTCTTGGAATAGGAGATGGGGGTTCAATGGATTTAGTGGCTATGATGGTTTCAATGGTTTAGGATAGGGATGGTAACAGTGATGATAGTTGTGGGGTGGAGAAGGGTCTCATCACGATTGATCGTGGATGATGGAGTAGGGAAGCATGGTTCCATGACTTCAGAATGTGTAGGTGGGATGTCTTGTTTGTCATAAGTCCTTGGAGAACTTCTGGAGTGAGAATCGTGCATTCTCTAGGCTTGGTGGTGGAAATAGATGAAGGATTAGGGATTGGTGGAGGACTAGGATTATGGATTGGTGGACTAGGATTAGATGAAGGAATGGGATTAGATATAGGACTAGGAGTAGATGGATGGTTAAGGTAGGGGTATTGGAATGGTGAATTAGGATAGGACATGGACGGTGGTTTAGGACAAGAGGATACTGTTGTGCAGTTTTTGCACACACGCCCCACTTGGAGTAGGGACCCTCTTTTTTTGGTGTCTTTGACCTTTGGTTCTATTAGATTTATCATTTTAGGGTCTTGACATGTTGATCTTGTTGGCTTTGACCTGGCCTTGAGGTTTGGATTGATTGAAAATGAGTTTTTGGCCAAGTCCAAGTTTTCACTTGGATCCGGGATTTTCCAGCTCTGGTGGATTTTCTCGGGCCCTGGTTCCTTGTCCGTTTCTGGCAGTATTCTCCGATTCTGGGTTTCTACCTTACTCCGGGATTTTCTGGTCCTGGCGGATTTTCCCAGATTCTGCCAAAATCCTGATCTTCCTTGTTTCCACGGTTTCTGCATTTCCGCGAAATCTGTGTTTCCGCTCATTCTAGGATTTTCTGAAATTCCGCTTGGGGTTCGGGTTTCCGGACTTGTCAGAAATGTCTTATCGCACATTAATGGTTGACGTACCTTTGCTCAAGTGGGTATAAGGGTAGATTTAGGGCATTTTCAGCGCCATTCTAACTTCATTGCTCCCTTGCTGATTGCTCTGGCGATTGAGATTTTTGTTTGAAGCTTTGAGAATCAATCTTAATTTGTTTGCGTGAGGATTGCTTGAGTGCCAGTGTTGGTGTTTTCATTGCTTGGACGTGTTCGCTATGAAGGTCACCTTTTCAAACTCGAATTTCTTCTGCTTCGATCCATGGTATGTAGTCATTGCCCTTCCGTTTTGCTTGTATGGTGGTTGAGGGTTTTACATTGGATATTGTTAGTTTTGGGTCGGCCCTTGATCGATTTTGATTTCATATTTATAGAGACAGGGTTTGACCTGTCTTATGTTGTAGAACCCTATTTCACGTGCCCTATGGGCTCTATTTATCCATGGGACGGTGTATGTATCCTTTGGAGGGGGTCCTCGGTTAGATTGCTTGCTTTTTTTTGTGCGAAGTTAGGGTTTCCCTCGTTGTTGGGCCCAGAGCGAAGATTTCTTTTGTTTGAGCGATTTTGTCCTTGTATCTTGTTGACTTCCCCATCTTGCAAAGATTCGAGTGCTTTAGGTAAATCCTTAGCTGATACTTTAAACCTTAAAGCTTGCTCTAGTTTTAATGGCAGAGATTTGATTATTCGATTTAGGGCACCATCGTTTTGATATGGGAATTTGTCCTTTGCAAGTTTCTGGGACTTTGGGGTCCTTTGCGCTCTGAACTTTGTTGATTGCCGTCAGTTTTGAGATCATTCGAGCTTAGGTAGGGAGGATCCCGTGGTCGTTTGAGTTTTGGGTCGCGTGTCGCCACCTTTCGGGTTTCTGAGGTCGTCATGGAATTTCCTCACTGTCGAATTTTCCCGGTTAGGGCTTATTCCACAGATTGGGGTTATTTCCGGAATATTCTATGTTGTCCGCGAAAATCCGTTCCATCCGGATTTTTCTGGATTTCCTGTCTGATTGTGTCCTTTCAAATGTTTCGATGATAGGATTAATGGAACGGTTGTTTAATGCTTATTTCTTGTTGCCAATGAGTGAAGTCAATGATTATCCTTTATTTTTTCATCTGCACTAATGATTTATTTGACTAATGATGCTTTGGCAGCAGGAATCCGTCTGGGTCGGATTTCTCTGAAATTCTGCCCCGACGGTATTTTCCCAGTTTGCATGATTTTCCCGGACTATCTGATTTCTCTGGATCTCAAAGGATTAACATTTGGCAATGGATTTTGATTGATTTATATGATTTACGCTAACCTTTTGGATTGGAATAGGCATAACAATTAGATACTAATGATGATTTTTGGATGTCCAGACCAAAGGAGATGATACGATTAAGGAGATCTTATCTGTGGGAAAGGATGTAGTCCGGGTGAAGCAGCTGTTAGAGCATATCCTGTCTCAGGATAAGGATGACATGGACCTCCTGTTGCAGAAATCGAAGGTTATCCTGGGACATGGCAAGGAGCAATTAGCTAAGGATGGAATCCTTCCTTCCTCCAAGTTGGATGAGCCGTGGGAATGGTTTGAGGCACTGTAGATTAGGCATAAGACATTGAAGAAAATACAGAAACGAAGAAGGTTAATTGACAGTGAGCTTACTGCAGTCTATGACGGATGCATTGCCTTCTTTGAGGTAATGACAGGGAGGAAGAAGATAGTTCCCAAATATCTGAGCTTGGAACAATTGAAGGAGTGGTGGCATGAAATTTATGCCCCGGATTCTGATGGAGCTGTCACTGGCCACCTACTTGATGATGCAGCTACATACTTGGTGGTGATGGATAGATACATGGCCAGCAGGGAGGATTGGAACAAAATTGTTGAATGGTCCAATGAAGAAATAGATTCCATTAAATGCCGACTCAGGGTTTTGCCATTGCCACCTATTGCTGAGTTGGAGGGAATATTCTTGAAGGTCCAAGGGTCATCCGGGCAGAAGAAGGATAAAGGGAGTAGCAGTTAATGCTCATTTCGAGATTTGTGCTTCCCTATTATCATAGGGCATGCATTGGACCGGACTTCCTTGGGGACTGTGTCAAAGCCGACTTGGATGATGGCATTTAATGTGTGCCTTAGTTCATTTTTCCTTGGCCGACCTGTTTTGGTGGATTTTTATTATTTTGTAAAAATGTTTGGCTGGGCTGAGATACCTTGGGATTTGCTATTAATAGGCATTCTTGCCTCATTGTAAAGGGTTAGACATTAGCTAGACAGTGATAGAGAAGTGAGAGCAATTGTTAGAGCATTTTCCTTAGAAGTAATATTCAGTTTCTTGAAGCAAATTCTGTATCAGAACAGTTGAATTGTTGGAGCATCTTGGTGATTAATACAATTGAAGACATTGTAGTTTTCCTGGTGCAATCTCTTGTGTTATTTCATATTGTGTGGTTCTTTTGTTCTATCTTTCAAATTGCTTGGAAATCTAGGGTTTAGTATTTAGAAATAAATCAGTTTCAGTTGGATGTATGGTGTTTATGATTTCATATTTGGAATGTTTGTAGCTATCTCTGGTCTATACTCCCAGTAACTATCTGATTGTAGTAGGCTGGTGAAGTTAACCTGGACCATATATATTTGATGTGCCTAAGTTTGATTGTAGATGCAAGTCTATGATTTGAAAATTTAAATACCTTAGAAGATTGCACCGTTCTTGTAAGATTGCATTGTGGGTCGATCAGGAATTGGTTAGTTGAGATAGGTCCATTCCAAATATCTGTTGTTTACATTGTTCATTCTAGGAGTAGTTTAGATTCTATTATATCCTCACACCCTTATCTTTTGCTATTTCTTTATCATTTGGTTAGATTTAGGATTTAAGATCATATTGTCAGATCTGATAAGTTGAAAGATACAGTTTGCTTGTAGTAAGGTCCCTTTGTGATTACTAGCATTTTCACATAATTATCTGAGTTGTTTATGCACTGTTATGACCTAACACCCGAGAGACCTTGGAGTGATTTTCAGTAATTTATTATTGAGAATAACCTTTCAAGAGAGATAGAATATTGCATTCTGTCTGAGTTGTTGCTGTGCAGAAAACACCATCAACAGATTGGCGCTAGAGGGAGGGTCTGAATGAGCACACTGGATCGTTTCTTGAACGCCATATCCCCAGAGAGATACAGGAGAAATACCAGATCTACCACAGAAGAGGAAGATTTACAGGAGTTACAGTTCCACGCTAGGTCAAGGAGGACCCGAGAAAGGGGAGAATCATCATCACCCATCCCCTCACCAACATCATCCATATCTTCACATCCTGAGGCTGAGGCTATACCCATTCCTGAGGCCGTTCCTGTTCAACAGCAGCAGCCTGTGATTAACCAACCACAACCACCACCCCCACTTTTACTAATGGCTTTCCTTTCCAATAACCCGTTGCCCCTATTCTTCCAAGCTTATAATGTTATGCCCAAAAACCCTAAGCACTTTTGTTCAAAATTTCATGCTAATGACCCAAACAGGACTGCTGAAGAACACCTAAGGATTTTTCAAACTTGTCTCAAAGATAGGGGAATAGTTCATGAGGACGTTGCCTATAGGTTATTCCCTTATTCACTAGGAGAAGAAGCCTTTTACTGGTACAACCATCTCCCTGCCGGTTCAATCCTTAATTAGAACGATCTTAAAAAGGCCTTTTTACAGAAATTCAGAATTCCCATCAATGCCAATGAAGTATACCTGCAGTTCATCAAGGTTAAGAGAGAGGTTAATGAACCGATAACCTCTTTCAATAATAGGTTCCACCATGCATTCACCAGATTACAAGACCCATATGTTTTGGACGATGGTACTGCCCTGGGGGTATATTATGAAGCTCTGGATAGCCTAACAGCAACCTTTTTGAAATGGAGACCTAACCCTCCAGGTACCCTGACTGATGCTTATACAGAGGCTGTCAAGCTTAGTACATATCTGAGACAACACCTGACTGGGCCATTACCTTCTCTGGGACCAGTTGCACATCCCAACTAGATTCAGGCAGTAAATCAGGCCCTCACCAATCATACCCCAACTATGAACCCAGTTCCCCAATTACCTATGGTACCACACCCTGGTCATCCCATGAACCAGATCTCTCCTATGACAAACTTCCCTCAACAACAAGTCAATCAGCCAATGTATCAGACACAGCCGAATAGCTTCCCTGCTTATCTGCAGAATTCTAAGGTGTTGCATCAATCTTTGGGATCCGCCACAATGCCTATTCCCCCTCAGAATAACCCAAACCAGATCCCTTACCAAGATCCCAATAGGGAGAGGATTGATGAAATGGCTGAGCAAATAAAGAAGTTAAATCTAGAGGTGACTTACTTAAGAAATCAGAACAGTTAACTGCAAGCTGCCCAGAAGGGAATGCAATCTAATCAGAACAGAGAGTTTTCACAAGGACAAAATTTTGACAGGAGACAGCGTAATGACAGATGGTTCTATAATGACAGGGGATATAACCAGGATAGGGGTTACAACAATGACAGAGGTTTCAATAATGAAAGGAGGCAGAATTTTGATAGAGGCCAAGGAAGTGGGTCAGGATTTGATAAAAGGCCGCCACAAGGACAGAATAGAACTTGGAATACAGGCCCTAATAATGGAGGAGTTCCCACCCCATTGGATCAACCTGCCAATCAGATTGTTAATCAGTCTACAAACCAACCAGTCAGTCAAGATAAGCCTCCTACTGGTGTGTACCTGACTGAAGCCACTCTATCAGGATGGTGCAGGCTCCACAAAATGAGCCAGCATTCGGAATTGGAATGTCCAGAGTTCTAAATTGCTGCCTCCATTTTTTAATATGAGGTAGAGAATAATGTGAATGGACAAGAGATGGTTCCTTCTAATTCCTATGATTCTCTTGTGCTGGTGTTGAATCATGCTCCTTTTCCAACCAGCAACGAAAATGTGCCAGAAGAACCTGATTCCCAGGAAGTCGAAACAGATCAGATTTGTAATGGAGATGAGGTTGCTCGGCTATTTAATGAAGAAATGAATGACAATGGCCCCCTCGATCAGGAGGAAGCTTATGTTGAAGAAGTATAGATGTTTTAGAGGCAAGGATTGAGGGATATGCCTCATAGACGCCCACAGCCTGGAGGACCTTTCACCACCTCCATTCCTCCTAACAACTTCAGTACCCCTCCAGATCCTAATGCTAGTAACAATCCGTCCTATCCACATGTCTCCAAGCAGTACTTTTCGAAGGACAGGCAGGCTCAAACTGAACCACAAAAGGAAAAGGCTGTCCAAGCTAGCAAGGATAAGGTGGAGGAACCATCTAAGGAAGTCTCTACTGATATGAGTGAGGAGCAGATGGCTTCATATGTAGCAGATGAATTCAAGAAACTAAAGGTAAATCTTTCTGCATTTGAGTTGTTAAGGTTCCCTGCAATTAGGAAGGCTATCTTAGGCACCTACGATGCAAATTCAAAGTCATTGGATAAGTCTTCTGGCGAACATATCAGCCAGACTTCTAGTTTTCAGCCTATGAACACACAAAGTCAGACCCAAATTAGGACCAACCCGCCTCTGGGAGATAAAGTAAAAAAAAAGGACAGAACTCAAGTGGCCGAGGTGGACACTCAGCCCACCTTGTTTCAAGGAAAGATAGAAACTCCACCATTTCTGATATCAGTCTGAATCTTTGGTAAGAACCTTCACAATTGCTTGTTAGATTCTGGTGCTTCCACCAACGTGATGCCTCTTGGAGTTTGTAGGGATCTAGGAATTACACTTGCTGATTCCCAAAAGAAGGTCACTCAGTTGGACAGAACTGAAGTGAGTGTGGTAGGAGAACTTAACATGATCTAGATGTAGATAGCCTCTAATCCAAGGATTCAGTAGGTTATCAATATCCAGGTAGCTGATATTCCTTATGCATATGGTTTGATTCTTGGAAGAGAGTTCACCAAGGCTTTGAATGGATATGTGTCCACTGATCACTCTCACATGTGGCTTCCATGGAAGGGAGTGCCTAATCAAATCGGGATTGAGAGAGAGCCTAGAATGAAGTACGTGATTACAGAATATCAAAAGACTTCAACAAAAGTACTGATATCAAAGGTTGGAATGGGAAACTACCTGCTATCGGCTCAATATGAAGAATCAAATGTAGAAGAGGTGTTGATGCTACACTCGATGCCTATGGATGTTGAGCAGGGTCCAGTCATGTTGAAGTTCTGACAAAATTAGTCGAAGAAGAAGAAGCACCTGAAGACAAACATATCAGCTTATTGGACGATTTCCAGGAATTCATTAGGCAATGTATGGAGAACCAAACTCACTTGGGAAAGAGGACAAGCTTTAAGGAGCTACTCTTACCAAATTGGTGTAGAGTCCACAATGCTTCTCATTCAGAGTTGGAGTGTTGTCTGTGTCAAACAGCAGTAAAACAAGTACAGAAATGCATGAATCCAGCTCAAGCGGTTAAGACAGATGAGCAGAATCTCTAAGAAGAGTGTGAAAGCCAGAAACCTGTGGCAACTGAGGAGCCTTCCAATATCGGGAAGCTGAATGATATGGCAAAGAAAAATACCCCTGCAAAATGCTGGACTCTCAAATTCGATGGATCTAAGTCCAAGCATGGGGTTGGAGCAGGGTTTGAGCTGATCAGTCCAAAAGGTAAAAATTTCTTTGCAGCTCATAGGCTCCAATTTCATTGCACCAATAATGTAGCAGAGTATGAAGCTTTAATTCATGGGCTCCTTATGGCACTCAAGAAAAGGGTCAAGATCCTACAAGTTTTTGGTGATTCAGAATTAGTAGTCAAACAAGTAAGAAAGTAGTATGCGTGTCACGATAGGAGAATGACCAACTATAGGCATAGAGTGTGGGACCTCATTGAGGGATTTGATGCTTTTAATATCCAACTAATCCCACGGAAAAAGAATCAAACTATCGATTCTCTGGCTCAAGCAGCTAGCACTCTGCAGCCTCTGTCTCTGTCAGGATTGAAGAAGTTCACTGTTGAATTGACACCTATACCATCAGTCCCAGACAATGTGACTAACTTCCAGGTGTTTGAAGATGATAAACATATTCTCAACTTCATCACAAATACAGATGTTTTTGCCTCACAGATCATTGATGAAACAGAACCTCAGGAAGCAGAATTGGATCTAGAGGGCGTGCTGAATCTGAAGTCCAATACCATTCGAAGGGGAATGGTGTAGTTAGAATGAATTTTCGATATGGATAAGATCAAAGATCAGGAACAAGAGTCAAAGAAGAATTCCCTCAGTGGACAGTGTGACACTCACAATGTGGGAACTGAGGACAATATTAAGAATATTTTCATCGGCAAGGTATGCACTCCGCAAGAAAGATAGGGTATAATCAAAGCCCTACATGACTTTCCAGATATAGTAGCCTGGGGTTATGAAGACTTGAAGACTTATGACACATCCATCATAACTCATACTATACCTCTGAAGCCCGATGCCAAGCCTTTTAGACAGAGACAGAGACCTATCAATGCATTGTTGGAACCAGTCATACAGAAAGAGGTTCAGAAGTTGCTATCTGCCAGGATTATATTTCCTGTTAGGCATTCAACATGGGTGGCTAACCTGGTTCCAGTAAGAAAGAAGAATGGAGAAATTAGGCTCTGCGTTGATTTTAGAAATCTGAACAGATCATCAGAAAAAGATAACTATCCAGTTCCCTCTTTGGACGAGGTGCTTCAAGTGGTCAATGGTTCTCAGATGATGTCCTTCCTGGACAGTTATTCAGGGTATAATCAAGTGATGGTCTAGTATGAGGATAGACACAAGACTGCTTTTACAACTAAGTGGGGTACCTTTTCCTATAGGAGGATGCCATTTGGGCTTATTAATGCAAGAGCCACGTTCCAACGAGCCATAGATATTGCTTTCAAAGACATCATAGGGAAGTGCATCATCATTTACATGGACGACCTGACTGTTTTCTCCAATAACCGAGGAGATCATATCTCAGATCTGTACAAAGTGTTTCAGAAGTGCAAAGAGTTCGGCATATCCTTGAATCCCAAGAAGTGTATCTTCGGAGTTACAGAAGGAAATATGTTGGGACATGTGATATCAGAGAAAGGAATTGCTATAGATCCAGAGAGAGTGGAAGCCATCCTGAAAATTCAGCCGCCTGCCAGCAAAAAAGAGATGAAGTCCTTCTTTGGTAAGATTAACTTTGTCATAAAATTCATCACGGGATTTGCTGAGATTGTGAAGCCATTAAACTCTATGTTGAAACAAGACGCCAAGGTCGAATGGACTATAGAAGCGAAGGAGGCCTTTGCAGAGATTAAGAGGGCCATTGCTGACGCTCCAGTGTTGGTAAGTCCTAACTACAACAAGCCCTTTTATATTTATTCATTCACCTCAGACCACTCATGTGCTGGAATGCTGACACAAAAGTCTGACGAGGGGAATGAGCATCCCATCGCTTTTATGAGTGCACCATTAAAGGATGCTGAGTTGAAATACCCAAGTGTTGAGAAGCAAGCATATGCCCTTGTTCGAGTAGTAAAGAAATTTAGGCATTATATCCTCAGAAATAAGGTGTTTGCAATTGTTCCTAATTCTGCAGTTAAGTTGCTACTAATGCAGAATGAGTTAGGGGAGCGTAGAGCTAAATGGGTGACCATGCTTCAGGAGTATAACATTGAGATCCAGCCGATGAAGCTGGTAAGAGGACAAGGACTCACCCAAACCATGGTAGAGATAGGCCCTGAATTGTCTGTTCATAACTATGATGTTGAAGAAGTTTCCCCAGAAGGCTGGTATGATGATATAGTCTATTATATGTTGAATCAACGACCCCCAGCACACCTTAATGCAGTACAGAGGTGAGCCTTAAGGTTGAAAAGTGACGGCTTCATGCTGAAAGGAGCTGTCCTATACAAGAAGAATCATGAAGGTATTTATTTGAGGTGCCTTGGAAGACAGGAAGCTGAAAGGGTAATGAGTGAATTTCATGAGAAATACGGTACTGGTCATGGTTCAGCTATTGCTACAACAAATTAGATTTTGAGGGTAGGGTACTACTGGCCTACATTGTTCAAGGATGTTCTTCAACATGTACGGACCTGTCACACTTGCCAGACTGCAGCAATAAGAGAAAGGTGTGTAGAACTTCCACTTCGACCGGTTACTGAGGTAAAACCTTTTGCTCAATGGGGTATGGACTTCATAGGCCCCATCAATCCACCATCCTCTGCAGGGCACAGGTACATTCTCACCATAACTGATTACTTTACGAGATGGACTGAAGCTTTTGCTTGTAGGCAATGCACATCAGAGGTAGTAATTGATTTTTTAGAATCTACCATTCTCAATTGGTTTGGATGTCCTGTTGCTATTGTGTGTGATAATGGTCCTGCCTTTGCATCTCTGAAATTTTCAAACTGGGCCTTTGATCATGGCATTGTTGTGAAGTTTACATCTAATTATTATCCCCAAGGGAATGGTCTAGCTGAATCCTCTAACAAGAACCTGTTGACTGTTATTCGTAAACTGTTAGAGAGGAACCCAAAAGATTGGCACACCTAGCTTCGGTTTCCTCTTTGGGCAGATTGTACCAGGGTTAAGTCCTCCATTGGTACATCTCCTTATCATTTAGTGTACGGTCTGGAACCAGTTTTCCCTATCCAACTTAAGATCCCAACTCTGCAGTTTATAAATCAGTTTTATAATGAAGGGGATAGAAGGGAGGCTAGGTTAACAGAATTATTGCACCTTGAAAAAAAATGAGACAATGCCCTTGAAAAATTTGCCAAACATCAGGGGGTAGTTAAGAGATGGTTTGATAGGAGAGCTAAAGTCAAAGCTTTCAGGATTTCTGACCTTGTCATGTACTGGGATAAGCCTCATGATCAGAAAGGGAGCCATGGAAAGTTCGATAAATTGTGGTTGGGCCCATATCAGATTGCCGAAATACTGGGAGATAATGCCTTCCATCTGAGGACTCTCACAGGAGAAGACATACCACTGCCTGTCAATGGGCAGTATCTGAAACATTATTTCCAGTCTTGAGCTATTTTCAGCTCTTTGCTTTGTAAATAGTTAGTTTAGGTTGCTTTGTTGTTTGTTTGTTTGCTTGGGTTAGAGTAGGTTTCCCTTTTTGCTTTGCTTGTTTTGTTTGGTTAGAGTAGGTTTGCTTTGGTTTGTTTGTTTTGTTTTGCATTGCTCTTGCTTTTGGTCCTTTTTTTTTTTTTCTTTTGGGGATTGTGGGTGCATCTGTATGGTAACGGTGGAAAAGCAGGTCTAATGTTCTTGGTATTTCCCTTACAAGCTTTGATCAGTTTTCCAGAATACCATGGTATGAATTCTTTAGCCTATGTCATTTGTCCTTATGTTGCGACAAAGGGTTTCTAGTCAGTCTGAGTAGGAGTATATTGGGGGTCTTATATCTTTAATCCTTAATATACCTGAAGTTGTGAAAAGATCCTTATGAGGTCTGGACAGGTGAAAAATCCTTTTCTGCTCTAGTGCCACTGTGGTTCTCAGCCCTGAGTGTGGACTTCACTGTTCATAGGTTGAATGAAGCGAGTAAAAGAAAAGAAATATCAGCAAAATATAAAAGAGAGAAAATATATATATTAAAAATTATGAGGTTTGAATTCAACTTATCAGGGGGATCTGAATATCTCTACCAGGGCTATAGACGCCTGGCTGGCAGTAGAGCTATGTTCAGGGGGACCACAGTGATAACCTCGTCGGGGCTATGGATGCCTGACTGGCAGCAAGGCTCTATCCTGGTTACTTTTAGAGTAAGAATCTTTACGTAGCCTGTTCATACTAAGTAGGTTTCTTCTTGTAACTGAGGGTAGGTAATACATGCATGTGCACACACTTAGACCCTGGTATAAGAATGTCTGAATGGCTGGGAGTTTCTTTGTTTTAACTTAGGATGGTGGCTAGGTATCTGAGTTGAAACCATGAGTTCTGGGTTCTTGATTCCAGTTTGTCATTGAAATGCTCAGGAGCATTTCCCCAGCAGAGTCACCATTTGTTGTGTAGTTTTTTCACACATGCCCCACTTGGAGTAGGGACCCTCTTTTTTTGGTGTCTTTGACCTTTGGTTCTATTAGATTTATCATTTTAGGGTCTTGACATGTTGATCTTGCTGGCTTTGACCTGGCCTTGAGGTTTGGATTGATTGAAAATGAGTTTTTGGCCAAGTTCGGGTTTTCACTTGGATCTGGGATTTTCCGGCTCTGGCGAATTTTCCCAGGCCCTGGTTCCTTGTCTGTTTCTGGCAGGATTCTCCGATTTTGGGTTTCTGCCTTACTCCGGGATTTTCCGGTCCTGGCGGATTTTCCCAGATTCTGCCAAAATCCTGATCTTCCTCGTTTCCCTGATTTCTGCATTTTCGCGAAATCTGTGTTTCCGCGCATTCTGGGATTTTCTGAAATTTTGCTTGGGGCTCAGGTTTCCAGACTTGTCAGAAATGTCTTATCGCGCATTAATGGTTGAGGTACCTTTGCTCAGGTGGGTATAAGGGTAGATTTAGGGCATTTTCAGCGCCATTCTAACTTCATTGCTCCCTTATTGATTGCTCTGGCGATTGAGATTTCTGTTTGAAGCTTTGAGAATCGATCTTAATTTGTTTGCGTGAGGATTGCTTGAGTGCCAGTGTTGGTGTTTTCATTGCTTGGACGTGTTCGCTACGAAGGTCGCCTTTTCAAACTCAAATTTCTTCCACTTCCATCCATGGTATGTAGTCATTGCCTTTCCGTTTTGCTTGTATGGTGGTTGAGGGTTTTGCATTGGATATTGTTAGTTTTGGGTCGGCCCTTGATCAATTTTGATTTCATATTTATAGAGTCGAGGTTTGACCCGTCTTATGTTGTAGAACCCTGTTTCACGTGCCCTATGGGCTCTATTTATCCATGGGACGGCGTATGTATCCTTTGGAGGGGGTCCTCGGTTAGATTGCTTGCTTTTTTTGTGCGAAGTTAGGGTTTCCCTCGGTGTTGGGTCCAGAGCAAAGATTTCTTTTGTTTGAGCGATTTTGTCCCTGTATCTTGTTGACTTCCCCATCTTGCGAAGATTCGAGTGCTTTAGGTAAATCCTTAGCTGATACTTTAAACCTTAAAGCTTGCTCTGGTTTCAATGGCGGAGATTTGATTATTCAATTTAGGGCACCATCATTTTGATATGGGAATTTGTCCTTTGCAAGTTTCTGGGACTTTGGGGTCCTTTGCGCTCTAAACTTTGTTGATTTCCGTCGGTTCTGAGATCATTCGAGCTTAGGTGGGGAGGTTCCCGTGGTCGTTTGAGTTTCGGGTTGCGTATCACCGTCTTTCGGGTTTCCGAGGTCGTCGCAGAATTTCCTTGCTGTCGGATTTTCCTGGTTAGGGCTTATTCCGCGGACTGGGGTTATTTCCAGAATATTCTATGTTGTCTGCAAAAATCCGTTCCATCTGGATTTTTCCAGATTTCCTGTCTGATTGTGTCCTTTCAAATGTTTCGATGATATGATTAATGGAACGGTTGTTTAATGCTTATTTCTTGTTGCCAATGAGTGAAGTCAATGATTATCCTTTATTTTTTCATCTACACTAATGATTTATTTGACTAATGATGCTTTCGCAGCAGGAATCCGTCTGGGTCGAATTTCTCCGAAATTCTGCCCTGACGGTATTTTCCCGGTTTGCATGATTTTCCCGGACTATCTGATTTCTCCGGATCTCAAAGGATTAACATTTGGCAATGGATTTTGATTGATTTATATGATTTACACTAACCTTTTGGATTGGAATAGGCATAACAATTGGATACTAATGATGATTTTTGGATGTCCAGACCAAAGGAGATGATATGATTAAGGAGATCTTATCTGTGGGAAAGGATGCAGTCCGGGCGAAGCAACTGTTAGAGCATATCCTGTCTCAGGATAAGGATGACATGGACCTCCTGTTGCAGAAATCGAAGGTTATCCTGGGACATGGCAAGGAGCAATTAACTAAGGATGGAATCCTTCCTTCCTCCAGGTTGGATGAGCCGTGGGAATGGTTTGAGGCGCTGCAGATTAGGTAGAAGACATTGAAAAAAATACAGAAATGAAGAAGGTTAATTGATAGTGAGCTTACTGCAGACTATGATGGATGCATTGCCTTCTTTGAGGTAATGACAGGGAGGAAGAAGATAGTTCCCAAATATCTGAGCTTGGAACAATTGAAGGAGTGGTGGCATGAAATTTATGCCCCAGATTCTGATGGAGCTATCACTGGCCACCTACTTGATGATGCAGCTACATACTTGGCGGTGATGGATAGATACATGGCCAGCAGGGAGGATTGGAACAAAATTGTTGAACGGTCCAATGAAGAAATAGATTTCATTAAATCCCGACTCAGGGTTTTGCCATTGCCACCTATTGCTGAGTTGGAGGGAATATTCTTGAAGGTCTAGGGGTCATCTGGGTAGAAGAAGGATAAAGGGAGAAGCAGTTAATGCTCATTTCGAGATTTGTGCTTCCCTATTATCATAGGGCATGCATTGGACCGGAATTCCTTGGGGACTGTGTCAAAGCCGACTTGGATGATGGCATTTAATGTGTGCCTTAGTTCATTTTTCCTTGGCTGACCTGTTTTGGTGGATTTTTATTATTTTGTAAAAATGTTTGGCTGGGCTGACATACCTTGGGATTTGCTATTAATAGGAATTCTTGCCTCATTGTAAAGGGTTAGCCATTAGCTAGACAGTGATAGAGAAGTGAGAGCAATTGTTAGAGCATTTTCCTTAGAAGTAATATTCAGTTTCTTGAAGCAAATTCTGTATCAGAACAGTTGAATTGTTGCAGCATCTTGGTGATTAATACAATTGAAGACATTGTGGTTTTCCTGGTGCAATCTCTTGTGTTATTTCATCTTGTGTGGTTCTTTTGTTCTATCTTTCAAATTGCTTGGAAATCTAGGGTTTAGTATTTAGAAATAAATCAGTTTCAGTTGGATGTATGATGTTTATGATTTCATATTTGGAATGTTTGTAGCTATCTCTGGTCTATACTCCCAGTAACTATCTGATTGTAGTAGGCTGGTAAAGTCAACCTAGACCATATATATTTGATGTGCCTAAGTTCGATTGTAGATGCAAGTCTATGATTTAAAAATTTAAATACCTTAGAAGATTGCACCATTCTTGTAAGATTGCATTGTGGGTCGATCAGGAACTAGTTAGTTGAGATAGGTCCATTCCAAATATCTGTTGTTTACATTGTTCATTCTAGGAGTAGTTTAGATTCTATTATATCCTCACACCCTTATCTTTTGCTATTTCTTTATCATTTGGTTAGATTTAGGATTTAAGATCATCATATTGTCAGATCTGATAAGTTGAAAGATACAGTTTGCTTGTAGTAAGGTCCCTTTGTGATTACCAGCATTTTCACATAATTATCTGAGCTGTTTATGCACTGTTATGACCTAACACCCGAGAGACCTTGGGGTGATTTTCAGTAATTTATTATTGAGAATAACCTTTCAAGAGAGATAGAATATTGCATTCTATCTGAGTTGTTGCTGTGCAGAAAACACCATCAACAGATACGACTGGTGGATTGTAATAAAGGTATTGGGATGATGGATGGGAGGATTGAGATGACAGATTGATATAGGAGGACATAAATGATGGATCATGATAGGAAGATGTGGATGTTGGATTAGGATAGGTTGATGGGGGTGTAGGATTAAGATAAAAAGGTGTGGATGTAGGATCAAGATGGATAGACTTTTAAGGAGGATTACGATAGGGGGACATGGATGGAAGATTATAGTAGGAGTATTGGGATGGTAGATTAGGATGGGAAGATTGAGATGGTAGATTGGGATACGAGGACATGGATATCCCTTGTAAAAGGTAGCATAAGAAGTGTTATTAGGTGTGGATAAAGACATAATGGGATAGTTTGGAGGGTGATTGGACTGTGGAAAGCAATTGGGGAAATCTTACTAGAAATGATGGCGTCAAGGGGATCTATGTCATATAATTCTTGATCAACAAGACTCTAGTTATCTTTGTCAACATAATTAGGATTTCCCTTAACTCTTATTGATGGAGGATAAGGATTCATGATGTCAGATTATACGGATATAAAATATGGGAACAGGCGATTAGAAGGAAAGAAGAGATGATGAAAAGATAAATAGGATAGATACAAAAGTTTTGGATGGAAATGTACTAAAGCTCAGATTGGAATTGGATCAAAGCTCAGATTAGGATGATTGGATGATGCGATGGGATCAACTCTAAACCAAGTTTAGAGGTTCAATGGGATTGGATTAGCAAGGATGATTATGACCCCGAATCTACCTCAAGATGGAAGTAGATTGATTGGGTGATTGGATAGGGATGTGGTTGGATCAAATTGGATAAGGTCGATTGATGAAACAATTGATAAGATCAAATGATGGATTAGATAGGATGATGAAAGGTATTCTAAACCATGTTCAGAGATTACCCTAAGTGACTTAGGGTGCTGATTGATCAGATTAAAGGATAAATAGATGATTGTGGCACTAAATCCACCTTGAGATTGAAAGTGGATTGATTGGGTCGACGATGATGTCTAACTTAGGATGGATGATGCTCCTAAGCAGATGTGGATGATGACAATCAGATTTAGACCCCTCAGTCAATTTGGATAATAACTTCAAATGAAGTTTAGAGGATCTAGATTGAGTAACGATGAGGGGTATGCAACCTAGAGATGCTTTCAGATGATGTACCTATATGAGTTGGATGATGAATGAATGATCTACAAATGGATTGAAATGCAGACTACAGGTGAAAAAAAGATGCAAAATGGTTGGATGAAGGTTAGGTTTGCCTATGGAAAGGTAGGTTCACCTATGGAAGGGTAGTTTCACCTATGGAAGGGCAGGTTCACCTATGGAAGGCCAGGTTCACCTATGGAAGGGAAGGTTCACCTATGAAAGGGAAGGTTCGCCTATTGGCTGGGAAAGATCACCTATCTACTTTCAAAACCTTGGAATAGGGAAACGAATGATCAGAATGAGGGGACATAATCTTAGAATGGGGAGATGGATGCATCGATCAAAAACATGGATGCACTGAATGGATGAATGGATGCTTGTATTAAGGAAATGGATACTCGAAATGAGAGAATGGATGTTGTGAATGAGGAGATGGATGCACGAAATAGGAAAATGGATGCTTGAAATGAGGAGATGGATGCTTGAAATGAGGAGAAGGAAGCCCAAAAGGGGAGACTGACTCTCAGAACAAGGAGATGGATGCTCAAAGTGGATAAACGGATACCTAGAATGAGTAAATGATAGCTTGAAAGAGATGAACAACTCTCGGAACAAGGAGATGAAAGCTTGGAATGGATGAACAGGTGTTCAGAGTGAGGAAATGAATGCTTGGAATGGATGAACGATTGGTTGGAATGAGTAAAAGAACAATCAAAATGTGGAAACTATAGCTCGAAAGAGATGAACAACTCTTGGAACAAGGAGATGAAAGCTCAAAATGGATGAACAAACACTCATAATAAATGAACGATTGGTTAAAATGAGTAAATGAAAACTCGAAATGAGGAAATGATAGCTTGGAAGAGATGAATGAATCTTAGAACAAGGAGACGAAAGCTCAAAATGGATGAACGAGTGTTTTGAATGAGGAAACGAATGCTCAAAATGGATGAACGATTGGTCGAAACGAATAAATGAACACTTGAAATGGGAGACTGACTCTCAGAATGGATGAAATGATGCTTAGAATGAGAGGAAGGGTGCTCAGAAGGGGAGTTTGACTCTTGGAAGAAGGAGATGAAAGCTCAGAATGGATGGACGATTGCTCAAAACGAGAGAACAAATGCTCAGAATGGGAATATGACTCAAAATGAGGAGATGAAAGCTCAAAATGGGAATATGACTCTCAAAACGAGGAGATGAAAGCTCATAATGGGTGAACAATGGCTTAGAACAAGAGAACGAATGCTCGAAATGGGAGACGACTGACTCTCAGAATGGATGAAAGGATGCTTGAAATGAGAAGAATGAATGTTCAGAAAGGGAGACAAACTCTCAGAATGAAGAGATGAATGCTCTGAATGAATGAATGATTGCTTGAAAGGGGAGACTGACTCTTGGAATGAGGAGATGAAAGTTTAGAATGGATGAAAGGATGCTCGAAACAAGGATACAAATGCTCTGAATGAATGAACGATTGCTCGGAACAAACAAATGATCGCTCGAAAGGGGAGACTGACTCTTAGAACGAGGAGACAAAAGTTTGGAATGGATGAAAGGATGCTTGGAATGAGGAGATGAATTCTTGAAATGAGAAGGATGTTCGAAATGGGGAAGCAAATGCTTGGAATGACTGAACGGGGGATGAAGTTAGGGAAGGTTCACCCAAGTTAGGGAAAGTTCGCCCAAGTTAGGGCAGGTTCACCTGAGTCAATGTCACTTATTTAGTGAAAGATAGGTGGGAAAAAGATGCTTAGAACATGTAAACAGGTGCTTGGATCAAGGATACGGATACTCAGATCAAGGGGACGAATGCTTGGAATAGGGAATGGATGCTCAGAATGAGGAGACAGATTCTCAAAACGATGATATGGATGGTCAGACTGAGGAAACGAGTGTTCGGAATGGGAAAACAGGTGCTCAAAATGACTGAATGGAAGGTGAAAGTGGTTGTTTGGGGGGAAGGTTCACCCAAGTATAGGGCGGGTTCACCCAAGTATAGGGAAGGTTCGCCCAACTTGGGGTAGGTTCACCCAACTGGAGAAGTTGACTATTTTGATGACTATTTGACTGAATGAGGGTTGAGTCACCCCTGTTCAGGGTAGGTTCACCCCTATTTAGGGTAGGGTCACCCCTCTCTAAGGAAAGGTCACCTATTTAGAGAAAGATGGGTGATTTTGACAGCAATAGGTTGGAAAAATGACTAAGACAGAGGGGAAGTTTTCCCCTGTCAACATACTTGGACTTGACTTGGATAAAAACAACTATGGTAGAAGACCAAAGACACAACAAACAACAAGCAGTAGGAAAACATTGACTTGACTAAAAAAATATGCACTGCTTTCGCATGAAGAAGATAGTTCAAGCAATATGATCCTAATACTAGTAAGAGGGTATGGCCAGTGCAGTCCTCTAACTAAGATGAACAAGGAAACTAGGGAGTCCTTGATACACACTCGATACGTGAGGCACAAACTGTGAACACTAGCTTGTCACAAGTGTGAGTTGAGAACCCCAACAAGATACTAAAGGCTCAAACCAACTCTTCATGTCTATCTAGGTATCATCCTAACTTCAACACTCTGCTAGGCATTGTGTGTGTGAAAATTAAGTGCATAAACGAATTAGAACCAGTTCAAACACACTAATAGAACATTATAACAAAAACAGAAATATAAAAGGAATAGAGAAGTGCAAACTCAGTATCATGTTTCCGTTGTCGTCCTATCGTCCTCTATCTTTAGTGTTTTTGTAGATTCCAGCCTTGTGTTCTTAGATTAGTGGCTAGGCTCAACAAACTGTCTTCCTAAAGAACGAGATTTTGCTATGATATAAATGCATGATTAAGCTATGATAATGATTTTAGCTAAGAAACTTGAAATAAACATGATGCTATGATAAATGAATACTAAATAAATTAAATGCATAAACTCTACTTAATTGCCTATTATCAATGTTTGGATTCACACAGGTATTTATAGGATTTTCTGAATGATTCTGATTGGTTGTCTCGATTGACGGTTGTGATAATTCCTGGCAGATCAAATGGCTGAAGATAGATGAAATTGAAGGAGAAGATAGAAGAACCCTATAAACAGATTTTTCTATTTTATTATGAAAGAGGAAAAAGAAGAGAAGATAAGAAAAAAAGAAAGATTAAAAGCTGATAAATAAATGAATTTAAAAATTCAATTATTTATTTGTGGAGGACATTCAGCTTTTCTTAATTAAATAAAAATATTTAATTAAGCTTTTAAAAGCAGAAGAAAGTTTGTGATAAGAAAAGAGCTTTAATCATGTTTTATTGAAAAAAGCAGAATATCTCATAATTAAATAAAATATTTAATTATGATATGAAAAGATTGCACAATTAGGTTAAAATACCTAATTTTGATTTGGAAAGAAAGCATAAGATATTTTTAATTAAATAAGATTTATTTAATTAAATCACTTTTATGAAATTAATTAAATGAAACATTTAATTAATTAGAAGAAGAATTAAAATAGAAGAAAGGGGAAATATTTAAACTTAATTAAATCAAAAGATTTAATTTAAATTCAAACAGTGATAATTAATTTAAATAAATAGAATGTATTTATTTAATTAATTAAGAGGACATATGAAAATAATTAAATAAAATAAATTTATTTAATTATGGAAGAGAAATAAGATGAATGAACAATATAATTAAATTAATTAAATTTAATCATATGTAGAGGACTTTAGAAAATTAATTAAATAATAAATATTTAATTAATTGCCAGGATTATATACATGACCATTTTTATGCGTATACATTTTGCCCCTCTTTGAAGTGATGTGTGAAACGCATTGCTTCAAAGAAAATAAAAAAATTTGCCCCTGATATGTTTCTGATTTTCGATATTGATGATGCCCCCTCGGGAGATAAATCACGGAAGAAGAAATTGATAAGGATTGAGGAACAGTGATTTAGCTCCTGATAGATAATGTGGTTGATGCCCCAGTGAAAAAGAAGATGAAAAATGGGAAATGCCACTACTGCCCATCCTGAAAAGACCCTTATAAGGTAAAAGGGGTAAAATGAGGTGTCATTTTCACCCAGTTGCTACAGTGAATTTTGAGCTCTGAGAGTGACTTGGCGAAATGGTGATCCCCGTGCACAGACATAGGTTCGAGCGAGCGCGACGGTATCAGAGACCAGCAGCGTATGGACCACCGGTGAGTGATTCGAAACCTCTAAGTTGTCAAATTTCACATTTTTGATCGATATTGAATTGATTTAAAGTCAGACTGTAATTTTTTTGGAACGTTTTAGCGCATTTAGGTATAGTTTTAGCGCATTCGACAAATAGTGTAGCGCATCTAGGGTCTTCCGTAGCGCATCTAGCAACAAGTCACAAACTGATCGTTTAGCGCATCCGACAGATAAAGTTGCGCATATAGGTCGAAATAGGCTAGTCAGAGATTTAGCGCATCTAGGGCAAAGAACTGCACATTTAGGGTTTAGTCCAAAAATGTTAGAGTCATGCATTTGATAGATAGAATAGCGCATCTGAGGTACAGAGTTGCGCATTCAAAGTTTTAGCGCATTTAGGAAATAGTGTTGCGCTTTTGAGAAAAACTTTGGTGCATATGGATTTTTAGCGCATATGAGTAACAGAGTTGCGCATTTAGGAAATTTTCCCCAGAATAGCCGTTTGCTAAAAAAATAGTGATAAAAATTGCTTCTTTAGTCAATAGATAGATAAATTGTCGGATCATCATGTTGTTAGGATAGAAATTTGAATAGAGAACTGATAACTTTGCTTTCCGCGTTTGAAAAACAAAGAGTAGATGAGAAATTGATTGATTTGAATTTGAAAACTTTGCTTCTCACGATTGAAAAACAAAGAGTAAATGTTGTGATAAATTTGCTTTCTGCGATAGAAAACAAATAGTAAAATAGAGATTTAAATTTGCATCTATGATTGAAATACAAACAGAAAAGGATATGTGTTGATAAATTTGCTTTCCTGAAAAGAAAAACAAATAGTAAATGATGATAGAGTAGATTGATTAGTCATGCTGATAGATTGATGTAGCACTTGATATAGATTATTGATATGTTATGTTGGGTGTTGTGATGTTTTTGGACAAAATAGGAGGCTTTCAAAAGCCTCCAGATCAGAGAGCGGTTCCCCTTGTGCTGGGAGCGGATAGGAGAGTTGACACCGGCCGAGTTACAGGTGATTGCAGATTGTGGATTGGGGCCACTGTTGACCATGCCGCGAGGTATTCGGGCCAACAGGGGACTGTTGACGGCCTTGGCCGAGAGATGGAATTCTAAGCATAACACCTTCCACCTGCTGACGGGTGAGATGAGTGTGACACCGGAGGACGTGTATCAGATTCTGAGGATTCCGGTGGTTGGAGCCCTTGTGGTTTATGACCACAAGGAGATCGGTGGGATAGAGGCATTACAGTGGGTATGTGGCGATCCCGGTATCTATGGGTACTGGATAGACTGGGATGACTTCAGCAGGTATCTAGCTCTAGTAGCGGTATTGGCAGCATTTGTTGGAGGTTTCCTTGGACCGGACCATCGGTCAAAGGGATTTGCCATGGGGTGGGGGAGGATGCTAGAGTGGATGATCACTCAGCCGCGGAGATTTGCCTAGGGGAGTTGCGTCTTGGCGGATATATATCATGACCTTCATCGGATTGTATATAGAGGATCCACCAGCCTGGCGAGTGGAGTTACATTATTGCAGATCTGGGCGTGGGAGCACATTGCTGTCACGAGACCATTGTGTACCAGGGCGAGACCAGTAGGGAGGCCGTCCGTATATGCGTATTCTGGTGCAGTTGTCCAGCGGAGGCTGGGCAAGGTAGAGTACTGGTGGCGAGTGCTAGATGATGTGGATGCAGTGATATGGAGGCCCTACACAGACTGCGAGGTATGGGCGACGGATCAGTTAGAGATGCCGTTTGTGTGCAAACCGCGATACCTGATAGGGCAGATGCCCTTTATTATTGAGAGGTTTCTGGCACTACGGGTTCTGAGACAGTTTGGTTTTACGCAGGGGATGCCCCAGGGCGTTGCTCATTATGGGCGGCACAAGGGGGATGTAGGATGGGGGCCATGCATTCCCTACCAGGCAGCCTACACAGAGTACACGTCTTTACAGCCCGAGGTATGGGCGGACAGGCCAGACGTATTGGATGCAGGGATGACAGATGACTACGCCCAGTACTTTCATACTCATCCTTTTCCACGGTTCACAGTGCCAGATGAGGTACGGGCTATCAGAGCAGTCCCACAGCCAGGAGCAGGGATACAGGGAGGTGTGGCAGGTGGAGAGTAGGCTATGGGTGGAGGGGAGTAGGCTATGGGTGGAGAGGAGGAGGGAGAGGAGAGCGAGGAGAGTGGAGCTGGGGAGGAGGGAGAGGAGAGCAAGGAGAGTGGAGCTGGGGAGGAGGAGAGCAGCTCAGAGGATGGAGATGATGGAGATGACAGGGATGAGTAGAGACAGCAGATACTAGACAGTCTCGGCAGAGTACAGATTCCTCGACGGTCCAGATCCGGTGCCAGGCCACAGACGGTGATTAGGGTGACATCCTCGGCCCAGCAGGCACAGATAGATGCATTGCAGGGTCAAGTGCAGACCTTTCAGGGGCAGCAGGCATAGCTTCAGAGTCAGTTGGTGCAGGCACAGAGCATGATAGTGCAGTTACAGGCACAGCTTGCACAGGCACAGGCTCAGGCACAGGCTCAGGCACAGGCACAAGCATAGGTACAGGTTCAAATGCTTGCCCCAGATCCTCAGGTGGCACAGTTAGTAGCAGAGAGAGATGCCTTTAGACAGCGGGCACAGGAGGCTGAGGGTGTAGCATAGAGGTTGATGAGTACCGTAGAGAGTACATCCCTACGAGAGGCCATTGCAAAGGGATTCGAGGTAGCCAGAGAGGCAGAGTACTACAGAGTTCGTTACGAGGAGCTATGCCCTCCTGAGCGGCGAGAGCCATATCCCAGATCACACAGCCGGACGAGGACCCGATCCCGGACATCGACACATGGCAGAGAGGTTACCGGGCCTCGACGGGATCCTGATGCAGGGACCAGCGGCAGGCCACCTCCTTCTGGACCAGCTCCGTCAGGGGCATCTACCAGTTAGCCATTTTGGGGCTTGATTCATTATGTATACTGTGTTTTGATCATGTATGATGTATTTATGTTCTGACCTTTTATTAGTTTCATTGGACATTTGGACATTTGTATTATTTTGATGAGTGATGATATGTAGTGGCGGTATTTCGGATGATGTTATGTTCGTGCATTTATGATATGATATGGATATGATGTTTATGCATGTATGTTATGAGATGGATTTTGATATGCTTTTATTACATGTGTGGACTAATCCATATAATGCAGGATGATCCAGTGATTATGATGTGTATGCAATGATTTTGTGATGATGTATGTATATATGTGAGATGTTAATTTCTTTTTGAATTTTCCATGTATGAAATGCATCGTGATATGGTAGAAAATGAATGTGGTATGAATGGTAATATGGTAAAATGATATGTAAAATGGTAACATGATAATAAAATGATAAATGTGGATGGTAATGCAACGGTATGAGATGATAAAATGAGAAATGAATGATGAAACGGTAAATGAATAATGGAATGATAAATGGTAAATGATAATGAAAAATGAAATGAAAAAATGGTAAATGGATGATAAAGAATAAATGATGAATGAAATGATAAATGATAAATGGATGATAAAGAATAAATGAGAATGAAAAATGAAATGATAAATGAAATGTTAATGGATAATATTATGGTAATGATATGAAATGATAATGAAGAATGATAAATGAATGAAGAATATGAAATGATGATATGAAATGAATGAATGCAATGAATTAAATGTCCAAATGTCCTCGACGAAAAGGTCAAAACTTAATAACAACCGTTTGAATACCTTCATTCAGCCCTTCAAAATACGGATATGAATCCAATATGCAGATGTATACAATGATCTAATGAACATGCAACTATATGAAACTAACCAGTTTGTTGAGCCTGTTATAAGCCTTCTTGAATCATCATAGAACATTTAAAATGTTGGGAGTATGTACAAGCATCAGAGGGGAAATTAGCGCCAATGATGACCAGAGTACAACTTTCATGAATTTTGATATAGCAAGCGAACACAAGCATCGAGGTATAATTGAACCGAGATGACCTGAGCATTTCTTGCATAAACAGACAAAGATTAACCACCGTTCTGATGCAAATGTGGAACTGTCATCGATGATATTTGCTTTGAGCGTCATGTCCTTTGACATATTTGCATCAGATTGGGCTGTTAACCTCAAGACAACAGACAAAGAAAAATCATTCTCGTTCCTTGCTACTCTAGTGCAGTACATCATTGAGTATGCTCCCGAGTAATGATATCGAAAATCAAACAACTTTTAATCAAACATGTAATACTGTTAATGCATACATTATTCAGATATTTGGATCATCCAATAGACAAATGATATGATATCTTGCTGAAAAGTGTGTCATGAGCGGATAACATTGACAAAGGAGTTTGTTGTTTGTTGGTATGCTCGTATTGCTATGTCATGGTCTAGCTGTTTTGGTATGCTCTGAAAGTTAAGTGCCCCCAGTTGAGTTTTGCCTTGTTGATTGACACAACTTGCGGAAAGGAATATGTACAAACGATCAAGCCATGGTAAGATGTTTTAACTCTCTAGGCAAATGGCAGCAGGATGGTGCGATTAATGACCTCAAGATGCGGAAAAAGATGCGAAAAAAGGGAAGCTTTGAAAAGATAAGGTGCAAAACAGGAACTAATAGATGGAGAGGTACAGATAGCGTCTGTTTGCCAGATTTTCACTATCTGTATTTATTGCATTTTTTGATTTCTTTTTATTTTTTTGGATTTTTCTGTCAATAGACTACATGTTTGCCAGGTTTTCACCCTATGACATTCTCTTTTGATTTTTTTGTATTTTTGAAATGTTTTGATTTTTTTTTGGATTTCTTCAGGACTTTTTCTGCTGTTTTTGTATTTCTTCAGGACTTTTTCTGCTGTTTTTTGTATTTCTTCAAGGACTTTTTCTGCTGTTTTTGTATTTCTTCAGGACTTTTTTTGACTTAAACATAATACTTCTTAAGATGTATACTATTGATGGGTTCATCCAATAGGTCTCCTTCTGGCGTTGATAACTTGTATGCTCCCGATCTGTAGACTGCAATAACCACATAAGGGCCTAACCAATTTGGTTCAAACTTTCCTTTCTTTTCTTTGTCTTGTTGATTACGCGGGTTCTCTTTCAGAACTAGATCACCCACCTGAAATGTATGTGGCTTGACTTTATGATTATAGCTACGAGACATCATCTGTTGATATGCTTTTAAATGGTCTGCTGCTCTCTGTCTCTTTTCATCTAAAAGTTCTAACTCTTGGAGTCGGGAAACTCTGTAGTCCTCATCTGTTATGAGACCTTTCAGTGATACTCTTAATGAAGGTATTTCTACCTCTAAAGGCAGTATGGCTTCTGCTCCATAGACGAGGGCAAAAGGTGTTGCTCCTGTTGGCGTTCGGACACTAGTTCTGTAAGCCCACAAGGCGGGATTGAGTTGAACATGCCAATCCTTCCCTGAGTCATTGACAGTCTTCTTCAAAATCTTTAGTATGGTTTTGTTTGAGGCCTCTGCTTGGCCATTCCCTTGAGGATAGTAAGGCATGGAATATCTGTGCTGAATATGGAATCTTTCACAAAGTTCATCAACATCCTAATTTTTGAATGGTCGGCCATTATCTGTAATAATGGCATTAGGAATACCATATCGACAAATAATGTAATGAAGGATGAGATCTGTTTTCCAGTGACTTTAGAGAGAGGTACTGCCTCAATCCACTTAGTGAAATATTCCATGATGAACTTATGCCCATTTGAAGAAGAAGGATGAATTTTGCCCACTAGATCTAACCCCCATTGAGAGAATGGGGTGGGTGTAAACGAATGAAGTTCTTGTGCAGGAGCATGAATAAGATTCCCATGAATCTGACATTTTGAGCATGTTTTAGCAAAGGTAAATGATTCCCTTTCCATTGTAGGCCAGTAGTAACCCATTCTAATCAATTTTTTGGATAAGGTTAGTCCACTCGAATGAGTACCACAAATGCCCCCATGAACTTCTTGTAAAGCTTTGTCGGATTCGTCACGTTCAAGACATCGAAGTAAAGTACCATCAAGACCACGGCGATAAAGGGTATCAGCGATAAGGGTATATCGAGAGGATTGTCGGATAAAGTTACGTTTTTGGTTGCGGGACAAGTCAGGTGGTAATATATCATCTTTTAGGTATGCATAAATCTTGCCATACCAGGGTGAATCGGATCCTACTAGGTGGCAGATAATTTGGCTTTCAGGTGTGTCATAGGCAGGTGTAAATAATTGTTCCACCAGAAATTCATAGCGAGTCTGTTTGTCTGGGAGTTGTATCAATGAGGCGATCGTAGCCATAGCGTCGGCCGCTTTGTTGTCAATCCTCAGAATTTGTGTGAACTGAATGTCCACAAAATACTTCTTGAAGTCATCAATCATCTTCTTGTATGGTAACAACTTGTCATCTTTAGTCTGATAGTCATCATTGATTTGATTAATGACTAGTTGTGAGTCACCATAAACTTGTAGCTCGGTAATCCTCCATTCCAATGCTGTTTTTAGTCCAGTGATCAGTGCTTCATATTCGGCTATGTTATTGGTGCATGGAAACATTAACCTATAGGACCTAGGAATGGTATGCCCTTGAGGGGTGACGAAGAGAATGCCTGCCCCCGAGCCATGTTGAGTAAAAGAACCATCAAAGTATAAGGACCATGGCTGCTTAAAGTCTGCTGTGAAGACATCAGCATCTGGAAATTCAATGTGTAAAGGGTGTTCTGTTTGGAGAGGAGCATCTACTAGTTGATCCGTGATAACTTGTCCTTTGATTGCTTTGCGATCAACATAGTGGATGTCGAACTCGCTCAAAATCATGATCCATTTTGCTAACCTTCCTGTTAGTGATGCTTTACTTAGTAGATACTTGAGTGGATCAATTTTGGAAACAAGCTTAATTGTATGAGTTAGCATGTAATGTCGGAATTTCTGTGAAGCGAAGACGACTGCCAAACAAGCCTTCTCAATGAAAGTGTAACTAAGCTCATGACTTGTCAATGTTCTGCTAATGTAATAAATTGCCTGTTCTTTCCCTTCATGGTCTTCTTGTGCTAATAATGCTCCCAAAGATGTCTCGGTTGCAGCAATATACAGAATCAATGGTTTGTCTGGATTTGGTGGTACAAGAACTGGTGGATTCATCAGGTACTGCTTGATTTGTTGAAATGCCATTTCACATTTATCATCCCATCTAAAAGGAACATTCTTATGTAGGAGATGTGTGAATGGTAGACTTTTGTCAGCCAATTGTGCAATGAATCTGCGGATAGACTGGAGTCGCCCTTGTAAGGATCTCAACTGACTAATGTTCTTTGGGGGAGGCATCTCCATGATTGCGTGAACTTTAGCAGGATCTACTTCAATTCCCTTTTCTGAAACAATATATCCTAACAGTTTTCCAGATGTGACCCCAAAAACACATTTCTTAGGGTTTAAACGAACTTTGAATTTCTCCAATCTGGTAAATATTTTAGATAGTATCTCCAAGTGTCCTTCTCTGGTGTGTGATTTTGCCAATATGTCATCTACATAATCTTCCATGAATGTGTGCATCATGTCGTGAAAGATCGTAGTCATAGCTCTTTGATAAGTAGCTCCAGCATTTTTCAAGCCGAAAGGCATGACATTCCAACAATATGTTCCCCACGGACAAGTGAAAGCTGTTTTCTCTTGGTCTTCTGGTGCAATCTTGATTTGGTTGTAACCCGAGAAACCATCCATTAATGAGTACATGGCATGGCCTGCTGTTAGATCAACTATAGTGTCGATACTTGGAAGCGGAAAGTCATCCTTTGGGCAAGCTTTGTTAAGATCTCTGAAATCAGTGCATACTCTTACACGTTTGTCTGGTTTTGCTACTGGTACAATATTGGAAATCCATTCGGCATAGTCAATTGATCTTATAAAACCTGCATCGAGGAGCTTCTTGAGTTCTTCTTTAACCAATAGTGCAATATGAGGATTCATCTTTCTGAGTTTTTGTTTTACTGGTTTGGCTCCTGATTTGATAGATAAATGATGCATAATGAGATCAGGATCAAGGCCGGGCATATCTGCATATGACCATGCAAAATTGACTTGATTTTCCTTGAGAAAATTCATGAACTCTGGGATTTCTTTAGCTGTCATTGATTCAGCTACCTGTAGGATCCTTGGATTATCTGTAGTTGCGACGTTGATTTCCTTTGTAGGCTCAGCCAAGATGGATGATCGCTCATGATAGTGCTCTGGGAGAGTGTCAAGAGTCCCATCAGATGGTGCCTCAAAAAGGTTTTCACCATCTGATACGCTCTTTATTTTGTCTTTTGCTTGATCTAGTACTGCCAGATTCTGGTTTTCACCACTAGACCATTTATCTTTATTTTCATTTTTGCAGCTAGGAGACTTGACACTCTCCTGATTAAAGACTTCATACCGAAAATCGCTAGTGGAACAATTATTTACATCATCGGCGGAAAGGAAGTTTATGATAGCTTCGTCGTTTGGAAAAATAGGTATATCCATAGGTTCGGTAAGATCCCAGTCAATGAGATCAGGATGGATTAATGGTAGGACGTCGTCCGGTTGTGTAAAATTGGCGATGGTTAGGGTCAAGACAGAGTTATCGGTAGGATCCGAGGTATGAGATAGGTCAATGATGGGACTATTCTCCTGATAATCTTGTTCGTTAAAATCCGACTCAGTATCACTAGACTCATAGTTGCTTTGTGGTTCAGATTCTTGTGGTTGGGATCCTGAACCTTCTCCTTTGATTAAAGCGGGCGTATACTTATGTATGACATCTACCTCTTTGTCTCTCCAAAATTTGTTATCATGGATGGTATCCCATTCATATTCAGCAGAATCTGTGTCAGAGTTATTTTCAATGTAATTCAGGACTGATACCAAACATGTTTCATTCTTATCGGAACCTTCTTGCAGTGTAAAAACATTACCTTGGGATTGTTTAGATTGGGTAGCCTCATAGCCTATTCCAGTTTTATCATATGCCGCAAGTCCTGGAAGATGGATAGGCTCAACTACGCCTTCTTTTCTCTTTCCAAGAGGACCATTATCATATCCCATCTTTTGCATGATAGAATATCCTTTCCCATATTGTTCTGTTGGTAAGGTGACGTTTAGAATTGCGTCCTCTTCATCTTTATAGAGCCAATCTAGAATTGTTGTGTCCTCAGGATCTCCCATGGGAAATTTTTCTTTGATAAATTGTCCATTGAACTTGGTAGTGGGCTCTGTTTGTACCTGTGCTGATGTTGATGCTGCTGATATCTGTTGTGGTGTAATAGAAGGTTTTCCATGTGATCGAGGAGACGTAGGTAGATTAGCAAGACAAAGGGAATATTCCCCAACTCCACTTTCCTTGAACTGTAGTTTCTTGTCAAAGCTTTTAGTTAACTGACTGACGTGTGTAGCATGTTGAGAAGAAGCATCAGCAAGTGCTTCTCGATTATTCGGAACCAAAGTATCTTGATGAGCTTTGACATTGGCACAAGTTTGGGCGTTTGAGTTATCAGCTGGTATAGTGATTTCCTGTCCATCATACGGAAACTTAAGACATTGGTGGTAAGTGGACGGAACAGCTTGCATCTCATGGATCCAAGGACGACCCAACAAGATATTGTATGCAAGATCTCGCTCTAAAACTTGGCAAAAGGTATTTTTGATAACAGGTCCCACTCTGATTGGTAGCATGATTAGACCTTTAGACGTTCTCTCCTCATCGTCATAGGCTTTAATGGTAATCTTCCTTCTAGGATCAATGGAGTCTTCGGCAAATCCTAATGCTTGAATCACCTTCAAAGTACATATATTTAGACCAGCCCCTCCATCTATTAGAACACGTTTGACACGGAATTTGTGGATCATGACCTCTAAGTATAATGATGAATTGTGGGGATGAGTTAGGGAAACATCATCTTTGTCTGAGAATGAAAGGCATGTGGGGGAGGACAAATGTCCTACCATGGTTTGAAATCGATTCACATCCAAATCCGTAGATACAGTCGTTTCAACGAGGGTTTTATCTAAAATTTCCCTATGTGCAGGGGAAATCTTCAGAAGTTCGAAAATGGAGATTTGAGCTGGAGTTTTTTGAAGTTGGTTAACTAAGTCGTATTGGTGTTGAGGAGAGGTCTCATTGGATTTTGAAGAGGTACCTTTCAAAACAACCTTAGCTTGTGCTCTTGTTGTGACATTTACTTGTCCATTGTCTACTTTCTCTTTGATTTTTATGACGTTGACTCGCTCATCGTCCGTATAGAGGTGACAGATTACATTATCATCAATTTGGTTCACAGTTTTGTCAGAAGATTCTCCCTTTTGATAATTTGGTAGAGGATTTCGAAATGCTTGGTGATCTTCATTGGATTTTTGCTGTCCTTCTACTGTGATAATGCCCTTGTCAATGAGATCTTGAATAGCATGTTTCAAACCTTGACAGTTGTTTGTATGATGACCTCTGCACCTATGGTAGTCGCAAAAATAGGCTTCGTTCCACGATGGAGGTTTTACATTAGGTTCGTAATTGCGTTGTGGGGGTAACATAAGGACGTTCTTTGCCATGACCTCTTTGAAAGCCGATTCTAAGGATTGTCCTAGTGGAGTAAAAGTTCTTTTATTGGAGAAGAATGGAAAGCGTTGTGGTTTCGTGTTTGAGGTATTCCCTGAAGTGTTGTTGTTGTTGTTGTTGTTCCAGTAGTTTTGGTTGTTGGCAGTCCCTTGATTATAGTTCGTTGGAGGGGGATGATTGTTTCCTTGATTTGCGACTGAATTGACATGGTTGTAATTATTGTTACGAGGAGTGTTCAAGGTAAATGGCTTAGTCGTGATATGATTTGCATCTACAACACCATCGTTTACAACATTCTTGTTGCGGGTCCAAAACTTAGACTTGTCCTGATTGTTGTAATGGTTAGATGAGGCAGGGTTGTCCCTATCAAGTTTTATGGTCCCTCTTTTGACCAAAGCACTTTCGATGGTGATGGCATCCTCAATCAATTTCTCAAAGGAAGGTGGACAGTGTAGATTTAAACGATAACTCATTTCTGAGTTGAGGCTATTGATGAAAGTAACCATTTTCTCCTTTTCAGGGACATGACGGGGGTACCTAGCGAACATTCTCCTCCATCTTTGAAGAAAGGTAGTGAAAGATTCCCCAGGTTTTTGCGTAACTTTGCAAAGATCAATCATGGTGATCTGGTGTTGAACGTTGTAGGAGTATTGTTTTATGAACAAATTCATCAGTTCCTCAAATGTTCGAATAGGAGGTGTAATCTTAGATAACCATTCCATAGAGTTGACTCCAAGGCTTCGAGGAAATAATCGCAATAAATATGTATCTTCGTGGGCAAATTCCAATGTCATGTTTCAAAAGTCTCTAACATGGTCAACTGGGTCTGATTTTCCATTATAACGATCAAATTTGGGGATTTCACAGTGTTTAGGAAATGGAATCATGTTGAGACTTCTATCAAAAGGATAAGGACATATGTCATCCAAAGTGTACTTCTTGGTTGTAGTTCCTCCTCGTAACTCTTTGATTTCTCCCTGCATTTCTCTGAACTCTTTTTTGAAGGAGGCATATTCAGATAGGGATGGCTCTTCCTCGGTGGTTTTTAATTTCTCAGTATCAAAGTCTTTAGGCAATTTAGCTCCTTGATCTGCTAGAAAAAGAAAGTATTTCTCTTTGTCACGTTGTATAATCTTTTCAAGGGCTTTAAGAAACTTGGGATTTTGTTCTGCCTCTCTAAGTTCAAGTTCGTCGTCTTGTTCATCATCACTACCTATAGGAGTTTTGTTCATGTTTTTGTTCTTAAGTATCGAACTTTCCTCTCTGTCAGCCATATTGTTGTTACTGAAAAGGGGATTGCGACTTACACTAAAAAGAGGACTATCTCGTTCACCCTCTTCTTGAGGTGTTTCTCCTGCTTTGTTGTGTTGAGATCTCGTAAAAATAGGCATATGTAAGAAATCCTTGAATATGATCGAGGGTCACTGAAGGATCTGATTGGGACGCGTTGAATATTCAATTGAAGGTTGTGGTACGTTCTCAAACTGAAGAGGTTGATTCAAATTATGACGTTGAGATAATGCTAATCTTTGATAATAAGCTTGGGTAGCCAAAGGTTCTACAGCATAATCGTCAGTGAATCCCCTAATGTAGTCTTGGTATCTATGGAGGAATGTGCGATAATGGAGCAAGACGTCTCGACTCTTATACAGAATTCTCTGCGATCTAAAGTCTTCTTGTAACTTAAATTTGTTTTGGGCTTCTTGATCCTATTGAAAACTGATTTCTTGGTGAACTTGGTTGATTTCCACTTTCTTAACATGGGAGTAAAATCTTAGAAAGTCGGGTCTGTGACAAAAACCTAAAAGCGCTACTCTGTTTCCCAAATGCGCTACAGAAAAAGTCAAATGCGCTGGCGAAATAGTCAAATGCGCTTCAGAAAATCTCAGATGCGCAGAAACAGAGCACCGATGCGCAGCAGAAAATCCTAAATGCGCCGAAACAGAACACAGATGCGCTAGAATAGAGCTTAAATGTGCTATAGTTTTCCCCTAGATGCGCTAAAACAGTTTTTCTAGGACAGTTTTGACCAGTTTTCAGCTGAAATTTGTCATGTTTGTTCTTGGATGATCCTTTATCTGAATTAATGTTTTTGAAAGCACAACAAACAGTCTGATTTAAGTTGATTCGTAACCAAGCACAGAATAAGACAAGCACAACCTAGGTTAGGCCAGGACAATATCCGCTAGACTCCACGTGGGTTTCCCCAACCGCATATCAGTAGCGTGTGAATCCAGAAGCTTGGCTTGCACGGGCTCCCCCTTACAGTGCACTCTCTTCTCAGGCCAACCAAGCTTCCAACCCCCATGAAACTCCCATGGTGAGCTGATCACCTCTACTATTGACTACGAAAGTGTGGAAGGCTTCACACCGACTGGTGCTGGACTAGCAAATAGAAGGTTTTTGGCTTTCTAAACAATGGTATTTAGTTCGGGACCCCCGTTCGAGTGGCCATACATGGGGCAAGAGATTAATCACCATTGAGGTGGCACTCCAACCTGAAGAGGTTAAGCTCAATAGGGTTTAAGGGAGTACAACTCCGTCCGTATGACACATCCGCACAAGCAACCTTAGGTTTTCCCTTAAGATTTACATTTATATACCGGTCGGGGGTAACTTGGCTTTAGCTCCGTTGCCGGTTTGAGTCGTCCCTTAAGGTGAGTACTTTTTCCCTTAAGGCAGACCCAATTTCTAGAGTCAATAACCGTTTCTCTTGCACCCAGGATTGCACAAGTACGCAAGGGGAGAGGATACTTCGATTATCAAATCAAGGTTACACAGGGAAAAGTGGGTCTGGTTTTCTGATCACCTAGTTTGCACAGGGTGAGAGCATAATCACCTACCACTTTCAAGCACAATCAATAAGAGTAGACAGATTCATTTTATGTGCACCAAAATCAAATGTGATTTAATCTAAGTGAAGATGTTGCTTCACAACAGACATGGGGTTCGTTTTATCTGCATGATAAAAGGTGTGGTGGCTACCCTAGATTGATTCATTTTAAGCCCAACATAAAAATGAAAGAAATTATGTCTGCGGAAGGCGTCAGACTCAGAATCTCGGTTACAATTCCAGATGTGAAGCTTTGTCTCCCGAATGCGCAGAAACAGAGACCAGAAGCGTAACTCTGTTACATAAATGCGCTAAAACAGAAAACAAATGCACTTCTCTGTTACCCAGATGCGCGAAAACAGAAACTATATGCGCTATTCTAAATGCAGAGATTTTTTTTTAATTTTCTGATACAACTTTAAATGCGCTAAAGTATGTCCTAAATGCGCTAACTAAAATACTAAATGCACTACAGAAAATGACGGATGCGCCACTCTGTTTCCCAGATGCGCCGCATAAATGACCATATGCGCCGAAACAGAGCCTAGATGCGCCAAAATACCTACAAAAGAAAATTTCCTGAATCTTCCAAAACGCGCTGCCGAATGCCAAAAAACCTGTAAGCAAACCTGCAAGAAAAATCTACAAGAAAGAAGTCTAAAATCGGGGCATAGGCCCCACGGTGGGCGCCATTTAATGTGTGTGAAAATTAAGTGCATAAACAAATTAGAACCAGTTCAAACACACCAATAGAACATTATAACAAAAACAGAAATATAAAAGGAATAGAGAAGTGCAAACTCAGTATCCTGTTTCCGTTGTCATCCTATCGTCCTCTATCTTTAGTGTTTTTGTAGATTCCAGCCTTGTGTTCTCAGATTAGTGGCTAGGCTCAACAAACTGTCTTCCTAAAGAACGATATTTTGCTATGATATGAATGCATGATTAAGCTATGATAATGATTTTAGCTAAGAAACTTGAAATAAACATGATGCTATGATAAATGAATACTAAATGAATTAAATGCATAAACTCTACTTAATTGCCTATTATCAATGTTTGGATTCACACAGGTATTTATAGGACTTTCTAAATGATTCTGATTGGCTGTCTCGATTGACGGTTGTGATAATTCCTGGCAGATCAAATGGCTGAAGATAGATGAAATTGAAGGAGAAGATAGAAGAACCCTAGAAACAGATTTTTCTATTTTATTATGAAAGAGGAAAAAGAAGAGAAGATAAGAAAAAAAGAAAGATTAAAAGCTGATAAATAAATGAATTTAAAAATTCAATTATTTATTTGTGGAGGACATTCAGCTTTTCTTAATTAAATAAAAATATTTAATTAAGCTTTTAAAAGCAGAAGAAAGTTTGTGATAAGAAAAGAGCTTTAATCATGTTTTATTGAAAAAAACAGAATATCTCATAATTAAATAAAATATTTAATTATGATATGAGAAGATTGCACAATTAGGTTAAAATACCTAATTTTGATTTGGAAAGAAAACATAAGATATTTTTAATTAAATAAGATTTATTTAATTAAATCACTTTTATGAAATTAATTAAATGAAACATTTAATTAATTAGAAGAAGAATTAAAATAGAAGAAAGGGGAAATATTTAAACTTAATTAAATCAAAAGATTTAATTTAAATTCAAACAGTGATAATTAATTTAAATAAATAGAATGTATTTATTTAATTAATTAAGAGGACATATGAAAATAATTAAATAAAATAAATTTATTTAATTATGGAAGAGAAATAAGATGAATGAACAATATAATTAAATTAATTAAATTTAATCATATGTAGAGGACTTTAGAAAATTAATTAAATAATAAATATTTAATTAATTGCCAGGATTATATACATGACCATTTTTATGCGTATACACGCACGACGTGACTGGATTAGGGTACAAAATTTTCTCTCCCCCCTTTGTATACCTTTCCGGTACACATGGTTGGGATCGTCCCTTGGGGTGATGAAATCCCCAAGCAAGTCCTGCTAAAAATAGGACACTAATCATTTTTGGCTACTCCCCAGGCTCACACAAAGTGTAAGGGGAAAGCTTGAACATTGTAGTGCCCCTTTGGGTGACAAAAAATACTTGCAAACACAACAAATAGTATGTTGACTTCCCCTAATTAGATCTATGTGCCTAGATCAATAAGCAAAAATGCTAAACTAACTAAACTAACAAAGCTGGAAATGATCACTCTACAAGAAAAGTGTTAGTAGTTTGATTTTCATTCTTTGAAAAGTGAGACAAGTTGCAAAAATGTTAGGAAAAAAGGGGACACATTCACCAACATATGACGTTAGGGGGTTAGTACCCCAAAATGATAAGAAACAAAAGCTAGAAATGAAGTTTAAACCCCTGTTTTACCTTGTAGACACCTCTGTTTGGGCAAGTTTTCCCTTGTCTAGGGCAGGTTTTCCCTTATGTAGGGAAGGTTCACCTAATTGAAAAACTGAAGGCAGATTCACTTTGAGGCACATATGGGCAACTCTACAAGGTAGGGTCGCCCCTGTTGAGGGAAGGTTCACCCAAGTTGGGACAGGTTCACCCAACTTAGGGAAGGTTCACCGCTGTGTAGGGCAGGGTCACCCAACAGTGGGCGGGGTTGCCTCTGTTAGCTATGGGGTCACCTCTGTCAGCTACGGGGTTGCAACTTGAACCTGCAAAATGTCAAACAATAGAAAACATAAAAGAAAGGGACCCATTTGTGGGTCCCACTAAGCATTCCAGTAATGTGATCAATGATGTTTCCCTATCCTAAGTGATACAAAACATAATTCAAAAATATGGAAACAACACTAAAACACCTCAATGATTAGCCTAGTTGAACTCAAACAAAACAAAAGATTAAAAATAATTGATTTTACCTTTTTTCAAGTTGATCTTTGGTTGGCCCTTGGATTGTTGATGTTTTGTATGCTCCTTGATGGCAAGAGTGCTAAGAGTGGATGCAAAACAATGAAAATTGAATGGAGATTCAAATGATGAATGTGGGTATTTTGATAGATGTAAGAGATGGCTACAATGCAAGCTTGAAGATGTGCAATAATGGTGGATGAGAGTATGAGAGTTGAATTTTTTGAAGGCTTGAGCTTGTGAATGTGATAATGCATAATGAGAGAATGAAGATAAATCCTCTATATTTAGGGGAGAATTCTCTAGAGAATTCAATGGTCAAGATTGAGCCAACATGGCCAAGATGGAGGGCTATGGTGAGTTGAGGACTCACAAGCCCTCACATCTTTCCATGTGGAAATGAGATGGAAAAAGGACATGGTGAGGTGGAGAGGGTACAAGTGAGGTGGAGGTACTTTCAAGTACCTTGGAAAGGGGAGAAGATTTCCTCAAAAAGGAACTTCTTGTCTCCATGTGGGAAGGATGTTGACATGTGAGGAATTTTAGAATTCCTCACACATCATCATAGGGAAGAGAGAAATGGTTGGAATAATAAATGTGAATTTTAAATTCACATGATTGGGAGTATCTTGTGGATAAGACAAGGTTCCCAAAAAGTAGGACTTTGACCCATGTGAGTGATGTGACTTTTCAATGATCACATGGGGAAGAGGAGAGTCCTTGGAAGGATAAAATAGAATTTAAAATTCTATTAGGAAGGGCATGGGTATAATAAAAAAAATTAATATTCCTTGGGAGATGAGAGAGTTGACTAAGGTACTGATTAGAGTAGCTAATTAGTGATTAGAAGATAGTTAGTGGCTAATGAAGATAGGAGCCAACTTGCAAAGGTTGGAGGATGTGACACATTCTAATCATGGATTAGACATGTGCACATCACTAATGATGGGATTAGGAGGTGGATTAAGATTAAGGAAAAGGTGATGGAAGATGTGACATGTGAGGAATTAAATAAATGTATTAGTTATTTAATTCTTTTGAGGAAAAGAGGAATAAAGGGGAAGGTATTTAATTATTAACTAAATACCTTAGGGATTTAGAAGAATTTAGGGGTATTAATTAAATAATAGTACTATTACTTAATTAATGCAAGTAAGAGGATATTTAGACGAAAAGGGATAAATTTGGAAAAATGTAAGTGTCCAAATTTAGGTGTCTACAACTACATTGCATGAAATCTATTGAGAGTACAACACTGTTGGTTTTGGATCATATTTTTCATTCTTTACAATAAAATTTTCTTTCAAGCAACTCTTTTCTTATGCCTTTTTTAATCAGAATGATAAACTTTCTTAATTCTCAAACAAATCAGCTTTATGGTTTACAATATTGTCCATAGATAATTAGTTTTTGTTTCAATCTTTCATACTTTCTTTATTCTCAAAGAAATTAGTTTTATTGTCTATAGATAATTAACTATTGTTTCAATCTTCGTATATCCTTAAGAAAGATTTGTGCATTTACCTTTCAGATTGTTTCTCAAAAAATTAGAACCCCTTGATTACATCCATATATGGTATAATTAGCTAGTGTTTCAATCTTTCAAACTTTCTTTATTCTCAAAGAAATCAATTTTATTGTCTATAAATAACTAACTATTGTTTCAATCTTCTTATATCCTTAAGAAATATTTGTGCATTTACCTCTCAAATTGTTTATAATAAAATTAGAACCCCTTGCTTACATTTGTATATGGTATAATTAGTTGTTGTTTCAATCTTTCAATCTTTCTTTATTCTCAAAGAAATTTGTTTTATTGTCTATAGATAACTAACTATTGTTTCAATATTCTTATATCCTTAAGAAAGATTTATCCATTTACCTTTCAAATTGTTAAATTTGTATATGGTGAATATTCAATGCATTGTATTGAATTTCATTTTGTATTGAATTTTTTTGATCCTTTGTTAATGCAATTTTTTTATTTCTCATTCTATAGATCCCAAAGATAAATGAAAATTTGTTACAAAAACTATGCTTTACAAAAATCTTAAGTATTAGATCATAATGATATTAATATCCTCTAGGATTTGGATAAAATTGAACTGTCTTGCATATAGTTGTACAATAGTAGCTTTACATGGGCTAGAGACACAATTATTTTCTGACATTGTTCAAGACATTTAGCACTCTTAGTCAAAGTTGGGTTCTGTAATTCTCTTATGATTAAGTACTTGAATTTTCAAAAGAACTGAATCAATTAGTTTTTTCTAAAATATTAACTTTTAGTTTATCATTTTTGTATGGCCCCTTCCTTTTGTGATTTGAGCATGGTGGTTCATAGTTCATACATTATATTCAACCTTTATTTCAAATGTCACTATCATGAAATTCATAGTACTAGAGTAAAAATAGATCCAATGGTGTTTAGAGAAATTAGATTCTTGAGCTCGAAACAAGATTTTTGCACCCTTTCACACAAATATACTAATTTCATGACAAGATTTTTTTCAGGCGTTAAAGGAAGGAAAAGGCTTGAAAACATCGGGGAAAGATTTTTGCAACCTTTTGCACCAATATTTGACAAGATTTTTTCAAGCGTTAAGGAATAAAACATCAAGGAAAGATTTTTGCAACCTTTCACACCAATATATTAATTGCCTGACAATATTTTTTCAGGAAAATCCCTCACACAAATCATCTGGTGACTATATTTATATCTAATTTATTCACCAAAATATAAGCGAATTCCTTGCTTCCTCATTGTTTTCTAGTCAGAATTAATATTCTCTATCATTTGTTAGGTGCTATTTACATTCATTACAATTACTAATAGATTTTTTTCATTGTCTACAAAGGTCAACTAATGTACTAGCAACCTACTGGTGCAAAATACAACAAAATAGCTTCTACACAGTTTATGTAGAAAAACTTTGACAATTATGTGACTTTTCAAGCTTTTATATTGAATTATCAACTTCTTTTGTACTTAATAAGTACATCAGATTTTATACTATAATATTTATGCACTGGAAGCTTCCCATATCAAGCTAGAGTGCCAAAAGTTATGACTTTTCACTTCTCTTGCTATTTTGTAATTAAATTGGTTTTTGTAATTGATTGCAAATGCTATTTCACTTAGCATATGGCACAGCCTACAAGAAACTAACAATAATAAAACTAAAAACATATTCAATCTAACAAAGCATTACACAATTCCAAAATTGGTTTAATAAGCTACATAAATAGACCTGAAAATTCTTACCATAAAGTGTAGTTTTTAATTCTTAATGTGGAAACATCACCCCTAATGCATTACCAAACTCTATTTTATTGCATTTTTACATAGCCTAGCATTGGTTTTTAGCCAACAAGACATATTTTTTATCCTTTGCATTCTCACATGGTTTCCCTTCTTATATATGTGTTTCAAATCTTTACTAACTTTCTTGCTTGTATTGTGTCTCATTTGTATCACTGGTCACACAAATTATACTTTATGTTTTGTTTACCAATCAAAGATATTTTCTTAAAATGTTCCTTTTGTTGCTTGTGCTTAGATTTTGGCATACACACACAAGTTGTTTACATATATTATAGTTGGATATGATTACATGGCACACATGCCAAGATCTTTGTGCATATAGGTTATGCACTTGAAATTGGATCTAAATTTGATGTAGTTTTGAGTAGTTTTATAGTGGTTATAATTGATCTAGAATCCTTTTTTGACTTCATGGAGAAATGTGTTTTAGAATTTTGGTTTTAGATGATTTAAACATAAAACAAGAATTATTATTATCTAATCTAAAATGCAATACATTTCATGATACAAATATCTTTGGGAGTCAAAATGAGCTAGTCCTTTGTGCTGATGATGCATTGTTCAATTCAACTACAAGTCATGTTGGTAACTGTAATTAACTTAAAATAATTTTAAAGGAAATCTCTTAAAGGACTACTTTTGTTTATTCAATTTTTTTTGGTTCTTGCTCGGACCCTCTGTGACTAATGTTTGTACTAAATACTTTTTATGTACTGCTTCTTGAATTCTTTATTTTTTATTTGGCTTCCATATTCTTTTGTGGTGTTTTTTTATTTATTAATTAACTTTTTACCTCTATCTATTTGTTTACTTGAAAACTTAATCAATCTATTATTTCAAGTAGTTTCTATTTGGCTTCCATTATCTTTTGTGATACTTGTTTTCTTTTTATTAGCTTTTGAATCTATCTATTCTATGAAGTCTCCTCATTAATAGTTTCTCTTTAAGCTCAATACCCACCGACAGGAACTCGATGCCATGCGTCACTTGTTTAGCTATATGGAAACATTATTTATAAATTTACTTGTAATGAATATGATTTTTGAAAATTTTATACTGATTTATTCTATCTTTTTAAATGAAGTTTTTTTTCCTCTTAAACAAAATATATTTATCAATTGAAAAATAGTTTTTTTGGATGAATTAATTACTCGAATGTATTTTCATTCAATTACCATGTTACATTTGTAATGTAAAATTTATATATGAATTTTATTTGATTTTTTGTATTCAAATAGTTTTTTGTTTTGTTTTGTTTTTTTTTTTTAATTATTGCTTTTTTTGGTATGTATACATGTAGGATGGCATTTGCCACTACATCAGGCTCAATATTAGCTATTGGAATTTACCCCCTAGAAACAAATACCCCAATTAAAATTATGTCATATGTATAGGAGCGAATTTTCACCCCTTGATCAAATTCCCCTTTCACAAACCCTCACCTTAGAAAATCAAATCCGAAGGAAAAATTTCACATCACCCACCTACCTTCCATTCACCTGGAATTTTTCCTATGTGTCAGTGAGATAATATTTGTTGGGGATGAACCCGCGACATGTAGACATCTGCATGGCGCACTTCCATGCATGATGGATTCTTGCATCTGAAGTTAGCAGAGGCATTACACACTCGATCAGGGTCGAATTGTAACGTCCCTCTTAGACCAACTGACCTGAAAATTCTTTATTCCTTAACATCCCACGTTCAAAAACATTCATTATCACTTCATTTCACTCTCTAGCAATCCTCTAGCCATTCTTTAGACATTCACATTTGATCTCTCAAGCAAATTCTCATTCTCAAGTAGCATTCCAACACTTCATTGTGAGTATTGTAGAAACATTGACACTCCATCAACTCCACATTGCAAGTATGAGGCAACCATAGAAGTATGGGCTTGGAGTCTTGCGAGACCTCCCTTCATCATCATTGCGGCTGTGGTGACTTTTCCAAGTCCATACCTTGCTTTCTCTTTCCATTGGCTAGTGAGCTTTTGGGTGGAGGTGGTAATGCTTCACTCTCCTTCATGATTTGGTAGAGTAGCATAATATTGTTTAGTAGTGTTCATTGCAATATTTCTTTCTACTTTTTTATTGCATATTCTACTTTGTTGATTTCTGGCTGCCCATGGAGGTGGAAACACCAAAGCGGGGGTCTAATTGAGGCAGGCCCCTATACAACCCCTAAAATTTTCCCTCTTTCTTGTGTGTAGGTGAATGTGTGCATGGAGTTAGCTAGTGAACAAGCACTTTTGTGAGATCATCTTCATCACCCTAGCTTTTATCTACTTGCTTTATCATGTTTGTCTCTATTTCTCATACTTCATTATTTTGTTTACCTTGTTAAAATCAACTAGCTAGGTTTTTAGTAATTTTTTAGGTAGTTTTTACTGTACTTTGTGTTTTCTAGTCGTACAAACACTAGTGCACCAAAGAAACACCAGTGCGCTGTGCTATCATCCCAGAACCACGTTGTCATCCTCGAATAGAGAGTTTTCTAAGGTGCAGTACCAACTCCAAAAACTAGCTCACCTAGCCTAAACTTGAACTTTAGATTTGTAGAGAGAAAAAATTACTACATAGTGCTCTTCATTCTCGGTCCTCACCCAAAAACATCCCTTTAGAGTGAGGTAATCCAGGGCAGCCCTCGACTCTTGACTCTCTATAACCTAGAGCCTTGACATGGTTGGTCCCCCTCTCTTACATTCTTGGTGAACCCGAAGTGTGTTGAAAGGTGCAAGACAACTTAGAAGGGGGGTGAATCAATTGTCACCAATCTCAAACACTTATCCACATCACATTCAATTTTTTAATATAAAGTAATTCCAAAACCAATTACAAAGAGGCTCACTGCCAAAGGGCTCATTGTATGGATACAAGGCTCACTTCCTACAGATAGGACTCACTATCCAACAACGAGGCTCACTGCCTATAGATAAAAAAATATAACAAAAAAATCCACCACAACAAATTACACACATCTGTAGCCTTGATCAGAGAATTGCAGACACCGTCATCTCACTAATTTGAGAAGTCTAACACATTAAAGTATTGTTGCCTCAATTCACTTTCATACACTCTTTCTTCTCACACTTGTGGCATTCTTGATCAATTCATAACAACTAAACTTGTCATATATTTATACCATCTTCAACCTTAGAAACTTTCTCCAAGGTCCGCTACACACGCTTCATTTTACAAATTCAAATTAGGTCAACATCTCAACATTCCTACGATGGAAGAGAATGAGAGCCAACCAAACCAACACTTAACCAAGACCCAAAACAACATCTTAGATCAATGACATGCTTCCTCAATTGATACTTATCCTTTGCATGACGTGTAGACACTAGGTCGGCCAATCCTAATGAAAACACCAATGAACTTTGAAGTACACACTTCTGCAACAAGAAGATGACATGTGGACCACATAACACACTTCAAAATTCATTGGAACACATCTCAGATGCCTTCAGATACATCTGTAGAAAATGTAACAACCTTCATACACAAAACACTTCTCACCAGTCCATCCAGACTGCATAGACACACACAATAACACTGAAACACAACTTTTGGAGTACCAAACCATGAACATCTTTTCCAGAACATAGACAACATCATTACAAGCCTTCTACTAGATCTGCAAGAGCTGAAACAAACTAGTAGAGGACTACAAAGCAGATACATTTCTCCCCGTCCATAGAAAAACAACTCTGTCAGACTATTTCACACACTGGTGAACACAACTTTCACTCTTCATCAAACAAGAAGCTATAATCCAACATGTATAACCATGTAGACACCTAAAAATGACCTAGGCCTGCAAGCTTCATTTTTACCACTTTTGTCCTAGCATAATTATGACATTTAATTATGTCCTTGGTCCACATTCGACTATTAATTAAATAATTTATAATTGTTTAATTAATTCATGTCTTTGTATTCTTCATGATTATTAAATAAATAAATTTTATTTATTTATTAAATATGTCATTAATTGTCTAAGTCTTCCCTTAATTAAATAAATTTTAATTTATTTAATTCCCTTTGTCATATATTTCTACGATTATTAAATAAATAAGTTTTATTTATTTATTTAATATGTCACTAACTGTCATAATTAAATGCATTGATTAATTTATTTAATTAATTAATCTTATCTTCTAAATTAAATAATTAAATTTAATTATTTAATTGCCAATTTAATATTCCTCTCATTTTAAATAAATCAATTATTTAAAATGTCATCACAATCTTAATTGTCAGTCTGTTTTGGTAAATAATCTGAAAAAGATTATTTATTGTCTCATAAAATCCATAATTTGAATTAATTTAATTCAAGTTGGTAACTAATCTTCCAAAAATCAAGTAATCAGGCAGATTCTTGATTTTCCAAATCTGCTTTTCAGTTCAACTCTTATCTCTTTGATTTTTTGAATCTCGCAAATTAGACAATCTTTATCTTCTTGATTTTCAAAAAAATTTATTTTCTAATTAATTTGTCTCATTTATTCTCCATCGTCGATCCATTTATCTGAGGTTTTATCTTGACCGTTCAATTAATGAATTTTCCCTAACCCTAATTAGGGATTCTCAGGTTTAATCTGGACCTCTCATTCTAGGTCTTTCTTAGAATTTAATCTCATTCGTCCACTCAAAATTGTGTTTTCTATAAAAGACAATTTTTCTCATAATTTCGGGATCCCGTCATTTTTAATATAGGCATTATAGTCATTTTAGCATTGGTAGTCATTATTTTCATTTATCATATTGTCATAGACATAGGCATAATTTTATCAAATCCTTCAACATTTGCATAAGGCTTTGGCATTATTATAGGTTGCTCAATTTGAAATTTGAGGGCCTCATTGACTTGCTGCAAACTAGGTGTAACAAAGGTGAACCATGGAAGATGAAGATTTTTGGTAGTATTACTCCTTTTATTTCCATTATATTTCCTTTGTGCTTTGTTATTTCATTGGATTTTGATGTTTATTATTTAATAAGCTAACCCATCTAAATTTCCATAGATACATTCGGTGAACCCGACATGAACACAACTTTGTTATTTGCTATTATTTCTGTACGATTTTTTATTTTCTGTCAATTTTGAAGGTACAGGTACGGAGCGACACAATCATTTTTTTTAAAATCGTGACGCATTTGATGCGTCGTGACACATTCGCAAACAGGAAAGCCGCAATCACTCTGTCAAACCACAATCGTAGTCCAAAAAGCTGCAGTTGAAATACAGAGCCGCATTTGATGAACCAAGCGACGCATTTGCTCTATCGTGATGCATTCGCCTGGTAAAGTTTTCTTCTCATTTGCATTCGGATTTTTAAGGTTTTTCTATTCTTTCTATTTTCTTTTAGCATTCTGGTTTATTTTTTGTATTCTACCTAGTAGGGGCTGTCGTGTTACTAATCATGTTTTGTAGTGTGTGGCGGTTACGTTTCATGGGTCCAAGACTGGTGGATAAAATTGCTAACTTGTGGTTTTGCAGCTACACTTGTCAAAGATTCATTTTTCAAACAACGTGTTTGTGATTTCTAGTGTAGAAAACACTTCATTTTGGTTCTTTTAAAATGGATGCGTGTTTGTTTCTATTTGATTGTGTTTGCAAAATGGTAGGTGAGTATGCTCTCACTTGGTGAAAACCTCGTGATCAAAAAACTAGACCCATTTGTATCTGTTATTACCCTGACTTGGTATATCAGAGTATCCTCTCCCCTCACGCTTTCAGGCGATCTTGGGTGTAAGAGAAACAGTTACCAACTCTAGAAATTGGGCCTGCCTGGGGATTTCATCACCCCAACGTGACTCAAACCGGCAATGGAGCTAAAGCCAAGCTACTCCCGACCAGTATATAAATGTAAACCTTAAGGGAAAACCTAAGATTATGCGTGCAGATGTGTCATACGGACAAAGTTGTACTCCCTTAAACCCTGTTGAGCTTAACCTCTTCAAGCTAGAGTGCCACCTTAATGGTGATTAATCTCTTGCCCCATGTATGGCCACTCGAACGGGGGTCCCTAACTAAAAAATTTTGTGTAGTAAGCCAAAATCCTTCAATTTGCTAGCATAGCACCAGTCGGTGTGAAGGCATCCACACTTTTGCAGTTTGTAGTAGAAGTGATTAGCTCGCCATGGGAGTTTCATGGGGGTTGGAAGCTTGGTTGGCCTAAGAAGAGAGTGCACTATAAGGGGGAGCCCGTGCAGCCAAGCTTCTGAATTCACACACTACAGATATGCGGTTGGGGAAACCTGCGTGGAATCTAGCGAATACTATCATGGTCTAACCTAGGATTGTACTTATCTAATGTGTGTTTGGTTACTTTTAAAAACACTGTGCTTGTCAAGTGCTTTATGGAATTATCACATTTACAGCTCCAAACAAAATGCTCAATATCAAATAGATCAAACTTACCATCAAAATGACAAGCAAATCAACTTTACACAAAACTGTGTCGCATTTGTTGAACCACAATCGATTTTATGCGTCGTAATTGCTTTGTTAAACCGCAATTGACATTTAAAACACTGAATCTGTATGCGTCGCGATGCATCTGAACACTGCAGAGCCGCATATGCAAAACTAAGATGCAACTGACTGTCATTGAGTTGCATTTATCAAACTGATTTGCATTTGTCTATTTCCGAGTCGCATTTGACAAACTGAGTCGCATTCGCAAAACCAAGACACAACTGACACCTCAAATGACGCATTTGCTTGTCACTATTTAAAACTTCATACAAGGTTAAATCCGAAGTCTTCATCTTGTCAAAAAAATTTCAAACACTGTTTCCAAGAAGATTCTGTCAAAAATGAAACTTGAAATTGCTCAAAGTCTTGACCATTAGTTTGCATTCACCACCATAGGTTTCATCCTTCATTACTTTAGTTGCATACATTCGACATTAGGTTGTCCCTAGGTTCACATTTTTGCATCTTTAGGATTAGGTAAACCTCAACACAATTTGCAACATCATTGTTTTCGAAACTAGGCTCTTTTGGACTAAGTTATCAACCCCCTTTTTTAGTCATTGTCCTCTTTTGTGAAATTTTCCAACTCAAAAGTCTAGTTAGGAAAATTCACTAGTCATATCGACCTTGTCACCTTGTCATTTTCAACAAAGTCCTCTAGTAACCAAAATCGAAAACAAAGTTTGAACTTAGAAGTGCTTAGGTACCCTTGTCTTAAAATTGCATTTTAGGTTTTCACATTGCATATCCTATTCACAAAAATCCAAAAAAAAAAAACATTCGCCATCCTAGTCGTCATTTGGAATTTAGACCTTGCATAGTGTCATCACTACATTTAGTTGTCATTCCTTTTCATTTGAGAAATCTCATTTATGGTGGAAACTAGACTTCAAAAACAACAAAGACAAATGGCAAATCCCCGACAAGACCCCACATCCACTGTCAACAATCCAACGTATGACCCAAATTGGACCTTTGATGATCCATTTAGCAAAACAAACAATCAACCTCTAATGACGACACCGCACTCATCAAACAGTCCATTTGAACCATTCTTGCGTAAAGATGAGTACGGTCAAATACTCGAAGAAAACTTAGAGGTAGCAGCACAAGACCCAGAGGCCTCTCAATTTGTTGAAACAATGGTCCTTTATGACAGAGATAGATACTTGGCCATACTCTTGAGTCAAGGAGCCAAATTACCCCAAGGATTCAACATTACCACGATACAATCAACACCTCCAGACCCTAATGACAACAACATGCATAACATATCACATAGTGGTAAACCTCCAAACACTACGAGCAATACCTTCTTTGACACCACAACGACAGTACATGCTACCTCCAACATCCCAAACACCTCCAACACAATAAATACTACATCTATTGGAGGATCACAATCAACCACAATGCCCACAACATCCATGACACTATCCCAATCGGCTGGAACCACTCTTGGCTCCTCAACAATATGGGCAAATTACTCCAACCCTCTCTTCACCACTACGATAAATGCCATGGCGGCATCATCAAGTCATAACAACCCCCCCTTGATAGCTACATCTACTACCATGAGTACACCTTCGACATATCCGCTCAGTGGTGTTTCACAAAATCCTTTGGGAGGGGGCAAGGGATGCATTTTCATCCAAGGACAACAACCAAATGTTAACACGACAACATAGTCACATGTCATTGCCTCCCAAGGTACAAATACAAACATTCCCCTTGTGCAAACCCAACAATTTGCACAAGGTGGCCAAGTAACACAACCCATGGCACCATTAATGCATCATAACATTCATGGTCATCACATTCCCAAAATAATGACACACATGGCTGGGGGACACATCCCAACCTACTCATCTAACATTCATACTCACCAACACACACCCAATCATAACTTCCAATATCAACAACACGACAATCTGTAAACGTCCTACATACCACAACAATCCATATCGCCACAATACACCAATATTCACGCACAACAAACGGGACCTTATGGTGTACCTAGCAATAAAACGTACAGAAACACAAATGATCCTGTTATGGATGCCCTCCAAACAAGACTGATGGGGGTAGAAAAAACTATTCAAAACATATACATTTCAGGCCAGAAATTGGAAATATCATATGACCTAAATGTATACCCATTCGACATGAGCATATACATGCCTCCATTTCCTCCGGGATATGTGTCACCAAATTTCACAAAATACAGAGGCAAGACAAACCCCATTGAACATGTTCGCAAATTTTCAACCAATTATATGGACATCGCCTATGAACAAACATATCTTTTCTAAAAGTCTGGCAGGTCAAGCCCTTGAATGGTTTTCCACACAAAAGGATATCCAGACATGGGATGAGCTTAAACGAAAATTTATCAAAAACTATGCGTACAACATCGACATGGACACCTCCATCACTAGCTTGTGCACTCTCACGCAAGAGGATGCTAGAGAGACATTTATCCCATTTTTTCAAAAATGGAGAAGCCTTGCTAGTCGATGTCACATTGACATCCCCGAAAGGGAGAAAGTTGACATGTTTGTCCAAACACTTCTGGGGCCCCTAAAATATGCCTTGCAAATACATTGTTGCACAAACTTCACAGATTTGGTCGAAAAAGGGGTCCAGATTGAGAAAGCCCTTATCGCAAAGGGAGAATTACGATATGGTTCCAAAAACACAAATGTCAATCCAACCACCGACAAGAATAAATACTGGGTAAAAAATAAACATGTTACAAATGACGGTGTGGTTGACGCCAAGACTGCAAACATTGTGGGTCTTGTACTGGCCCTAAAAGGGGTTCAACAACAACATTGTTGTGTAGTTTTGCACACATGCCCCACTAAAAGTAGGGACCCTCTTTTTGCTCTGGCTTTTGGTGTCTTTTGGCCCCTTAATTTTATTGATTTGGTTGCCTTTGGAGGTTCTTAGATGTTCATCTTGCTTGCCCAAGTGATTTCCCTAGGTTGCACTTTGAAAAAACTAAGTTCTGAGCAAAATCTGAGTTTTTACCCCAATCCGGGATTTTTCGGTCTGTTCGGATTTTTCTGGATTCTACTCAAAGTCTGGCTTTGTGCAAAAATCCGGGTTTCTAGTCCAGTCCGAGATTTTTCGCTTCATCTAGATTTTCCCGATTTCCATGAAAATTCCGGATCCGAGCGAAGTCCGGGTTTTTGCCTGTGTTCGGGATTTTCCGCCCAACCCGAATTTCTTCAGTTTTATGAAATGTGCCAAAGTCTGGAATTTTATGCCATCTACAGAAATCCGGTCCACCTAGATTTTTCTGGATTTTCTGCCAGGCTTTGTGCAAATTGAAATACTGGATTAAATTGATGAATTTGATGATAAATGCTCAACACCCCATGCTTAATTTGATATATTACACGATGTTACACGCATTCTTAGTTTGTTTTGATGATCTATTGTTGAAATTTTTGCCTTATTTAATAAAATCCTCTTGGCCTGGAATTTCCCGGATTTTTGCTTTGGTCTGGTTTTCTGAAATGGAAATTTTTTCGAAAATAATTATTTTTTCCAAAAGTGGAAATTTTTTAAAATGATCCTGAAAATGAAAATTTCTTGAGATAAAAAATTGAAAATAAAAAATTTCCAAAAAATAGAAAAAATTCTGAAAATGATGATATCTATTTTTCAAGACTAAGCAAATATTAAAAGGGGGACTTGCATATGGATTCGTGCCAAAAGAGGGAAATCTGGAAATGTTCAATTTAAATTTTCAAAGTGGGGCCTACATAGGAATCCATGCCAAAACTGTCTACAGTTGGAGGACTTTCTGGAAGACACGTGAATTTGATCTTGTTGGAGATCATAGGCCGACATGGATAATATTCATGCATTTAATGCAAATCTTGTTCTATTTTGAAATTCTCCTGGCCGACCTGTTTTGAGGCCTATTATTATTGTAAAATTTAATTAGGCTGACCTATTTTGAGGCCAGTTATTGTTGTAAAATCTAATTAGGCCAACATGTTTGGGGGTTCTCTATAAATGGAATTTGTGCCTCATTTGTAAGGAGAGGGAAAGATTAGGAGAAGATTTGATAGAGAGCGAATTTAACAGTAGAGCAGAGGTAGAAGTTAGTCAATTTATGAGCAAGTGATGTAATAGAACACGAGAATTGTTGCTGAAATTTGGTGATTCAATACAATTGTAGAGATTGTGATTCTCTGGTGATCTCTTTTGTGTTGACTTATCTTGCATGGTTCTTATGGTTCTATCTTTCAAATTGCTCAAGGTTGTTAGATTTAGATTTAAATCTGATTCAATGATGTTTATGATTTAATGTTTGAAGTGTTTGCAGCAATCCCTAGTCCACACTTTTTGCAACTAGCTGATTGTTAGTTGCTTTGCAAAGTTAGCCTGGAACTTTATATTCATTGTGTTTGGTTCAATTGTGGAGATTTATTCATTTCAACTGCAATTGGGCTGTCTTGGGTGAATGTTGATAATCTGAAAATCTTTAAAACCTTAGAAGATTGCACTATTTCTGTAAGATTGTAGATTTATCTTGATCAAGCAGAGATTGGTTTCGTTGGGATTGGTCCATTTCAAGGATTTTATCATTTGCATTGTTAATCTTAGGAGTTAGAATATAATAGAATCTCTCTAAACTCTTATCTCTTTTGCTGTTTATTTTGAATCCGGGTTAGTTTTAGGGTTGAAAGCATCACCATATTGTTGCATCTGATAAAAATTCACTTCCAACATTGTTCATTTGTAAGGCCCCTTGTGATTACCAGCATTTTCACATATTATCTGAGTTGTTTATGCATTGTCATGACCTGACACCCGAGAGACCTTGGGGTGATTTTCAGCAATTTATTGTTGAAGATTATCTTTCAAGAGAGAGAATATCATTCTCTGTCTGAGTTGTTGCTATGCAGAAAACACCATGAACAAACACCAACCAACGACATCGACACCCTCTCCTAATGTCCCATTCAATAATCATAATAGTCAAAATAACTAGGGACAATACCGTCAAACAAGACAATTTCCTAAAGGTCGTACATACACTTCTTTGGGTGAACCCATTGAAGAAGTCCTTAAGAAATGTCTCCAGAATGGGGTCATTACACTCCAAGAACCAAAACCATATGACCCAGGACAATTCAAACCAGCATGGTGGAATGACAATGCATTTGTGAATACCATCGAGGAAAAGGACATACAACCTCTAACTGTCGACAATTGAAAAACCTAATACAAGACCTTATCGAAAGTCGCGTCATTGAAGTAGGTGGATCTCAATTTTCCTCCAATTCAGATCATACTATCCATAAGAATCCATTGCAGGACCATGGTTCTCATAAGGCTTCCATGTCAGGTCCACAGATGCACAATAATCAAGCTAACTTTTCCCAAGTCAAGTACGACTATTCTAGTGGACCTACTATAAACAATGTCTGAACTGACAATGAATACATCAATACCATTACGGTTAGGAGAGCACCCCAATGTAACACTACTACTCACAATGGCAAGGTCACTATAGCTGGTCCAACTCCTACTAGACAAGCCAAAATCACCATACCGGGCCCATCTGCTAAACAGTCACAACCTGTCCCGACCATAAAGCAGTGGAAACCCAAAAGTCAGTTCAACCTCATTGACCAGCTAGGAAAGACTCCCGAACAAATCTCTATACTTGAGCTGCTTTGCATATCTCCCACACACAAAGAAATCCTTGATAAAACCTTGCTTGAGTCGTCGGTTCCCAAGGACATCGATGTTAATCAATTTGAAACCATGGTGGGATATCTCACTACGCCTCACCACGTCACCTTCTCGGATTAAGATTACTCATCACCTAAAACCAACCACAATGATGCATTGCACATAGAAACTTTTGTCCACAAGCACAAAGTTAGACGGGTTTTAGTAGATGGCGGAGTAGGATTGAATATATGCTCCCTCAAACTGGTTAAGGCTCTAGGGTTTTCTAATATGTGCATAGACCCAACGAAGAGTATAGTGATCAAAGCATACGATGACGAGGAATGCTCTTCATGGGGCGTTATCTCTCTCCCAATCAGAGTGGGACCGGTCATTGTGGACACAACTTGCCAGGTCCTAGATTTGGAACTACCATATAACATCTTACTAGGCTGTCCATGGATTCATGCCTTAAAAGCCATTCCATCCACATACCACCAATGCCTAAAGTTTCCATTTGACGACACAAAAATAACCATATATGGAGACCCCGACCCTTTCCAATATTGTACAAACCTAAGGGGCATTTCTGAAAACCGAGTGCCTATTAACCGAGAAGCACATGGCTCCTTGTCATCCAAATATGCTGACCCATCCACACTCATGCCATCTTCCACATCCACTCCATCCACGTCTTCTACCATACCACCACCTTCCACTGGCCCTAAGACTGAATCCACTGTCAAAATACAGGACCTTGTCTATGGAGAATTCAAATTGCACACAACATACAACATAACAACAATGCCCAGATCTCCAAAGGACTATGGTCTGCCATGTTTCAGAATGGAACCTCAGGAAACTTTCAAAGTTCCACTGAAAATAGTTTTCATCAAGTGGGGAGACATGAGTAAGGAAGACCTTATTGACATTACAGGATGGATCTATAAGGATACTGTCACACTACCCCCATTACCAGTTCAAAAGTATGGCAAGGGTTTTGACATCATGAAGGCTAAAGGCTACAATGGTACTAGTGGCCTAGGAAGAAATAAAACTGGCCGAAGGGAACCCATAAAAACTTTTCAAACTCTGAAGTATCTTGGATTAGGGTTTGGATCACCTGACAACGACGATCAATGTACCTTTGGACTTTCAAGTGAGCGAGTACATGCTTTGGATAGTGTCGAGACTACTAGGGAAACCCTCACCGAAACTGATTCCCAAGAGTGGGAATTTGGCTCAGAACGATCCCTAAGTGACTGTTGTCTTGATGATTTGTTTGTTGAACTAGGGGAACTGACCTCTGAACAACAGCTTTGGAAAACATTCAAAATTGAATAGGCACCAAACAGTCAAAGTCCCATTGCCACTTCCCATGACGTACAACACCCATCATCTGAACCCCCTCAGTCCAATCCATCTGAAGTATCAGACGACATTGACAATCAGGGCTCTAAAACCTTCACCCCTTATTTTGACAACGAATATGACACTAGTGAAGGAGAATATTGGATAGAGTCCGATGTCGAGTTGGATGATGATAATCTCATCTACAACATCACTGAATACATTTGCATACTATCTACATCCTCACCCCAATTCACCAACATCGACGATGGCATTTCCCTAGTTTGCCCTGAGCTAGTCGATTGGGACCAACAAGGACCGCCAGTAATAGATAAATTTCAAAATGATGAGGCAATTGCTGAATTTATGGGATTACGAGAAGGAATACCTAGTGGGGACCACAAATCAGGCTTTGCCATTGATTTAGACTGCACGACATACTTCGGCGAGACTGCTCCGTCCTCTAGTCACAAAAGTAAAAATAAGAATAAAACAAAAAGTGAAACATCTCTAGGTGAAAACCAAAAGGCACCTCTTGACAATAAAATAGTAAAAATAAAGGACGTATCTATGGGTGAAAACCTCTCTGAGGCGCCCAAAGATGGAGGACTGGACTTTCTCCCCATGCAACAGGAAAAATTGGCTATGCTTATCGAAGACACAATAGAGGATAACATATCAACTATAGAAGATCCCAAGATGGTCCTTTTTGCTGCATCATTAACTAAAGATGAGAGATCAAAATTTCATAAATTCTTTGCAGAGCAAAAAATAAACTTTGCATGGTCATATGTTGACATGCCAGGATTGGACCCAGAACTAGTTCTGCACCATCTCCTGCTATTACCTAATGCTAAACCGGTCAAGCATAAGTTGCGCAAAATGCACCCTCAAGTTGCTCTATTGGTCAAGGCCAAGTTAAAGAAATTACTAGACGCCGGATTCATACAGTCTATTGATTACGCTGAATGGATTTCTAACTTGGTGCTGGTGACAAAGCCAAATGGGCTGATCCGCGTATGTACAAACTTTCGAGACCTAAATAAAGCATGCCCGAAGGATGACTTTCCTTTGCCAAACATTGACATCATAGTTGATCTTACCGCAGGATATGAGATGCTATCCCTGATGGATGGTTTCTCTGGCTATAATCAGATTCGCATTGCTCCTGAAGACCAGCACAAAACAACATTTACTTGCCCATGGGGTACATATTGTTGGAATGTCATGTCATTCGGTCTCAAAAATGCAGGTGCCACATACCAAAGGGCTATGACCACAATATTCCATGACATGATGCACAAAAAAATGGAAGATTATGTAGATGACCTATTGGCCAAATCATAAACCAGGAAAGATCATCTGAAGGTACTCGACACAATTTTCAAGAGACTTGAAGAGTACAAAGTCTGGCTAAATCCTAAGAAGTGTGTTTTCGGGGTCACATCAGGAAAACTCCTGGGATACATAGTTTCTCGAAGAGGAATAGAGGTTGATCCAGCAAAGGTCAAAGCCATCATAGACATGCCTCCACCCAGAGGAATCAGTGAACTCAGAACTTTACAAGGCAGAGTACAATCTATTTGGCGTTTCATAGCCCAATTGGCAGATAAGTGTCACCCATTCCAATATCTATTGCGCAAGGGTATCCCCTTTGTATGGTCAAATAAATGTCAAAAATCCTTTCAGCAAATCAAAGATTACTTACTGTCAACACCAGTCCTCATGCCTCCAATTCATGGAAGGCCATTGATACTCTACATCTCAACTACTAGTTCAGCACTAGGGGCATTACTGGCACAAAATGATCATGAAGGGAAAGAACGAGCCATCTATTACATCAGTTGCACACTAATAGGGTATGAGTTGAACTATACACACATTGAACGTGCATGCCTTACTGTTGTCTTTGCATCCCAGAAATTAAGACACTATATGCTCAGTCACCAGACACAGCTGGTTGCCAAGATTGATCCACTGAAATACCTCTTAAGTCAAGTGGCATTAATAGGCCAGTTGGCAAAATGGGTTATGATACTAAGTGAGTATGACATACAATATGTCAAGCATAAGGCAATAAAATGATAGGTAATAGCAGATCGACTGGCAGATGCACCGATTCAAGTCACTCATCCACTAGTAACTAATTTTCTTGATGAGTCCATTTTTCATGTGGAACTAGCAGTACCATGGAAGCTATATTTTGATGGGTCTCATACTAATCATGGCTCAGGTGCTGGAATCTTGTTTATCACACCACAAGGGGATTCAATTCCTAAGGCATTCTGGATCACTTTCCCTTGTACAAATAACATTGCTAAATATGAAGTACTAGTCACAAGTCTCAAAATGGCAATTAAATGGAAAATCCAAATGTTGCATGTATTCGGGGATTCCCAGCTTGTTATCAACCAAGTGAATGATGACTATGAAACAAAGGATGAGAAGTTGCTTCCCTACAAGAGGATGGTGGATAGTTTCCTGACATACTTCCAATTGATTTCATTTGAACAAATCCCCAGGATACAGAATAAGGCAGCTGATGCAATGGTTACTATTGGTTCTCTCTTGGATATCCCTCAAAATGTGTCACAATTTGAGTTCTTAATAGAACAACTTTTAATCCCAGCATATGATATCCTAGAATCAGAAATGGTTTGTGAACTTGTTGGTCCCAACTCTCCCTGGTATCAGGACATTTATGACTACCTAAAATCTCAAACCCTTCCACTGAACCTGTCCAATAACCAAAGGAGGTCCTTCATCCAAAAATCTGCAAAGTATGCCATCGTTAGTGACACCCTGTACTACCGTAGTTTTGATGACACCCTCCTTAGATATCTTGACACTAACGAAGTGCGTACGACCTTACACAAAGTGCACGATGGTATATACGAATCTCATTCGAGCGATCCTACTCTAGCTAAGAAAGTAACGAGACTTGGATATTATTGGCCAACAATTGAAAATGATGTAATTGAATATGTGAGGACTTGTCACCAATGTAAGATTCATAGCGACTTGATCCATGCTCCAGCACAGGAACTTTGACCAATCACTTCTCCTTGGCCCTTCGCTCAATGGGGACTCGACCTCATGGGTAAAATTCATCCAACCTCCTCCAACGGCCACAAATTCATTATCATCGCCACTGAGTATTTTACGAAGTGGATTGAAGCCATCCCATTAACATACATTATCGGAAAACAAATATCGAAGTTCATCCTTAACTACATCATTTTCTGGTATGGCCTTCCGCAACCCATCATCACTGACAACAAACGTCCGTTTAAAAACCAAGACGTTCAGGAGTTATGTGAGAAATTTCACATTCAACACCTTTTTCATCTCCCTACTACCCATAAGGAAACGGTCAAGCTGAGGTGTCCAATAAAACCATTGTCAAAATCCTCAAAAAGACTGTCAATGACGCTGGCCATGATTGGCACATACAACTCAACCCTACTCTGTGGGCTTACCGTACTAGCATTTGTATGCCTATAGGGGCCACTCCATTTGCCCTAGTCTTTGGTGCTGAGGCCATCTTACCCATTGAGGTCAAAATTCTTTCGTTACGAGTCTCCCTAAAGGGTCTAACTAATGAAGAGGAGTATCGACAATCACACTTGCACGAGCTAGAAATGCTGGAAGAACGAAGGAAAAGTTCACTGAACCATCTCCAAGCTTATCAGAACCGTCTTTGTCATAGCTACAATAAGAAGGTTATGGTCAGATAGTTTGACATTGGTGACCTAGTTCTCATGCAAAACCCTAAGAACCAAGCCGATAGAGAAAAGTCGAGAAAGTTTGAACCAAACTGGTTGGGTCCCTACATTATCATATCTTCTTTCGGTTCTGGAGCTTATCAGCTGGCCACACCAGATGGAGAACAACTATCAGAGCCCATCAACAGTTTACATCTTTGAAGGTTCTACGCATAACATCAGAGGATCGAGTTGAAAAACCACAAAATACAAAAAAATTGAAAAATGATAAAAAAACTATTGCCTTGATGAAAACCTGGCAAACAGGCGTCTTGGTGACACCAAAAAAAAATAAAAATTCAAGCAAATAGTAAAGAGAAAAATGATTTGTTCAATAGTGAAAACCTGGCAAACAGGCGCTTTGGACAAGTACCATGGTGAAAATCTGGCAAATAGGCGCCATGTGTAGTCAATCATTGCTCTACCATCTACTGTCACTTTGTCTGCCTTGGCTTAAGATGAAAGGTATTATCGCCATCATTATGATCGCTACCACATTCTACCCTACCTATCATAGTGGATAAATGATTGACATAAAGTCATGACGACTGTCCATCTAGTAAACTAGCAACATCCCATCCGTGTTCCTTAAAAATGGCTAAGTCTTGAATCTGACTAGGGGTAAAATTTTTATCATGAAACTGTAGTGGATGTCGCACATGATCTTGGAAATTGGAAAAAGGTCCTAAAAAAAGACAAAAACATAGCAAAAAGGTCCTGAAAAAAGACAAAAACATCACAAAAAGGTCTTGAAAAAAGACAAAAACATCACAAAAAGTCCTAAAAAAGACAAAAACATCGTAAAAAGTTCTGAAAAAAGACAAAAACATCACAAAAAGTTATGAAAAAATACAAAATAAATCGCAAAAAGTCCTGAAAAAAGTCAAAAACATTGTAAAAAGTCCTAAAAAAAGACAAACATCATAAAATGTCCTGAAGAAAGACCTCAAAATTATAAAATGTCCTGAAGAAAACCACAAACAAAACATCAAACTACTTGAGGAGTGCAAACACATAGTCATCTCTTGCCATAGTCAGTCATATCAATCAGTCTTTGTCATTTGTCCAAACTGTGTTGTCTCTGCGCATTTGCTACATAGGCAAGACTCATATTTGAGTCCCTAAGACATTAGGTCAGTCCATTTAGGTTTGTCAGAATAAAATCATGATTCAAACTTATGTTCTTTGGACAAATTCATTGGTCGTGTCGAACTACGAGGTCTCTGAGTGTATGACGTAGGCAAGGCCATCTATCGATGAGCCCCCAAGGCTGCACTAGGTCAGTCCATTAGGGTTCATGACACTACACTGACACACACGTTAGAATATTTTTGAGACAAAGCGAATCATTCCCAAATGGGTAAACTCCTAAAACAAAGTAAAACAATCATTTCTTCAGCATGACAATCTCATCAACAGGTCAATCATATCATCATGATGAAATTGACATATAGTCAACATAGGTCAAACTTAGCCAAATGGCAGTCAAACTTGGTTAAAACAAGTCAAATCATCATAACCTGTCAAAATGTCAAATCTTGGTTAATCTTCAGTTGTGTCCTTCTGAAAGATAACCTCTGTCAATTCATGCCTTAGGAGGTGTCCTTCCTTGGCATTGTCACTGTCATTCAACATTTTGAGGGATCCTCTCGACATCTAAGGATCATTCCTCTCGGCATCATTTTTTTTCTTCAGATGTGTCTTTCTAAAGAACCAGCTTTGTCATCTATGCCTTAGGATGTGTCCTTCCTAGGCATCATCATCATCACCATCACATGGCATTTGGAGATTAATTCTCTTGGCATTTATATTATTCAGGATGTGTCCTTCCTAAATTTGAAAAATTTGGATATTTGTCGTTTGACCAGCATCAAAGCTTTAATACTCGAACATCTCATCATCATTAAACCTGACATCTTAACATCAGAACAATGGATATCCAGATGCACTTGGCAAACACTTGACAATTGTCTTTTAGTTTTTATCATGATATTAGTCTTTCAGCGAGATCCCACTAAGTAGGATTTAGAGAAGCAACAACATATCATGACGATTGACACGCATGAATACTAGTTTCTCAGGGAGGTCCTGACTAGAAAAACAATGACATATCATGGTAAGGGCTTTATTTTTGTATTTTGACAATCATGCCGCTAGTTTCTTAAGGATGTCCTGGAAACAGGATTTAGAGAAGCAATGACGTTTCATGATTTGTCCTTGTCCTTTTCTGCTTGTGGTTGATTATGACAAAAAGACTGGGGCAATCACGCTCTTAGTATAAGTCATGATCATCCTTGTATGTGACTGCTTGGCTTACGTGATGGTATGACCTTGCACACCTTGATCTATGTCATATCATGGTGTTTCTTGGCCATTACGATAGTCTGCCCAATGATGATTAAGAGCAATAATTATTAAGGTCCTACAGTAAAGCTTTGAAGGATTTGGTGTAGGAATTAACATGCATTTTCATCGGTCTAGTCATCTTCTCTTCTTTGATCTGGTCATCTTCTGTCATCAGTCTCGTCGTCTTCTCTCGTCCATCTCACAATGATATCCTGTGACATCCAAAAACATAAGTGCATACATGATCATATAAACATTGCATTATGTCCATACATACAACATCCATAGTATCAAATCATATACATAATCACAAACATTGCATTAAAATAATCATCAACATTGCATCTTTTACTAATGTACATTATGCACATCATTATCATTATCATCTCATATAAATAAACATTGCATCCTCATGGCATTAACATCACAAATAAGCATCATAGGACATACATGGCATCATAAATCAACATCATACATCATACATATCATAATACATTAAATCAAAGAACATCACATAACACATGTAGGCTGCATCAAAACTGCATCATCATATAGTATCATCTCAAAAATGTACAATGTCACAGGATAAAGTCATGGGATATCCCAAAAATGGAGCTCGTAGGCTCAATAATATACATAGTGTGTCATAATAACAAAATGCCCCTAGGGTAGACTCTCATCATCCCCTTGAGGCGAAGAATGTGGAGGTAGAAGCTCTGTCACTGGCACTGAAACGATAGGTGGACCTATCACAACCTCTGCCTGTGCCACTAGTGGAACTGCGAATGAAGGTGTCATCTCCATGGTAATGAACATCTGTGAGGTCACTGCTGCTGGACTCTGAGAAATAGATGGATCTATCACTAGTGGTTGTACCTGTACCGACCTCTGCACTGAACCAGACGACCCATGACTGTGACCTGAATGGTGACTCAGGGTGTGTCGGCGTGACTGATGTGACCTGTGCCCTGATGTGTGCCCGGTCGAGGTAGAACCTCTGACACTGGTATGACTCCTATTGCCACTAGCACTGCCTGATCGGTGGCCACTACCTGTCCTCGACTGTGACCGAGATAAAGTAGGATCCTGTCGCTCTGGTGGCACTGTCTACTCATACAAGGTCCAGTACTGCCCCAATCTCATGCTCACCCTGGCTAGCTCACGAGCCATGTCTCCTATAGGCCATGTGCATAATGCTACAAACTGTGTGCACCACTAAGCAGCGTCCTGCTGGCGGATCACTGCCTAATCCCGCTCTACTTGGGCTAGCTCCAGCGCTGACTGCAATGACCTGACCTGCACCATGCTGTCATCCAATCTCTGCTGTAGATCGACCACCCTCTGATCTGCCGTGGCATCCTGGGGCAATCCTGAGGAGGATGGTATCTCCTCCTCTCCCTCCACCATCCACCATCTAAGGAGTCTCTCGGCCTCATCCATAGAATCGTCCTCATCATCGTCATCATCACCCACCTCCTCCTCTTGTCCTCCAACCTCCACCTCCACATCCTCATGCCTCTCCTCCTCCACCTCCTCCTCCTATCCTCCCACCTCCTTGTCGACGATTTCGATTTTGATTTGATCTGAAACAAAGATGAGCCGATGATTGATCGAAGATCGCCGGAGCCTGACGCCTGATCCAGACGGAAGCGGGCGGGTTGATGAGTCGCATCCTCGCCCGTTTTGTTCTCCTCGCCATTTCCACCTCGTTTATCCTTCCTTCGCCGCTTCGCCACCGCTTTCTACCTCTCGCTCGCCCTCGCGACAATGGCACCGGATCGGCTTGCCCATTGCTGGCCTACCGATCTCGCCATCGGCACTAGTTCGCGAGCGCTTTACCATAACTGCGTAGTCCATCATCCTGACGTTGTTTCCGCTTCCAACCTTGTGCCTAGCCTGCCAATTCGCTTCGCTTACAATGTTATTGATGGCTGCCCTATGTATACTTTGATGGTCGACATTTGCCATCCCTTTTCGTTTTCGACCGCTTTTGCTGACATCGGTAGCCATTCGCCAATCAACGGCCCCCACTTCTATCCTCGGGCTAATCAAATATCTGAACTGTCTGCACAGACTCAAGTGTTCATCCTCGTCATCCCACTATCCACAGTCTTGGTACGGTCTCCAAATAAAAGATATCATCGTGTCGATACGATGCTGCCACCAACCTGTCTCACCCATATGAGTTTGCTATAACACACCGGCATAGTAATAAGCATAAGGCATACCATCAACCAACTGTGGTCTGTCAATGGGAGGTTAGAATATGGATATGTGCTCCCAGGCCCATATCATCATCAGTGTAGTCCCACATGAGATGCTCTCTCCTCTCCTATAAGCAACATCGTGCAACTGGTGGTAGAGTGTCCCAAGTAAGCAAGGACCCCAAGCATAAACGGTCCTATCTCACCTCATGCCCACTAGGACATCTCCCCAGCCAATAGGGAATCCATGTCCTCGCCGGTCGGGAACCAAAATACTTGCAATCAGAGTCGGAAGGAATGCATCAAAATGACCATAATGCTCTACCTAGAACTCCCACTTGATCTCATAACCCTGGATGCCTAGTCCAGCACCCTGATCTTGATAGTAGGCACGAAAGGTCTGCTCGCCATGTCGAGGGTCGTAGACGATCCGCTCCCCGCGAATCGGCACTCACAAAATACGTTAGACATCCTCTAAAGTAATGGTGGCCTCACCTGTCAGAAGGTGGAAGGAACAGGTCTCTGAATGCCACCACTCACACAGCGCCGTTAGTAGTCCCCTGTTTGCCCGAATGGTGGGCATGAAAGCAACATAGAATAATCCTACTCGCATCAATCATCGCCGCTCTTACGGGCTCAACTGGTCAACAAACCGAAACGTCGTCGGTCTACTCTCGCAGGTATAAATCGGGGCAAGCTGCCTCTACAAAACATCAAGCAAGTCATCAGAACACTTTGAGCAAATTGGTTAATATTATCAAAATGCATCTAAGGTTATGCAAACATCAAAACAAGCTCTAGACAAGTGAAAGGAAAATGCGTCGCAGTAAAGCAATTGCATCTCAAAAAGTTAAATGTGTCGTTTTGTACATCAAATGCAATCCAACATCACAGATGCATCGTTTGATTCCTCAAATGGGTCGTATTATCACACTTGCATCAAGAAATTTGACAATTGCGTCACAATAAGGCGAATGCGTCGCACCATAACAATTGCATCGGTCAAAACAGCGAATGCATTGCAACTTTGCGATTGCGGCATTCCACCAGTCAAATGTGACTCGATAAGTCACATGCATCGCACTATGTGTCAAATGCGGCGCAAACCACCGCTCTACCCTAATTTATTTTCACACTTGCGTCGTGACGTATCAAATGCGTCGAACGTGAAATCGAATGCCTCGAACACGAATGCATATGCGTTGCGGCACATTCGTTGTTCGCCCTAGAAACTAAAATTTGACACGCAAAACGAAAAAATTACAAAGAGGGACAAGGGTACGTACCGCTAGCTCTGAGCCCTCTAGCCGTCTAAAGGTCCGGATGATCTCACCGCAGTGCTTTGTCACTAGAATCACCATCCTCGCTGCACTCCTTTTTGCTCTGGGCTCTTGAAATATGCAAAGTAAATAGTAGAAAGGAATTGACTTTTACCCCTTTATCAACCTATTTATAAGGTCAAAATGACATTTTTCAAACAAGGTTAATACTGGAAGGTCATTTGACCAAGTGTGACCACCTCATGGGCTGTCCTAAACATGTCTGAATCCAAAACCAACTGTGCCATTGTTTTTCTGTGCACCCAGTTGACTTATCAGGATCATTTTCAAATTTTTCTGGCGCTGGCTCAAAATTGGAAAATCCAATGAAATAAAAAAGCACAAAGGAAATATAATGAAAATAAAATGAGTAATACTACCAGAAATCTTCATCTTCCATGGTTCACCTTTGTTACACCTTCTAGTTTGCAGCAAGTCAATGAGGCCCTCAAATTTCAAATTGAGTAACCTATAATAATGCCAAAGAAATATGCAAATGTTGAAGGATTTGATAAAATTATGCCTATGTCTATGACAATATGATAAATGAAAATAATGACTACCAATGCTAAAATGACTATAATGCCTATATTAAAAATGACGGGATCCCGAAATTATGAGAAAAATTGTCTTTTATAGAAAACACAATTTTGAGTGGACGGATGAGATTAAATTCTAAGAAAGACCTAGAATGAGAGGTCCAGATTAAACCTGAGAATCCCTAATTAGGGTTAGAGAAAATTAATTAATCGAATGGTCAAGATAAAACCTCAGATAAATGGATCGACGGTGGAGAATAAATGAGACAAATTAATTAGAAAATAAAGATTTTCGAAAATCAAGAAAAAGATTGTCTGATTTGCGAGATTCGAAAAATCAAAGAGATAAGAGTTGAACTAAAAAACAGATTTGGAAAATCAAGAATCTGCTCGATTACTTGATTTTTGGAAGATTAGTTACCAACTTGAATTCAATTAATTCAAATTATGGATTTTATGAGACAATAAATAATCTTTTTTAGATTATTTACCAAAACAGACTGACAATTAAGATTGGATGACATTTAAAATAATTGATTTATTTAAAATGAGAGGAATATTAAATTGACAATTAAATAATTAAATTTAATTATTTAATTTAGAAGATAAGATTAATTAATTAAATAAATTAATCAATTCATTTAATTATGACAGTTAGTGACATATTAAATAAATAAATAAAACTTATTTATTTAATAATCAGAAGAAATATATGACAAAGGGGAATTAAATAAATTAAGAAATTTATTTAATTAAGGGAAGACTTAGACAATTAATGACGTATTTAATAAATAAATAAAATTTATTTATTTAATAATTATGAAGAATACAAAGACATGAATTAATTAAACAATTATAAATTATTTAATTAATAGTCTAATGTGGACCAAGGACATAATTAAATGTCATAATTATGCTAGGACGAAAGTGGTAAAAATGAAGCTTGCAGGCCTAGGTCATTTTTAGGTGTCTACATTTTTCCCCTCTTTGTCATAATGTAGCATGTCGCATTGTGACAAAGAAAATAAGCTCTGAATGCCACCGCTCACACAACGCCGTCAGCAGTCCCCTGTTCACCCAAATGGCGGGCATGAAAGCAACATAGAATAATCCTAATCGCATCAATCGTTGCCGCTCTCACGGGCTCAACTGGTCAGCAAACTGAAACGTCATCGGTCTGCTCTCGCAGGTATAAATTGGGGCAAGCTGCCTCTGCAAAACGTCAAGCAAGTCGTCAGAACACTTTGAGCAAATTGGTTAATATTATCAAAATGCATCTAATGTTACACAAACATCAAAACAAGCTTTAGACAAGTGAAAGGAAAATGCGTTGCAGTAAAGCAATTGCGTCTCAAAAAGTCAAATGCGTCGTTCCATACATCAAATGCAATCCAACATCGCAGATGCGTTGTTTGATTCCTTAAATGCGTCGTATTATAACACTTGCATCAAGAAATTTGACAATTGCGTCACAACAAGGTGAATGCGTCACACCATAACAATTGCGTCTGTCAAAACAGCGAATGTGTTGCAACTTCATGATTGCGGCATTCCAGCAGTCAAATGTGACTCGATAAGTCACATGTGTCACACTATGTGTTAAATGCGGTGCAAACCGCCGCTCTACCCTAATTTGTTTTCGCACTTGCGTCGCGACGCATCAAATGCATCGAACGCGAAATCAAATGCGTTGAATGCGAACGCATATGCGTCGTGGCACATTCGTTGTTCGCCCTAGAAACTAAAATTTGACATGCAAAAATGAAAAAATTACAAAGAAGGACAAGGGTATGTACCGCTGGCTCTGAGCCCTCTGGCCGTCTGAAGGTCCGGACGATCTCACTGCGGTGCTCTGTCACTGGAATCACCATCTTCGCTGCGCTCCTTTTTGCTCTGGGCTCTTGAAATATGCAAAGTAAATAGTAGAAATGAATTGACTTTTACTCCTTTGTCAACCTATTTATAAGGTCAAAATGACATTTTTCAAACAAGGTTAATACTGGAAGGTCATTTGACCAAGTGTGACCACCTCGTGGGCTGTCCTAAACATGTCTGAATCCAAAACCAACTGTGCCATTATTTTTTTGGGCACCTAGTTGACTTATCGAGATCCTTTTCAAATTTTTCTGGCGCTGGCTCAAAATTGAAAAAATTTCCCGAGGGGGCAATGATACTCTGTACCTTCACTGGGGCATATTTTTGACTTATTTTCTTTGTCACAATGCGACATGCTACATTATGACAAAGAGGGGCAAAATGTAGACACTTAAAAATGACCTAAGTTTGCAAGCTTCATTTTTACCACTTTCGTCCTAGCATAATTATGACATTTAATTATGTCTTTGGTCCACATTCGACTATTAATTAAATAATTTATAATTGTTTAATTAATTCATGTCTTTGTATTCTTCATAATTATTAAATAAATAAATTTTATTTATTTATTAAATACGTCATTAATTGTCTAATTCTTCCCTTAATTAAATAAATTTTTTAATTTATTTAATTCCCCTTTGTCATATATTTCTTCCTGATTATTAAATAAATAAGTTTTATTTATTTATTTAATATGTCACTAACTGTCATAATTAAATGAATTGATTAATTTATTTAATTAATTAATCTTATCTTCTAAATTAAATAATTAAATTTAATTATTTAATTGCCAATTTAATATTCCTCTCATTTTAAATAAATCAATTATTTTAAATATCATCACAATCTTAATTGTCAGTCTGTTTTGGTAAATAATCTGAAAAAGATTATTTATTGTCTCATAAAATCCATAATTTGAATTAATTTAATTCAAGTTGGTAACTAATCTTCCAAAAATCAAGTAATTGGGCAGATTCTTGATTTTCCAAATCTGCTTTTCAGTTCAACTCTTATCTCTTTGATTTTTCGAATCTCGCAAATTAGACAATCTTTATCTTCTTGATTTTCAAAATCCTTATTTTCTAATTAATTTATCTCATTTATTCTCCACCGTCGATCCATTTATCTGAGGTTTTATCTTGACCGTTCGATTAATGAATTTTCCCTAACCCTAATTAGGGATTCTCAGGTTTAATCTGGACCTCTCATTCTAGGTCTTTCTTAGAATTTAATCTCATCCGTCCACTCAAAATTGTGTTTTCTATAAAAGACAATTTTGCTCATAATTTCGGGACCCCGTCATTTTTAATATAGGCATTATAGTCATTTTAGCATTGGTAGTCATTATTTTCATTTATCATATTGTCATAGACATAGGCATAATTTTATCAAATCCTTCAACATTTGCATAGGGCTTTGGCATTATTATAGGTTGCTCAATTTGAAATCTGAGGGCCTCATTGACTTGTTGCAAACTAGAAGGTGTAACAAAGGTGAACCATGGAAGATGAAGAAGGTATATTATCCTTTTATTTTCATTATATTTCCTTTGTGCTTTGTTATTTCATTGGATTTTGATGTTTATTATTTAATAAGCTAACCCATCTAAATTTCCATAGATACAAAATTAATCTCATGAAGAATCCTGCGCTTAGGCCAATACACATAAAATAGATTTTGTTGGCTGCACACCATATACAAGGTTAATATGTAAAAATTTCATCATAAATATTTGAAGTAGATGCAATCAATATACATTATTTACATAAAACAACAAATACACATGGAATACCATGACAACAACACAATATGAAGTTGTTGAAAATGCTTTAGAAACTCCTCAACAAATGTGTTTGGAGAGCAGTGAATGATACACACCCAACATCAAAGATACAAAAAAAATGCAAAATGTGGAAGAATGTAAAAGGAACCATCAAAAAGTAGATTAGAATTTTTTGATAAAGCTTTGGAAGCCTCCATCAAAGCAATGGATGAGGTGCGTCCATCAAATGCAAGGGAAACACATAAAAATTGCTTGAACAAGCTTTTGAAAGGCACACAAGAATGGCTACAAGCCATACAACATAGTGAGGCACTTTGAGCCTTCAATGAACATGGAGCACAGGGAAATTAAGTTGCCATGATTGGAGGAGGAAGTTGCATGAGAAAGGCACAAAGTTGAAATTAGGGCACAACAGAGGAGACAAGTAGGATCAACGACATAGAATGGAGATCTTTGTGCAACCACATCTCAACCGTTGCCCACTGGCCCACACCTCCAAGGTGCTCACAAGTTAATTCCCATGAAATGGTGAGATCGTACCACATGGATAAGGTGGGACCTGGGGGAAACTTCATAGGTGTTTTAAATAAATGGTTGAAATAATTAAAAGCCATCCATGATGTTCGTTTTCCTAATAAATTCTTAAAAGGATAAAAATTTAAAAGATTAAAATGTGGAGTAAAAGCATCAGTGAGTTGTAAATGAGGGGCGTAAATAAATAAGGCCCGACTGGAGTCTTTGGGTGGGTGGGATTTTAAGTGAAATTAAAGGGAAAAACATTAAAGTTCTTTAAAACTTAATTGTTGCCCGATAAATGTGGGGGGCATTTAAGACATTTAAAAGCATCATTATTCAAACATGTGATTAAATGTAAATGAGGAAAATCTAAAAGTGAAAATCAAGCAAATGTTTTCATTAAAGTTCGAAATGAAATAAAAACTCACATGGATGCATGGGTAAAGTTTCTATTTGCCCAGGTGAATAAAGTGAACATTTTACACTTAGGTGTAAAATAAAAAAAGGTGCATGTGCTGGAAAGTATTTCACTCCTAAGTGAATGTTTTAAATTGAATATTTAAAACATAATGTGCAACAATAGAAATAAAGTGTAAAATGAAATATTTGCTGGGGAACAATGCGCTGGTAAAATAATGAACTTTCACGGGCAGAATATTTTTTAAATTTTTTCAGCTGCTAGGTGAAAATGGAGAAATTCTCCCCACGATAATTTTTTCAGTTGCTTGGCAACTTGGTGCAAAGAAATTTTGGTGGAAAAATTGGTTGTAGAGAGGGGAGAGAGGCTTTGTTTTTGTTGATCAATGGTGAAGAGGTTTCCAGATGGCATCTCAGGATCATCTTTAGGGCTTCTTCTAGAGTTCTCTATTCTTCTTTATATTCTTTTCTTCTCTCATTTTTTAGGGGTTATGAGGTTGATTTCTATTCTGAATTCTTGTATGGGGCTAGGTAGATAGAGAATTGCTAAATCTGAGTCATTTTTTGAGTTTGTAAGCTGTAATTTCTGATTTTATGAGCAAATATAGCCAGTTTGTGCAATTAAATCATGAAAGCCATAAATTTCATCAAATTGTCTCTAGATCTATGCATTTTAGTCATAGAAATTCAATAATATAAAGTATCTTTAGATTTGTCATCTCAATTCCCTTGAGATTGTTTTATCTATTCATAGTTCTTTTTCAATAAAATAGTTAAAATACTTTGAGCAGGTAATTGTGATTTAAATATGCAAGTTGGATCTGATAAGAAGAGTTTGATTGACAATAGGAGTGTAATTGTTGCTATAAGACACTAACAGTTCATGCAAGGCATTAACAATTTTAAATCCATTGGTTGAGCATCATTTGCTAATGAATCCTCTTTATGTGTGTGACTCCATGGCCTAGAATTGGCACCGATCTATTATTCAGTTTTATGCATCTCAGAAACAAGTTTAAATTAAAAATCATTTTAAATCCCTATTTTTTGGTTGAGGTTTAGTATGTTCTGCTTCCCAATTACTGAGTTAGTGTTGGTATACCAAAAACTTAGCTAGATTTGAGGTTGTCAATGCTTTCATTAATGTGTTTTCATTGGGAATTATTTGCTATAAAAAGCAATGTTAGTGTATATGAGTGAATTAAGTTTTGGGCATTATATAGGTTGACCCACCTTGGTCCTACAGAGCCAGAAGTATAGAATATCTTCGTCTCTGACTGAATCTTGTCAGTTGGCCAAATCCCCCTTGAGTCTAAGCATAAGAAGTGGCTACATCTTTAGGATTCATTGGTCTAGTTCTATTTGGAGCACCAACAAAATGGTGACTCTGCTAGGGAGAAACTTGAATCTCCAAGTGTACACTGCATAGTTACAGTGTCATTATTATTTGTCATTCTGATTTTTTTTCAAATATTAAAGAATTTCAAGCTTGGAGAAAGATTTGTTGCAGTGAGCTTGAAGATTTCAAGATCTATGGTGCTCTATTGGTGAAAGGAACTCAAAAGGAGATTTACCTATGAAAGAACTTCATGCTATTTGAAGTTCTATCCTCTACAAAGAGAGGTGGTGACTCTGTCAAGAAGAACCTGTTGAAGAGGTGATTATAGTTCTAGATCTATAATATTTCCAGAAAATTTATAGCAATTGCAACGTTTCCAGGTATTCTTCACATGTTTGAACTCCTTAGGAAAGAACTTTGGTTCCCTTATTTAGTGATATTAAGCACTACAATCAAGGGAGGTTGAATATTGTATTGAATAGTTGTAGAGGGAATCATTTTCATTTGTAAAATGCATTGTTGTCCTAATTCTCCCTCTACAAGTTGTAATATCATGCTTAGAACACAACCTTATCCTCATAGGAAGGTGTTTGATAATGAAAGATACAACCCTTTAGATTTTAGTAAAATCCAAGGTTACCCACATTTCATCCCAAGAAGAGTTAATGAACATTTTCCTAAGTTTAGAGATGATTTTTGAAGAATCGACATTAAAATATGTACAATGTTCCATTGATTTGATGGAAGATTATCAGAATGAAGAAGATGTTATCATGAATTTTTTGTAAGAAATTTAGAAGGTATGGCTGAAGGTTGGTTTACTTGCTTACCAATGCATTCCATAGATTCATGGCATGAGATCAGAGCATTTTTCTTTGATACTTTTAAAGATGAGCCAATAGTGAATGAGGAATGGTTGTCTGAAGATAGAAATCTACATACTCAAGAAGAATTTGAAAAGGAAATTGCAAACAAGGTTGAGTCTGAATCATATATTGATGCATTGTGTGATATAGAAAGATTGGAGGATGAATCTATCTATGATTTTCATGATAGATTTATGAAATTTCTGCTTGCTATACCATAATTAGAAAGACCTAATGAATAATTTTGCAATGATTTTTTTTGTGAGAATTATAAGCTAGGTCTAAGTACCATGCCAATTCACTTGAGGCCCCCTAGCCTTAAATGCTTATATAAATGGCTTTCAATAATTGAGGAAATGATAGATAAATGTGGAATTCATCTCCTAACTCAATTATGTGATGGTAATTTTTCAAGATTTAGTCCAATGGATGCAGATGGTATAATAGAAGACAAGAATGATAGTGCATCATGCAGTGATAAGGATGTTGTTTCTGAATAACCTACTGAAGAAATATGTCCAGAAGAATGTTGCAGCCATGATGGTCATGAAGAGATAAATGAAACATGTGAAATGTCTTATATTTGTTTTGAAAATTTAGAAATAGAAAGCATATTTTCTATAGCAAATGAAGGCTGCAATGATGCTGAAGATGAAAATGTTTCTGAAAGCTCACAAAAATAAGAATATGATGGATATGAATTGAACATCTTGTTTGAAGAAGACATGTGTAATCAACAATACCACAGTACACTTGGTTATACCAATCTTTTGAGTGTATGTGGCATTGATGAGAGCTTTCATGATGAGATAAAGGAACCTACAGTTCTGAAGAATTATTTTGAGAACATCAGTGTATCAACTACAAATAACATAGCATGAAGGGATTTTCAGTCAAAGTAGTCATTTGTGAGAAGTTTCCATGAAGAAACAAATGATGATTTTCAATTTGACAATGAGGAATGCAGCCCTGCTGATTGTTGCAGTAGTGTGAACAAAGAGAAGGATATGCATGTAGGAGATGTATTGAATGAATTCGTACAAGCAGTTGATAATGATGAACAAGGAATCCCTAATTTTCTAGATGTTTTACCTTCTTCTATTCCTTTTTCCGCCTTTGAAGCCATTACTAAATGTTTGCATGAGGAAAGAATTTATATAGTTGTACATGAAAGTGAAAATGTAGAGATAAACATTGGTACAACTAATCACAACTTTTGTGATGAGTTTGAACATGAAGAATATGATTGTGTCTATCATATAGATGCATATGAGGACCTTTTTTTGGATCTGCAATACATATTTCCTCTCATGAGCAGTATGTTTTAGATTTTCTTGTTGAAGCAGGAAGAGATGATGTTGATTTTGATACACCTTGCATTGGTGAATGTGTCTTTGACACTCACTATGATGAATTTGTTGCAAATGAAATTATTGATTCACATGTACCTATACTTGAAGTTTCCCTTTGTGGTAACATGTTTAATGTTGGTGATCTTTCCTTTGAACATGAGGTGGAGAAATATGTCTAGGATGTTGTTGGTATTTCTTTTGAATGCCATGATTTGAATGGAGACGAAGGTATTGTGGGTGTTGATAAACATAATCTTGAATCACATGGAAATCTGTTTGGGTTGTGTTGTTGGGATGAAGACGGGCTAACCAATGATGCATTTCAGTTGGAGGAGACATAGATGCATGAGCAATCTTTGCTCAGCACACAAGAGGATTGCATATTGTTTTTTAGTTGTGATATCTCCTCTAAGCATGATCATTATGAGAGGGTTACTGAATGTGGTCTTGATCACTATCCTCTTATGTTACAACTTGATACAAAAATAGAGAATGAAGAGAGTGAAAGTGATGAAACCTATTTGATTTGGTTGCCATGTAACAAATCTAAACAAAAAGCAAGTTTCCACTTGCATGAAGGCAACCTAATACTTGTGTTTGCAAGGGTGCAGTCACCCATGTTGTTATGGTTTGATAGAGGCAAGCATGAGTTGAGTGAGATAAGTTATTTTTATAGAATTGTGTTTCGCAGAGGAAAGTATTGATTCCAAATTTTCATTTGGTGGCCTAGGGTCGCTAGATTAAGTTGAAAAATAAGATCAATAAAGGAGTAGTTTGAGGACACCTGATGACTTAGTATTTGGTCTACTCTCCAAAGATCTAGAATCTTGCTATGCCCACAGGGGGCATACATCCCCAATTGGAGCCACTATTGGCACTCTCAAATTTTCCAAATTTGAAGTACCCATTTCAAAAAAATTCCTCTGCACTCTCAGAAGTGCACCCAAAGAATCTGCCTATGTGACACACTTTGGGGGGTCGTAATTTGATGCCTGCTGATTTTCATGCAAAACCCACTTGCAAAATCACTCATGTATCCTATGTGAGTATGCATGCCAATTTTCAACTTCCTACGATGATTTTTGTCAGGGTTTCAAAAAGTGAAGCTAGAGGGTTTTGGCACTTTTCTACTATTTGTAAACCTTTAGTTCTACAAAGTAGCCTCCCGTTTGAGCTCGCATTTTACAACTAGTTTATCATCAAGAGAAAAAGAATGTTGTTATGTATTCTCCATACCAAGACATACTTCCATGTCAATTTTTAGAGCTTTATGAGTTGATTTGCTATTTTTAGCAAATCAAAACCAAATGGAATTTCTCATGTTTTGCACTTGCATTTCTAGAAACCTTTCTAAGAGGTCAACTTTGACTGTCAATATCTTTTGATGGGAGATGATTCAAACAAATCCATTTTGTACATGTATTAAGTGTACCAAAGTGATCTACTGTGTCCGGTGGCAGCTCACTAGGAGTTGATTTGTTATTTTCTCGACGAGGTGATTTCATCAGTTTCAATTGGTTCAGAACAATTGTTTGTTGTAGAAAGTCTAAGTAGGCAACTTTGATAGCGAATATCTTTCAATTCATGACTCCTTTCATCGAGCCTTCTTTTGTATTGCATTCTTTGGATCAATGTCTGCATGCCTGCAAGTTTTTATGGCTCCAGAATGTCGTTTGACTAGTTTCCTAGGTCGATTCCAGAGCCACCTTGGCTAGTTTTCACCATTTTTCAAATGTGCTTGAAAGTAGATTTTAATGGAAACTCACTTCATATTTTCACTCTAGAAACATTCAGATACTATGTCTGATCAATTTGAATGATGAAATTTGTTTGAAAATGATTTTTTTTTAGTCGGGCCCACATGGGACCCAACCTAATTTGCATGGTCATGAACTTGTAAGTGTTGAATTGTGGTAACCACTTCAAGTAAATCACCCTGCTTTGGTCAGTATGAGGAGTGAATGATCACAATTTCCTTCAAAGGTTCGAGGGTAAAGCTATATCTGGTTTTCAAATATAAATTTTGAAGGTTAGTTCATTAATTGGATGGTAATCATAGACATTTAGAATAACTATTCTAAAGGATCTCTGGAGTTTTTTTCATTGGGAAAAATTATCTTATTCAATCAATAGAATGGGTCATTTCAATAAAACAAGTGTTCCAATTATTTTTATTATCAGTGAAATACTTCAATGCTTTGGGAGAAGATAGGAAAGATCAATGATAAAAGATGGAAAAATGGTGGATTACAACATCAAAAGAATTCAGACAAAGCCAAGAGAAAAAGAAAAAGGGTAAGTGCATATGAGATAAAATAAGAGAAAACATCCCATATTTTACTATGCCTTATATATGGTAAAATGAGAAGCATGAGCTCTACCCAAGGAAAGATGCCACACCACTATGAGAGAATTTGGGAACATAAAAAAGAACAATGCATGAAACATTTTTTGAAACGTTCTCAGAGACTTTCAATCAAATGCATATTAGCCACCATGCCATGTGAAGGAGGTTTGTCGATGGGATGTGAATGATTAAAAGGAATGACATGATTGCAGCAAACACACTGAATGAATATGTTAAAGAAAGCTTTAGAAACAATAGTAAATGCAGTTAGCACCACTACAGCCATGCCAGTTGCCATAGAGAAAATCTGATAAATGTAATCTCATGTAACCCTAGTTACATTGCAGTACATATAAATGTATTTGTTGAAATTGTTTTAGTAAATTTCAATGCCTTTGGTGCACGCAGCAGGAGAAGCAATGGTAGAATATGCACAAAATGTATTCTTGAAAGGGTTGTGGAATCTTCAATGAAGCTTGCACCAATACAAGGATGGGAATGCCTCCTAGCAAGATCTGATTTCCAACACAATTAAGGGTCAAGAACGCCAAAGCATAGAGATGAAGGCCGACAAATATGGATTTGTTGAAAAGGATTTAGTAACTTTTATGCAAATTCCCTGCCAAATGAAGAGACTTCAGTGCATCATGGAGGGAAGCACACCCAAAAATCATAAAGGATAAATAAGGAGAAGTGGCCACTATTTACAAAGATTACAAATGCAAATGGAAGCCTTAGTAGAGCATGCTACCTGAATGACTGATGTTTTCTTTAAAAAATGTAATCTCATGAAGAATCATGTGCCTAGGCCGATACGAACAAAATAGATTTTGTTGGTTGTAGAGCATATACAAGTTGAATATGTAAAATATTCATCAGAAATCTTTGAAGCAGATGCAATCAACATACATTCTTTCAATAAAACAACAAATACACATGGAATACCATTGACAACAATATCGCAATATGAATTTATTGAAAATGCTTTAGAAACTCCTTAGCAAATGTGTTTGGAGAGTAGTGAATGATACACGCCCAACACCAAAGATATAGAACAAATGTAAAATTTAGAAGAATGTAAAAGGCACCATCAAAAAGTAGAATAGAATGTTTTGATAAAGCTTTGGAAGCCTCCATCAGAGCAATGAATGAGGCACATCCATCACAGGCAAGGGAAACACATAAAAGTTGTTTGAACAAGCTTTTGAAAGGCACAAAAGAATGGTTGCAAGCTAGAGAACATAGCGAGGCACTTTGAGCCTTCAATGAACATGGAGCACAGGGAAATGAAGCCGCCATGACTGGGGGAGGAAGTTGCACAAGAAAGGCATGAAGTGGAAATTAGGGAACAACATAGGAGAGAAGTAGGATCAACGACATAGAATGGAGATCTCAGTGTAGCCACACCTCAACCGTTGCCCACTGGCCCGCACCCCCAAGGTGCTCACGAGTTAATTCCCATGAAATGGTGAGATCATGCCATGTGGATAAGGTGGGACATGGGGGAAACTTCATAGGAATTTTAAATAAATGGTTGAAATAATTAAAAGCCATCCATGATGTTTGTTTTCCTGATAAATTCCTAAAATACTAAAAATTTAAAAGTTTAAAATGTGGAGTAAAAGCATTAGTGAGTTGTAAATGAGGGGCGCAAATAAATAAATAGGCGAGCCCAGTTGGAGTTTTTGCATAGGTGGAATTTTAAGTGAAATTAAAAGTTAAAACATTGAAGTTCTTTAAAACTTAAATGTTGCCCGATAAGTGTGGGGGGATTTTAAAACATTTAGAAGCATCATTATTAAAATAGGTCATTAAATGTAAATCGAGCAAATCTAAAAGTGAAAATCAAGCAAATGTTTTCATTAAAGTCCAAAATGAAATAAAAACTCAGTAAAGTTTCTATTTTCCCGGGTGAATAAAGTGAACATTTTACACTTAGGTGTAAAATAAAGCAGACGTGCACGTGTTGGAAAGTATTTCACTCCTAAGTGAATGTTTTAAATTGAATATTTAAAACATAATGTGCAGCAATAGAAATAAAGAGTAAAATGAAATATTTGCTAGGGAACAATGTATTGGTAAAATAATGAGCTTTCATGGGTAGGATATTTTTCAACTGTTTTAAGCTGCTGGGAGAAAATGGAGAAATTCTCCACATGGGCATTTTTTTAGTTGCTTGGGAACTTGGTGTAAAGGAATTTTGGAGGAAAAATTGGCTACATAGAGAAGAGAGAGGCTTTGTTTTTGTTGATCAACGATGAAGAGGTTTCCAGATGGCATCACCAAATTAGGTTTAGGGTTTCTTCTAGAGTTCTCTATTCTTCTTTATATTATTTTCTTCTCCTTTTCAGGGGTTTTGAGGTTGAGTTCTATTCTAAATTCTTGTATGGGGCTGGGTAGATAGAGAATTGCTAAATCTGAGTCATTTTTTGAGTCTATAAGTTGTAATTTCTAATTTTATGAGCAAATACGACCAGTTTGTGCAAAAAAATCATGAAGATCATGAATATCATCAAATTTTTTGCAGATCTATACATTTTAGTCATATAAATTCAATAATATAAAGTATCATTGGATTTATCATCTCAATTTCCTTGAGATAGTTTTATCTGTTCATAGTTTTTTTTCAATGAAATAGTTAAAATACTTTGAGCAGGCAATTGTGCTTTAAATATGTAGGTTGGATCTAATAAGAAGAGTTTGATTGACAACATGAGTGGAATTGTTGGTGTAAGACACTAACAGTTGATGCAAGGAATTAACAATTTTAAATCCTCTAGTTGGGCATAATTTTTTGATGAATCCTCTTTATGTGTGTGACTCCATGGCCTAAAATTGGCACTGATCTATTATTCAGTTTTATGCATCTTAGAAACAAGTTTAAATTCAAAATCATTTTAAATCCATATTGTTTGGTTGAGGTTTAGTGTGTTCTACTTCCTAATTACTAAGTTAGTGTTGGTATACCAAGAACTTAGCCATATTTGAGGTTGTCAATGCTTTCCCTAGTGTGATTTCATTGGGAATTATATTCTATAAAAAGAAATGTCAATGTATATGAGTGAATTAAGTTTTGGGAATTGTATAGGTTGACCCACCTTGGTCCCACAGAGATAGAAGTGTAGAAGATCTCAGTCTCTGATTGAATCTTGTCAATTGGCCAAATCCCCCTTGAGTCTGAGCATAAGACAATGGCTAAGTCTTTAGGGTTCATTGGTCTAGTTCAATTTGGAGCACCAGTAGGTATAGGGTATAGGGATGAGGGTTGAAGTTGTAGGGTTGAGGGATAGTGTTCATAGTTGAGGGTATAGGGGTTTGTGTATAGGTTGTAGGGATTAGGGTTTAGGATATTGGGAATAGGCTTGAGGGTACATTAGGTTTAAGGTTGAGGGTTTAGGATTTAAGGGTAGATGTTTGAGGCTTTAGGGATAGGGTTTAAGGGATTAGGGTTTAAGGGCTAAGGGCTTAAGGATTTAAGGTTTAATGGTCAAGGGTTTAGGGTTTAAGCATTTAAGGGTTGAGGGATTAAGGTTTAAGCATTGAGCAATAAGAGATTAGGGTTTGCGATATAGGGTTGATGAATTAGGGTTAAGGTTTTAATGAATTACAATTTAGGATTTAAGGTTGAGGGTATAAGGCATATGGATGTTGGTTGAGGGTATAGGGTATAGGTTAGAGATTTGAAGGTTGAGGGATAATGTTCAAGGTTGAGTCTCCAAGGTTAAGTGTTTAGGTATAGGGTTTAAGGATTTAAGGGTATCTAGGGGTTGAGAGTTTAGGTTTTAAGGGTTTAAGGTTTGAGGGATTAAGGGTTTAAGGGTTGAGGGATTAGGGTTTAAGGCATAGTATCGAGGGTAGATGGTTTAGAGGTGAAGGTTTAAGGGTTGGGGATTTAGGGTTGAGGGTTAAGCGAGTAGGGTTTAATGGTCAAGGGTTTAATAAATAAGGTTGAGGGATTAGGGTTGGGAGGGAGAGACTTGAGAGAGGAAGAGGGGGTGCGAGAGAGAGAACTCAGAGAGAGAGAGAGATTGGTAAGATATAGAGAAATATAGAGGGAAGGAGAGAGAGAGGAGGAAGGTTGGGAGATTGAGAGAGAGGGAGAGAGAGGGAAAGAGGGAGGGAGAGGAAGAGATGGAGAGAGATAGAGAAGTATATGGGGAATAAGAGATAAAGAAGTAGAGAGAGAGGGAGAGAGATGGAGAGAGAGAATGATGGAGAGTAGAGAGGGAAGGAGAGTGTGTATGTGAGAGAGAAACACAAAGTAAAGGAAGGTTGGGAGATTGAGAGAGAGGGAATATAGGAGGGAGAGGTAGAAATGGAGAGAGATCTAGAGAGAAGTATATAGGGAAGGATAGATAGAGAGGAGAGGGAGGGGGAGTAAAGAGAGGGAAAGGCAGGGAGGGAGAGAGGTGAGATAGAGAGAGGGATGGAGAGAGATAGAAGAAGTAGAAAGGGAAGGAGGGAGGGATAGAGGGAGAGAGAAGTGTGATAGAGATAATGAGAGAGAGATGGGGAAGGAGGAAGGAGGAGAGATTGAGAGAGAGGAGGAGGGTGAGAGATAGGCAAAGAGGGATAGGTTAGATAAAGAGAAGTAGAGAGGGAAGATGGGTGGGATGAGAAAAGAGAGAGGGAAGGAGGAAGGTGGAGAGATTGAGAGAGAGGAGGGAGGGTGATAGGAAGGGGATAGGTTAGATATAGACAAGTAGAGAGGGAAGGTGGGTGGGATGAAGGAAGAGAGAGAGGGAAGGAGGAAGGTGGAGAGAGAGAGAGAGAGAGAGAGAATGGAGGGAGACAGATAAAGGTGAGTTAGATAGAAGTATAGAGGGAAGGAGAGAGTGTGATAGAGAGATCTAGAGTATAAGGGATACATAATGAGTGAGATAGAGAAAGAGAAAGATAATACAACTTGATGATTACTAAAATTTGACCTCCTGATTACTGATATTTGACATGCTGATTACTAAAATTTGGCTATTTAAAAGATTGTAAGATCTTCAAAAACCTAGAATTTGAATCATAAATCCTAGAGATCCAAAACCACTCTCAAACATCTTGAAACTATATACATTAAATATAACTTAAAGTATAGGAAAGTAAATGTCCATATGTAAATGCCAACTTATACTTAAATATATATGTAAATGTTTATTTCATGTATATAGTTTCCTTGAAAGATAACAAGAAGAAAGAGACAAGAAAAAGAGAATAAAAAAAATTCAATGTAGACCAAAATGTGAGTGTGTTATAATGAGCTCACATTTTGGAAATGTTTTTTTGATTTCAAAAAATGCACATTGTTTGAAATTTAAATCATAATTCAAGTGTGTTATAATGCACTTAGGTTATGGCTTGGTCACTACCAACCCATATCGTGAGTGTGTTTTACTATAACGTGCTCATTTTTTTGCTATTTTGGGATGAAAAAGTAAATTGGCCACTTTTTGGCCCCCCATATTTTTGTACTTACCCCAGAAATTTTTATCACAGACTTAAATTTTCAACTCTAAACCCATTGTGGCACCAAATAAAAGGACTTTATTTCCAAAGGTGAACTCAAGACATGCAACAAGACACAAAATGGCCAAAACACTTCAAATGAAAAGTGCAAATATTGGGCCCGCAACAAAAATGTCACCAATGACGGAGTTGTTGATGCAAAGGATATACACACTAGTCCTACAATCAAATTTAAAGAACCTAATACACCAAATAAGCCACTACATGATTCTAAAGAATAACAAATTCCCTTTGAAATACTCAATGAAAAAGACTTCAAAGAAAATCTCCCACAAGACGCAAGTATACCCCTTTAGGGGAACCAATTGAATTAGTCCTCAAACAACTCTTACAAAAAAAAATCATACAAATTCCTAAGGAAAAACCATATGATCCAAGGAAATTCAAGTCTTCTTGGTGGGATGAAAATGCATTTTTTGACTATCACTATGCCAAAGGACATTCAACTTTGTCATGTAGACAATTGAAAAACATCATTCTAGACCTAATTGAAAGGGCTATTATTGTAGTAGATGGACAACAACTGACCTCTAATAGTGATCACAAAGTATTTATAGATCCATTAAATGACCATGGAAAAGGACATGCCTCTAATTTGGGTTCCAAGAACAATAATTCTTCCAACTATACCAATACTAAATACGACTACACTACCATACATCACATTTGAGCCTTAGATTATTATGTCAATACCATCACCATCAAGAAGCCACTAGAATGTGCCATAAATACCTATTGAAACAAGGTGACCATACAATTAACTCCCCCAAAGTAACAAAAAAAGTCCCAATATAACCTACTAGACCATTTGGGGAAAACACGCAGACATATCCATCCTTGAGATCTGCTTCATATATACCCCAAGCACAAGGCCATTCTTGACAAAGATTTTCAAGACACTACTTTCCTCACTGGCCTTGATGTCAATCATTTCCATGAAATAGTGGGCCACTTGGCTAATACGAGCTCACCAAATTACTTTCTCAGACCAAGATTATTCGACCCAAAAGACTAGTCACAGTGATCCCTTGCACCTCAAAGTCTTCATCCATAAACATAAAGTCAGATGAGTCTTGGTAGATGGTGGAGCATAATTAAATATTTGTACCTTAAAATTGGTTAAGGCATTAGGTTTCTCTAAATCATGTGTAGATGCGACAAAGATAATTGTTATCAAAGCATATGATGATCAAGAATGCTCCTCTAAGGGTGTTATAACAATACCAATAAATGTTGGACCTGCAACAATGGACACTACATTCCAAGTCTTGGACCTTGATCTCCCATACAATCTTCTCCTTGGATGACCATGGATCCATGACATTAAAGCCACACCATCCACCTACCATCAATGGCTCAAATTCCCATATAACAACATTGAAATCATAATTGCTGGCAACCCTGACCCATTTCAATATTGCAGTAATCTAAGAGGAACACCTAAAAAACAAGTGCCAATAAATTAGGAAGCCTCATCATCCTCCTCATCTCACTATGTTGACCCTTCCACCTTATCCAAAGCATCCACCTCCAAAACTCTGCCTCCTGATCCCAAATTTGAGGTCCAAGACAAGAGGTATGGTGAATATCACATGAAGACATCTTATTTCATTAACAAGTTACATCTCCTAATACATATGGCAAATCGTCAGCAGACAAGAGACAATCTAAGGTCACTTTTCAAGTGGCTCCCATGACAACCTTCAAAAAATGGGGAGATCTAAGTAAAAAATCCATCAATGAAGGATATGTGACCTCATGGCTATATAGAGAAGAATAGGAAGAGGTCATTTCACCCAAGAAAATACCTACTGAACAATATGACAAAGGTTTTGAAATCATGAAGAACAAAGGCTATGATAGACATAGCGGACTTGGATTGAACAAAAGTGGGATGACATAACATTTGATAGTATCTAAGCAACCAAAAGGCTTAGGGCTAGGGTCAAACTAATAAAGATAGGAACTCCTAGTACTAAGGTACTTTCAAGTGAGGAAGAGAGTGATTTGAAGAATATTGAGATATCTGAGACACTTGATATTCCCGAGACATCCAAGACACTTGACAATGACTATGTTGAGACCAAATCTAATGAATATGAGTGGGAATCTTATACCTCCAGTGACTATGACATAGCCAAAATATTCCGAGAGCTTGACTTGTCTAACACCATGACTAGATATCTTGGCAATACCTCTTTCTTTACCTTATCCATTTTAAACCTCAACACTATCGATGATGGCATTCCCTTAGTCTAACTCCAATTGATTGATTTGAATAAACAAGGACCATGTGTTTGAGATGTATTTTAGAATGACAAAGCTATCACTGAGTTCATGGGGTTATGTGAAATAATTCCTAGTGGAGATCACAAAGCTAGATTTACCATTGACTTGGATCATATGGCCTACTTTGGAAAGTTTTTCCACCCCTCTAGTCACAAAAATAAAAATGATAAAATAAAAAATGAAAGGTCTCTAAGTGAAAATTGCAAGGAACCTTTAGACCAAGAAAAAGTAAAAAGAAAGGATGTATCCAAGGGTGAAAACCTCTCCAAGGCATCTAAGGATAGAGGGTTTGACCTTCTTCCCATTATACATGAGAATTTTCATATGCTCATTGAACAATCTATGGAACTCAACATTGGCACATATGAAAATTCCAAAGTTATCCACTTTGCAACATCATTGAAAAAATCAGAGCAATCTAAGTTCTAGGCCTTCTTCATAGAATGACAAGTCCACTTTGCATGGTCTTATGCTGACATTCCTAGGTTAGATAGTAGATTATTCTTGCAAATTTTACCATTATTTCCTAGCGACAAGACTATCAAACATAAGCTCCAAAAAATGCACCCAAAAATTTCTTTATTGGTCAAGGACAAGCTAAAGAAGTTATTGGATGTTGGCTTTATCAGATCTATCAATTATGCAGAGGGGATTTCCAACCTTGTGTCAGTAAAAAAACCAATATGAGGGATCTATATTTTTACTGGCTTCCAAGACTTGAATAAGGCTTGTCCCAAGGATGTTTTTCCCCTACCAAACATGGACATAATTGTGGAATTGAAAACAAGATGCAAGATGTTGTCCCTTATGGATGGCTTCTCGGGATACAACCAAATTAGAATAGCTACTAAGGATCAACTAATGATGACCTTTACATGTCCATGGGGAGCCTACTATTGGAATGTCATGTGCTTTGGACTAAAAATGATGGGCCACATACCAATGTGCTATGACAATAATTTTCCATGACCTGATGAATACTCTTATGGAAGAATATGCAGATGACTTGCTGGCAATATCATTGAAATGAGGAGACCATCTGTTTGTCTCATAAAAATTTTCATAAGACTATCTAAGAGTACAAGGTAAGAATGAATCCTAAGAAGTGTGTATTTGGAGTAATGTTGAGAAATATCCTAGGCTATATTGTTTCCAAATGAGGCATTGAAGTTGACCCATCCAAAATCAAAGCTATAGTAGACATTCCTCCTTCCAATAACATAAGTCAGCTATGCACATTGCAAGGAAGAATCCAATCCATCATAAAATTCATTGCACGTCTAATAGACAAAATCCAACCATTCCAACACTTGCTCAGAAAAGGATTACCATTCATGTGGACAGATAAATTTAAAGAGGATTTCCAATAGATTAAGGATTGCTTGCTAATACCACCAGTTCTAATGCCATGTATCAATGGAAGACATATAATCCTATATATTTTAGCAACAACATCAGCACTAGGCGTATTACTTGCACAAAATAATGCTGAAGGCCATGAAAGAGCAATATATTATATCAGTCATACCTTGGTTGGTTATGAACTCAAGTATAGTACTACAAAACATGCTTGTATTGCGGTAGTTTTTTCAACTCAATGACTTAGGCACTACATATTGAATTATTAGAAAAATATTTTTTCCAAGATAGGTCCATTGAAATATATACTTAGCAAGGTAGCCTTGATAGGATGACTAGATAAATGGGTATCGATACTTAGTGAGTATGATATTCAATATTTTGAAAGAAAAGCCATAAAGGGACAAGTCATCATTGACCAACTTGTCGATGCACATACCAAAACCAATCATCCATTAGTCTCCAATTTTCTAGATGAGTCTTTATTCACATTGAACACTTGAGCGACATGGAAATGGTATTTTGACGGGTCTCACAAAAATCATAGCTCAAGAGCAGGCATATTATTTATCACCCCACAAGGTGATACCATACCTAAATCATTCAAAATTTCCTTCTCATGTACCAAAAATATAGTAGAGTATGAGGATCTTCTTATAGGACTTCACATGGAAATGAAATGGAAAATAAGAGCCTTTAGACCTTATATGGTGACTCCCAATTGTTAATTTGACAGGCCAATGATGATTATGACACTAAAGATGAAAAAATTACTCCATATAAATGAATGGTGGACATGTTTAGACTATACTTTGACAACATAAATTTTAATTAGTTCCCTCACATTCAAAACAAGGTAGAAGAAACCATGGAAACCATTGGTTCTCTCTTGGATATACCAAACAATGTGCCTCAATATGAGTTTTCAATAGAGTAATTATTGATCCCTACATTTGACATCCCTGATTCTGAGATGGTCTATGAACTTGTTGGTCCTAATTCCCCATGGTATAATGACATTTATGACTACCTCCATGACCACATAATTTCCCCTAACATCTCTACTAACCAACACAATATATTCATCCACAAAGCCTCTAAATATGCCATCATTGGTGGTACCCTTTACTAATGAACCCTTGATAATACCCTCTTGTGATGTCTTGATATCGACTATGCACAAATGACCTTGTGAGAAGTACATGAAGGTATATGTGGATCCCACACTAGTGGTCCAACCCTCACCAAGAAGATCATGAGAGAAGGATACTATTGGCCTACAATGGAACAAGATCCATATAACTTTGTCAAAAGATATCGGTAATGTCAGATTCATGGAGACTTGATAGATGCACCAGCAAATGAGTTACATTTGATAACATCACCATGACTCTTTTCCCAATGGGGACTTGACCATATAGCTAAGAACCATCCCACTTCTGCCAATGGTTATAAATTCATCATCACCGTGACCAAGTACTTCACCAAGTGGATTGAAGCCATTCCCATGATATACATCACTAGAAAATAAATCTCAAAATTTATCCTTGACTATATAATTTTCCAGTATGGTGTCCCTCAATCCATCATCACCAACAATAGTCATCAATTCAAAAACCAAGAACTCTATCAGTTTTGTGAAAATTTCCATATCCAACATCACTTCTCCAATCCATATTATCCATAAGGTAGTTAAAGAGTTGAGGTGTCTAACAAAACCATTATCAAAATCCTTAAAAAGACTATCAATGATGTTGGTTGTTAATGACACCTTTAGCTTAACCTCACCTTATGGGCCTACTGCACCAATATTTGCACTCCCACAAGATCCTCTCCATATTCACTAGTCTTTACTTCTAAATCCATCTTACCTATTGAGGTTGAGTTTCCATCCGTAAGGGTATCCATGCAAGGGAAGATTGATGATGAAGAATATTGTGTATCAAGGTTACACGAGTTGGAACTTCTCGATCAATGGAGACTAAACACATAGTCCATTTACAAGCTTATCAAAATAATCTCTATCATAGTTACAATAAGAAAGTTTTAAACTGACCCTATGATATTGGTGACTTGGTGTTAATGGAGAATCCTAAGAGTAAAGCAGAGTGAGAAAATCTAGGTAAATTTGAGTTGAATTGGTTGGGTACCTATATTGTCATGACAGTCTTTTGATTTAGCATATATCATCTTTGAAACTTGAAAAAATCCCGTCAAAAACCTATCAACACTCTGCACACTACATAAAATTCACACTTTAGAGAACTTTTCTAACCTTACAAAAAAAAAAAAAATCTATAAAATTGAATCTTGATGAAAACCTGAAAAACAGGCATCTTGGTGACACCAAAAAAATAAAACAATAAGAAAATAGTAAAGAGAAATAATCCATCCAATAGTGAAAACCACTTTGGTGGTGCTTTGGATAAGTACTATGGTGAAAACCTGGCAATCAAATATTGTGTGTAGTTGATCTTCACTCCCTTGTCTACCATCATTCCATCTAGATTTCTCCTTCATTCATAATAAATCCATGCTTTGAGTCCTTTCCTTTTCATCCATAATAATGCTTGTTTGTCCTTTCCATAACCTGGAACGATTGATGTTATGCATCTTTTCAACTTCTATATCTACCTGCCATAACATCTATCCAATTCCCCTTCTAATAAATTGGTCTCATACATGACTAGGGGCATGTCCTCAACTTATGTCTTCATTGGATCCTACACTTTCTATTGGAGGTCACTATATATAAAAAAGACAAACAAAATTCTCAAAAAGAAAAAGAATCAAATATACCAAAAGACAAAAAAGCCAAATATTCCCAAAAAGACAAAAATAAAATATTCCCCAAAAGATAAAAAAATAATAAAACCTCGAAAATACATAAAAATAAAATAAATCAAAACATGTCAAAAACACGAGAAAATAAAATTATCTTTCAAAAATCCAAAAAAAAAAGTCAAAGGCAATCATGTTAGTCCACGCCCAATTGAACTACAATGCTTCTACATGTATAACATAGGAAAGGCTATCATTCAATGAGCCCCTGAGGAACTAGGTTAGTCCTTTAGGGTTTATTGAATAAAGTAGATCATGATACAATCCTTAGTCAATAAAAAAAATTCAAGTCATGTTGAACTAGGAGGTCTTTGTAGGGTAAACCCACAAAATTGGCTTACAATTCTAGTGAGGAAGGAAAAGTTGAAAAAAATGCCCCCATGCAAAAAAAATTGGCTTTTCGGATTCAAACAAACATCTAGTTCAAGCAAACCCAAAGGGGGTTTGCTAGAACCCCCCTTTGAGCAAATCCATTGAATTTTGGGTCCCACATTTCCTGGGAAAAAAAGCAAAGGAAAGGGTTATGGAAAGGGGGTTCGCTCAAACCTACCTTGCCCCCTTCTCCCCCTTTGGCACCAAAAAACTCCAGAATTTTTCCCTTCAAAGCTCAAGTTGAGGATGAAAATGGATGATACTTCATAGACCCACCTAAATGATGGTAGTCCTTGGAACAAACATGTTTTGGTTTTATTATGTATTTGTTTTTAAGTTTGATTAAACATAGGTTTTCACTGAAAAAACAAGCTCTTTGTTTTGCACATGTAGAAAAATAGAAAATTATCTTCTTTTTTTTTTTAAATATCAGTGTACTAGATATTGAAGTCCTTGATCCAACAAAAAAAATTGAATTTCATTACATACAAAAAAAGTTATGTTGTATACAGTTTTCCTATTTCTGAATTATAATTGTTTTGACTTTGAAACTTGATCAAGGAAAAAATATTCAATAAAACACTATGAAACCAATTGGAAGCACTAGATATTGTAGTTACAAATCTAAATTCAGAAAAAATAGAATTTTATCCTTCATGGAAAAAATGTTATGTTGTATACGGTGAGCGTCACTCCTTCAAAATGGTGTTTATTGAAAAAACTAGCTTTCGAAGGAGATGGAAAAAGAAGTGCAATATGATTCCAAAATTTTTGAAAAAAATATATTTAGAATCTACAAACAAAATGTCACAAATCACTAGTTTTCATCATCTTCAAATTTCTCATGGTTTGGCTGCTATAGGTGCCTGAAAGTGAAGATTTAGTTAGAAAAAAATAGTCTAGTGTCTAGTTTGGCCAAAAATTGTAAACTAGTATTGTGGGATCACCTTGCACATTGTTACGTAGGAAATTCCATCGCCAATGAACCGCTGAGGCTCTAGATCGATCCTTTAGGATTTGTTGAATCGGTCATAATAAGTCAGAAATAGTCAACTCAGACACAAACAGTCAGCAAAACATCGCACAAGTCACCGATCAACAAGAAAAACTAGTCACCAAGTCTTTAATGCAAATCAATCAATTTTCAAACATCACATTAGTTAAACACTTGTCTTATACAAGATGTTTCCTTCCTACAAATCAGAAATTGTCACTATATTTAACTCATCATTCACTTTATATAGGTGGTTACATGATCAAAACAAGACTCAATCTCTTATATGACATGTTTCATCTCCTAAAACCAAGCTTTGTCAAACAATCAACTTGTTAATCATTGTGCCAATTAAACATTGGAAAACAATTATTAGAAAAAAACTGAATGGATGTTTAATTTGTTGTTCTAGTTTGTCTTATCTTTTTATTTTTCTTTTGGGTCATGTTACCAACCACCTTGAGGATGTCACATGAAGTATTTAGAGAAGCGATGATGTCTCATTACTCATCTTTTATTTGATTGTTGTTTATAGATTGTCTTGGAAAAAATACTAGGGTGACTTTCTCTTAGTATGAGTTAGGGCATTCCTTGTTTGTAGCTGTCTATTTTTGAAAATGGATGGCTTTGCACACCTTGGTTTGTCATACCATGGTGTTTATTGTCCAATTTTCATATTTTATTGTCAAATGATGATTAAATTCAAAGCCTTGCATAACAAAATATTAATCTTTAAGCTGTCTCCACTAACATTGTGCTAACATCCATATCCTCCCCCACACTAACATTTCCTTTATTTGCATCTTTATGGCATAACATGGAACACAAAAACATCCTGCATACATAATCATTTGAGAAGCATTATAGATATCATCATAATACGGATCATCATATAGTTCATTCATGTTGCATCAAAAAATACCAAAATATAGTTCACATACAGACATTTCACATATGCATAATCATCTCGTGACATACTGCATCCATATAGCATCACAGTTCATACATGTCATCGCATGATATCCAACATATTCATTTGCATAAATATATTCATAGGTTACCATACATTACATCATATTTATTATGTAGCACATTCACATCATAATCAAAATTAATTATCATACATCACATCACATGTACATGGAATTTATATTGCATAGCATTGCATTTATAAGTCATAATAAACATCACATATCGTAATCATATCCTTTTGCATCCATAGTTAATTAGGCATATAGGCATAGACATGAAATTCATAGATAGTCATTACATCACATCCACAAAGCATAATAAAATTAAATACATTCATTTGACATCTAGGAACTATGAACTACATTAATTCATCCATAAAAACATAAACATATAATGCATCACATAATCATATAAAATGCATAAACATCATAGAACATAATCATCCATCACATGATATCATAAATACATACATATAAAACATAGGAATGCATATCATATATATATATATCAGTGCTCAAAAAGTGTCATAGTACAATGTCAAGATGTGGCTTGAAAATAGAGCTCGTAGGCTCAATTGTTAGAAATATATGTGTCCATATAATGTGAAAATGTGTCCTAGCCTAAACTGCCCTGATCCCCTGAAGATGATGCTCATAATGATGGTTGTCTATCCTCTCGATACAAACCTAATGACCTATGCTCTGAGGGTGACCTATGAAATGGACCTAATCATTTGGGCCTTGAAACCCTGTCACTACTCAAGGCCTTTGATGGGCTCGATGATCTCCTCTTAGGTGGTACCTAGGCCTCATACAATTCTCTGTAATATTTTTCTTGTCTACTCAATATCAGGAGCACTCTAGAGCCATATCTTCACTTGAACCATTGAGGGCAGCCATGAAATCTATGACCTATTGATCCACACACTATTTTCCAACCATTGCTATGTCCCTCTTTGTCCTTAAAGTCCCCACCTCAACCTCCAATTATTGAATCTTAGTTGTGGCTTGATCCAACTATGCTTGTAGATCAATTATCCTTTGATCCACTATGCCCTTTACCCCTCCAATCAACACCTCCTCTAGTCCCTCCCTCACATCTACACCCATGACAATCCTCTCTCGAAGGATCTGGTTAGGCTCTCCCATCTCCTCCTCCTCCTGTATCTCCTCCTAAATATCCTCATCCATCACCACATCATGTTGTACCACCTTGAGAAGAGGAACACAATCGTATCACTCCTCCTCCGCAACCCTCTCCTCACACTCCTCCTAGATTGATGATAATGGTCTCACCACTTGCTATCTCCTCACCCTCCTCTTTCAGCATCTCTCTCCTTATCTGCCTCCTTTTTTGTCTCCACCATCATCTCCTCTCCCTCCATATCCCCATCCTCCATCCCCTCTCCATCCTCGATCTCCCCTCTAGCCTTGTGGTCCCTTGCCTCAATACTCTATAGGAAATGACTAATCTTGATCTGTATATGGATCAAGCCTATGACTAGCCCACCAAGTGTCATACTCGAATGTGGTTCCTAGATCTACTAATCCACCCCTCTTCCCAACTACATTAGTTGTAGTTCATCAATCACCTGCTTTGATATCACCAAAAAAATAATCTATCCCCATGGATGCACCTAATGCGACAATTGCACAAAATCTACTATCCCTTGAGGTACATCCTATGTCTCCCTAAATTTCCTCCTAACTTGCTCTGGAAAATATTGTTGTATGATGTGTTGGGATAAGACTGTTCATCCAATCAAGGACCTTTCCTATCTACACCATGGTAGATGTTGATCCTCATCCTACCACTATTTTCAGTCCTTGTATGGAATCCATATGAAGCTCACAAGAAGATCAATGCAATGTCGCCAGTACCCGATGTCTCCAACATGAGTCTAAGTAACGACCCTTCCATACAAGTAAAGAAAAGGAATACCCCCAACTTCTTGTTGATTGGAGGATGGAACACTACAATGTGGTCTCATGTCCACACCATTAGCAAAGTCACCTTGCAGCTCATGGACTAACCATCTCGATAGGTTATATCATGTAACTAAAAATAGAGCATCACCAACAAATAGGGTCCCCATGCATAGAATGTCCCTTGCCACATCATCCCTGCCAATATCTCACCCTATCCAATGGGAAAGCCATGACTTTGATGATATGGAATAATGACCCCTGCAATTAGAGTGATATAACACAATCGTATCTCTCAATACCACTTTGCTAGCATCTGCCATCAAATATCATAGCCCTCCACCCCAAGCTTTACCATGTACTCATACTCATAATTCTCCTCAAGTGCTCAATATCCCTACTCAGGATCATAGCTAACTTGCTCTCCTTAGATCAAAAACCTCAATATCCTATAGACGTCCTCTAGAGTCATGATCACCTCTCATGTCAAGAAGTGGAATGAACATGTCTTGGAGTGCCACCTCTTTGCAAGTGAAATTAATAGTCCCCTATTTTCCCTAATGATGGGCATATAGGTCACATGGTACAACCAAAGATGCATTAGTTGATGCTTCTTAGCATTAGATAACTAATCTCAAAGTCAAAATGTAGATGGTTGTGACTCTTGAGTATAGATAGTGGCAAGAACAACCTATGGTCACAAGAAAAATTCATTGAATCATCCCAAACCCTAATTAGACCCGTTGGACCTAAATTGCATAATACATCTCACCCTAAACTAGGGAAAAATTTTAACCGAAAAATTATGTCCTTCTACCTAGAACATGCATCACACAAATCAAATGTGTCACTGTCTCTACATATGTGTTGAACAATTGCACTTGCATCACACATCTTAGCAATGTGTCACTGGGCTCACTTGCATTTAACCCCCAATTAGTTGTGTATCACTTTGGCATATTCATCATTTTCCTTAGAATATGTGGTTCACTTTGTCGAATGTGTTGTTCATAATTGCAGGTGTGGTGTAGGAAGCAAATGTGGTGCACTTTATAGATGCACCACAATTACCATCCTACCCTAGTAGTTGTGGTGTGCCATTACAATTGTGGTGAACCACCATCACTTGTGTCACATGCGATGGTAGTTGTGATCAATGATGTTCATTTCATCTTCCTGCTAAATTTCTAAGCCTTAAATCTACACAAAAACCAAAAAATAATGAAGTGGGTAAGGTGTACTTATCAGGTCCTTTGCGTCCTCTGGTTGTCTAAAGGTGCGAACTTGATATCCACTGTGCTCAATGTGAGGAACAAGTGACATCTTGGTAGTAGGTCACTATTAGAGATCTCCAATCTCCAAAGTCAAAATGCACAAATGGGCTACTTTCCCACTCAAATTTCTACTTATAGGTAATTAATTTTAGAGTTTTTAGTTAGGGTTTATTTTGGTTGCACTCCCTGGGAGGTTTGGAACCTTATTTTGACTACCCCGAAGGTCCTGTTAACTAAATATTTTGTCATCAACATGTTTATGGCCATCAAATTAGTCTATTAGAACAATTTCAATTTTTTTGAAATTTTGTAAAATTTTCAAAAAAAATTTTGAAGGGGCATAAGTCCACCCTACTTACACTAGGGCATCTTTTTGACTAAAATTCTTTGAGACAAAGCAGTAAACTGCATTGTATCAAAGTCGGGCAAAATGTAGACACTAAAAGTTGTCCTAGACCTGCAAACTCTATGTTCTTTGTCAATTGCCCTTTTTTCCCTTGATAATTAAATAATTTTTATTATTTGATTATCGAATGTCATAACTCTTCTATTAATTAAATAATTTTAATTATTTAATTAATTCATTTCTTTACTTTTATTTTTATTTTTTATTAATTAAATACAATTTATTTATTTAATTATGCCACTAATGTCCTTTCTCTCCTTGATTAAATAAGTTTTATTTATTTAATTATTTGTCAACTTTTCTACTATAATTAAATAGTTATTTTAATTATTTAATTAATTATTTAGCTTTTTCTTTCATAGATTAAATAAATTTTCTTTTTTAATTGGTTCGTAGGTTGTCATTTTCTTCCCACATTTGAATTAAATTATTATTTAGTGAAAAAGTAAAACTTGTCACATGTCCTCTATAATTAAATACTGTTTTATTATTTAATTATTCACTTTCCCTCCCAAATTAAATAATTTTATAGTTATTTAATTTTCTCCAACAACCTCTTTTTTCATGCTTTCCTCTTTATCTGTGCTATTCTTGTCTCTTCACATCTCAATTAATTTCCACCCTTGATTGACTTATTTTATAATTTAATCTCAACCGTCCATCCTTAACCAAGTCCTATCTTTACTGTAATTTTTCCCTAACCCTATTTCATACTACAACTTTCAATCTTGGCCATTGATTGATATATCTTATTGAGATTTAATCTCAATCCTTCATTCTACTTTGACTTTCTATAAAAGACACTTATCATTTTCATTTCTATATATCTAGTTCATGCATAAGTACATGTTGCTTAAGGAGACAACTATTATCTTCAATATTTTTCTATCATAGACATTAGGCTACTATTGCATACTCAAACTTGAGGGTATCAAGCACATTCAAGTAAAAATGGAGGACAATGGAGGTCAAGAAACCATGTGGTATAGGTAATATTTACTTTTTTTTATGTTTCTATGTTGGATTGTACTTCATTGTTAGTTTAGGGCTTTATTGGTTTAGTTTTGATGCTTTATTACCTCAACCTAAATTTTACCCTAGATTACAGGTACTCTGCCCACTTTGCATGCCTTTGATTCAACTTGTGTTGATTGTTAACAAATTTGAGTGCATTGTTATTTGTGTAAGCAAAAAATTCCTTAGGAAGAAAGTAATACCTCCACTTCCTCAAATATTATACCAATACATAAAATTCAAGAGCATAATCTAAATATTTCTTCTTAACATCATTTAATTTTTCACTGAAATACGCAACTAGTTTCACTTTTTGACTTAAGAAAACTCCTATTGCTAAGCCACTGTCATCACACTCCACTTGAAAGACTTTGTTAAAATCATGTGACACAAGTATAGGTTGTCCATTCACTTTCTTTTTGAGAAGTCTAAAACAATTTTCAACCTCTTGAGTGCATTCAAACTACTTTTTATGTCATTTTATAGTGTCAAGTATAGGAGCAACCATGCTACTGAATTTTTTGATATACTTTTATTAAAGCTATCAATTTCCATGAAAACTTCTTACCTCATAAGTACTCTTAGTTTTTTTCCAATCAATAATGGCCTTAACCTTCTTTTCCATATTCAATCCCTCTCTAGATACCACAAGACCCAAGTAGATTAATTTAGTCTTCTTTTTGGTACAATTTTGGAGGCTGATCAATAACTTCTCCTCATGCAATTATGTCATAACTTGTCTTAAGTGCTCTAAGTGTTCTTCCTTATACCTACTAAAAAAAATATATCATCCAAATAAACTATCACAAAATTTCTCAAGAATGGTTTAAAGACTTCATTCATCAGCCTTATAAAATCACTAGGTGCATTTGTAAGTCCAAAGGGCATAACTAGCCATTCATAGAGACCATTGAATTAGTCTTAAAAATTATCTTTCGTTCATCCCAAAATCTGATCCTAATGTAATGGTATCCACTTCTCAAATCTATCTTTGATAAATACAAAGGACCACTCAAACAATCCATTAAATCATCCATCCTTAGAATAGGAAACCTGTGTCTAATGGTAATCTTATTAATTGCTCTAAATTTTGTTTACATTCTCCAATCACCTTCTTTCTTGGGTACAAGAAATGGTGGTACAACACAAGGGCTAAGACTCTCCCTTATAAATCTTTTTTTCCAACAACTCTTCAACCTACTTTCTAATCTATTCATTCTCCTTGGGAGTCAATGTATATGCAACCTTGTCTGCTAGGCTAGCCACTACAACAAAATTGATATGGTGACTAATGCTCCTCATTGGAGGGAACTCATTAGTTAAATTAGCTAAAATAATATCCACATGTTCTTTCAATATATCTTGTATCTCATTTGGTAAATAATCCAAATTGGTAGAGGTAAGAGAAATCATAGGCTTGAGTACCAATGCATATCTCACTTCTTCCATCTTTATATCATGCAAAATAAAATTTCCACTCACAAACATAACCTTACTACTACTACTACTATTATTATCCACTTCTGATTTCAAAGGTAACAATGTATGTTTTTTACCATCCTTCTAAAATGCGTAAGTATTTTTTCTTCCATCATGTATGACTCTCCAGTGAAATTACCAAGGCCTAACAAGAAGCATATGACAAACATGAATGGGAATAATGTCACACAAAATACTATCTTTATAACTACATATCTAAAACTCTATAGAGGCCTAATCATCTATCAATAACTAATGCCCCTTTTGCATCCAAGAAACTTGATAGGCATTAGGATGTTTTAAATTCTAGTAAGACCTAGCTTATTCACCATTTTGATTGACACAATATTATCCATACTACCACTATCAATAATAAGTTTGTAGCATTTACCCTTAGCTTTACAATTGGTCTTGAATAAGGTTCTTCATTGTATAAGTTCTTGACTCTCCTTTGGTGGCTTCAATAGTTCTCTCTTGAACAACGAAGAATCTATTGTCTAAATTTATTCTAAGTCATGGTAAGGTGGCCCCACACTCTCTTGGTCTACATGCACAATCTTATTACTCTTCTTAGGCCATGACCTTCTTGTGTAAAATCAGAACACTCCTAACTTTTGTGACCAAACTTGTTACACTTAAAGCACTTTCCTTGAAAGCCTCCTCTTCTTCCTTGGTAACCTCCTCTACCAAATGGGCTCCCTCATCTCTCTAAATTGGCTTGTCCATTAGAAGTGCTTACTTCTTCACCTTGATGGTGCTATTGTCCTCTATTAGAGCATTATCATCTTCTCTTTCTTCTATTCCTCTACCTATTCCTTTCTGATTTTTCTTTCTCATAAGCTTCTCCTCTTTTTTAATAGTAAATCGGTAGGCTTCCTCAAGAGTCCTAGGTGACAAAAGACTCAATTCATCTTGCAAACGACATCTCAATCCATTGAGGTACCTAGCTACCTTCTCTAAATTATCTTCATTATGCCTTGATCAAATCACAAGCTTGTACAACTCCTTTGTATATTCTTTCACACTCACCTCTTTTTGCTTAATATTTTGTAATATTTTAAACAAGGGTGATTTATTAATAGTGGTTTCATAATTTTTGGCACAAATTACACTAAAAATTATTATTTTAACTAAAAGCTTCATCAGCACTATAGCAAATAAACCGTGAGGAATTTGAAGATTATGCAAACTAGAGTCTCTCCACATTTTGTCTATAGATTCTAAAAAAAAAATTCAAAATTTTTGGAATCAGATTGCACTTCCTTTTCCATCTCCCACGAAAATTGGTTTTTTTAGAAAACAACATTTTAAAAAGTTACTTTTGGCAATTTAAAGAGGTCATATAACCTTTTTCCCATGAATGGATAAAATTCAATTCTTCAAAATTCAGACTTTGATTCCAAATATCTAGTGCTCTCTCCACTGGTTATATATAGTTTTTTATTGAATATTTTTCCAATCAAGTTTCAAAGTCAAACTAATTCATAACTGCACAACGCACCGTATACTGTGAAATTCTTTTGTATATGTCAATTTTTTATTTTTTATTTTTGTTGGATCAAGGACTTCAATATCTGGTGCACTTATATTTTTCAATTTTTTTTTTTTGATAATCTTCTATTTTTCTACATGTGAAGAACAAAGAAATTCATTTTCGATGAAAAACCTATGTTTAAAAGCTAAAAATGTAACACATAACAAAACCAAACATATTAAAATTATATTCATTGATACTCTAAGGAAGTTACAATGTTTCAACAAATTTTAAATGAATTCATTTGATCCCCCAAAGCCAAATCAAAAAGTGATTTTTTTATCAACATTTGATAGGAGCATGGATGCCATTTATATTTTCTTATGGTTTAAACTAGCTGAAAATTCTATCCAAGGGGGTTTGATCTATGATTTGATCGTCTCTTCAATTGAACTTTAAATGGAACTTTAAGGCTTAAATCATTATATTTTCTAAAAAATATGTGATTTTAGCTAAAATCAGCTCCTCTCAAGAATTGTAAATCATTGTTGTAGCATTAGTCTTGTAGTCTCCATGAAGGAACTTAGCTTTCAACTTGGCAATCATTATATTCCAAGAAGTTATCTCCTCCTTGTTTTTCTTCTTTTTGACTAAACATAATCCCACCACTAGCAGTGTGGCCTTTGAGTGTTGTATGGAAAACTTGACTCAATTATCCTCTATCTCGGGCTTGGCTCTAACCCCGATGACTACTCCCAGTAATCTTAATTCAACCCCGTCAAGTTCTTTTCCTGCTCCATGGACACCTCTTCTCTTGCTTTTTGCTCCTCTTCTTTATTGTCACTTATATCTCTAGTAGGTAATCGTCTCCTTTGTGCTTGCTCCATGGAATCCATTTTTCCATGAGACTCTGCAACAAGTCAAGAATCCATTCATCAATGCCCCTTGTAGAATTTCCTTTGGCACCTCCTCTTGGCATTCTTCTCAGTGGAATCTTGTCCAACTTTACCATACATAATCACTTATTGCTTTGATAAAAGAAATGATGACTGAGGTTAAAATCAAAACTAAAACTATCATTACTTTTCTTTGCTTCAATCTTCAAACTAGAAACATACAAGTATATAGAACCAAGAACAAAATTGAATCTCTGCCTCGTGCAATGGAGTTAGGAATTTCTAAGTCTTCACAAATGGACACAACAATAAAAAGATTGATATTCAACAGATATATTATTATACCAACACTAAATTGTTGGCTGGCAACAAAAAGGCAAATATATATCAGGTTGCGTTCTAACTAGCATCAATTCAAAGCATTAAAAATAATAAAATAAACAAATTGTAGCACTATAGAAAGGTTTCTTGGCATATGCTCATTTGAATCAAAAACTTTGTGCACCATGTAACTACTGCATTCCAAGTTACGCATCATTCCTTTGTCACTCCCTCTACTATCCATGATGCTCCCTCTTTCCTATGCCAACCTTCCCCTTTCTTTCCATATCGATGCAAATTTCCTATTCTTGGTTTTTCCATGCAAGCTGAAATATATAACTATCTTTCCATCTGACTTTCCTTCTTCCTACGTGGGCCCTTGAAGGTTTTTTTTTTTTTACTCACATTAACTACCTCCTTCTAAACCATGAGTATCTCTTAAGGTTTTGATTTTCAAATGCATATACAACATGCCTTCCCCCATTTGGATGTATGACTGTTCGTGGGTTAAGTTCCAAATTTCCTATGAAACACATTTCACTGAAAGATAAAAAAGAAAAAAGCACACCCGACAATCTTGGCATATCATTAGGCCACATTCTATTGAAGCGCTTCTGCTAAATAGTTTACATGCCATGTCAATGCCCCCAACAAGGGATTTTTTATTAGGAGTGTTAATATTTTTTAGCATAGATGTATTTTTTTTGTTAGTAAAACCATGCAAGGAATATCGTCGTATTTGATGTATGACTTTGAGTATTGATAGTGTCACAATGGATTACCTTTAGCATCATATTTTGTGAATAAAGTTGCCAAAAATATACTTGGAATAGTTAAGTGAACTTTGATGGAGCTTCAAAAGGTAATCCTGGTCCATCAGGGGCAAGATGTATAATTAGGGATAGTAGTGGTTCCATTAAAGGCAAGATTGTTGTTCCCCTTCAAGAGGATACAAATACATAGCTGAATTCACAACCTTATACATTGGGCTGATTGAATGCCAAAAGAAAGGAATTGACAAGTTAGAAATTGAAGGAGATTCGACTATCACTATCAATGCAGTGAGAACGTCTGAAACACCTAACTTGAGACTTAAAGCGCTACTAGAAAGGATACTGACAATTCTTGATTATTTTGATTGCTTTACTATTAATCATGTATATAGGGAGGAAAATTTGGAAGTAGATGAGTTATCGAAGATTGCAACGGAAGGTAAAGTGATGAGGTGGTGGCAGTAAAGCTATGTTAGATGATCAAGGTCCTTTGTTATTGGGGCCATTTTTGCAAGAGACAGTTTGTTCCTTTGGACACAACACTGGTTGGGACTTAATTATGTCTACTAGAGCTCTTTTAGATGTTTATATCGTGTCAAGAACAGTTGTTGTTTTGGTTTGGAGTATAGGCTTATAATGATTATCTTGTAATATAAGATGTAAGATCCTTTGATAGTAGCTATATTAAGAAAATTTGGCTTTGCCTCTTGTTGATCAAAAAAAAAAATGTCACATGTCAAAGGAATGTCTAGCATCATTTTGATGATATCGTTTTGTTTATTATTATTAACTAACTTTTTAGGTAATCTATTTCACTACTGATGTAGTTTTCAAGATGATTCTCAACACAAACCATATCCATATATAAATGTATATCATGTGCAATAGTGACAAATGCATTATCAATCAGTGGCCTAGATTATATACATGGTTTTAAATCCTTATACATGTCTAGGTTTCACATTTCTACAATAGTCAATGTGCATAAGTGTGCTCCAATATAATTAAAATATATATCTTAGAAAATTTATGATGATTCACATGTGGGTCCTTATTAAAAAGTCATAAATATTATTGTTTATAGAGAAATACACGGAATCTATTAAGGAAAGGCCACTCGGATACGTCTAAGATAATGAATCATCATGATACAACAATTCAGCATCTTCATCATGATAATAGAAAAATATATCACTACAACCATGAATAAATGCATAATTAATATTCCATGAGCCATACAAGATGTAGAGAAGATGTATCATGCATGGGCATATCAGTATTGATAGAAGAAGTACAATCATCAAAGGTATATTCACATTAGAGGTAATCATTATAGATAGGTTAAATCCCAAATCAACAATTTTATCTATAGGTATGAGAGAAGTCGACTCAAAACCAGTAAGCGCAATTCAATCATACAAGTGTCTATATTGATAGGATCCTTAAATAAATATGAATAAAGAGAATCACATGGAGGATAATTCATAGATGTTAGAAGAAAAAATATCGTTCTTGTTAGGTAAAAAATAAAGAGCCTCTAGAGATCCCACCTTTATCCAAATTTGTTGGCATATGTAATTTCTCCCGTAAATTGTAATTAATTAATTAAATGAGAAAAAAAAACAAAAAGTTAAAAAAGGGAAAATTCTAGAAAGTTGGAATGGTCTAGGTTAGAATGTTCTAGAGGAAGTTTCTAGAAATAGATGAGCAATAGGAATAGTCTAGAAAATGGGAGCAGCATGGAATGGTGAAAGATCCTGAAGTATATCGAGGCACCAGTGCTGCGCCAGCATCAAGCAAAAATGTAAATGACTGGCGGACTGCGAATGCAGCAGCATCTGGATGTCTTGATTGTAACTCATGTTATGAATTCAATGTGATATTGTGCAGCAGCATACATTTGAGCATGTCTATTGGCATGTGCTGTATTCTAGAGCAGTCTCTCGCGGATGTCAGTATCCACCTTCTTCATGTGGTAATCGTGAGTCAGAAGGTCGTGGATCATTGGAATTTGTTGCTGTGCTGTCATTAAAAATTGAAGTGTATGATTTGGAGCTGTCGATTTGATGAGAAATCATATCAATCAAAGAAGAGGAACAGTTGCTGATCAGCAGTAAGTTAAAATAGTATTTGAAAAAATTTTAGAAAGATTTGTATGTTGAAAAAAAAAAAAATCTGATTGAAATGAAGGAAGAGCAAAAAGATTTGTAAGAAGTGTTGTTGTAAGTGCTATGAGATTGCAGAAATAAGATTGTTCAAATTTGTATCAGAGATCGTTGTTGTCAAAAGTCCAGGGTTTACAGATTTTACTGTTCATAGTAGTGGCATCAGATATTGAGGGGGAGCCTAAAATCAAAAGGATATAGCAGCAGTTGCTGAAGGAGGATCAATCACAGCAGTAAAGAAGATATTGGAAGGCACGGGAAGTTCTAGAAGAAAAATTGAGGTAAGTTTATTTGTTTGATTCAATGGGAAAAGCTGATAGAGTAAAGAAAGAGAAAACAAAAGATTTAGAAGAAGAATTAATAAAGGTGAAGAAAGAAAATACAAGTTTAAAATGTGAAAAAGATTTTTTAGAAAAAGAATTGGAAAAATTAAGGAAAGAAATGGGGGCAGAAAAATGTAATCTTTATACAGAGGCTATTGAAGAGCTAGAGGATAAGTTAAAGTTTGTGGAACAAACAAATAATTTGTAGGTGAAGGAATTGTGCAAATTTAGAGAGAAAAATAAAGAGCTTGAAGAAAAACTAGAATTTTTTGATGAGATTAATACAAGGAATGAGGAATTGGAAAAAAGAGTGAAATTGGTTGATGATTTAGAAGAGAAGTTAAAAAAATTAGAAGAAGCAAATAGTTTGCAGATGAAGGAAATTACAAAATTGAATGAATGTTTGAAGTCAAAATCTGTATGTGATGTTTCATGTAGTACAAAAGATTTGAGTTTGTCATTTGATAAATGTGTTTTTGCTGAAGAAGTTTGTGATAAAAATTGTCAAGATAATGTTGCTAAATGTAATGGCAATGAAAAAAATGTTGGTTTAAAGATCATGGAAAGAATGGGATACAAAGGACAAGGACTAGGAAGGCATGATCAAGGGATGAGAGAACCAATTAAGCCAATGATGAGGCCAAAGCATGAAGGTCTTGGATATGTGGTAGGTAAAGGAAATAATACAGTTGTAACCAAATTTGTTAAAGAAATGGAATGTGTGCAATGTTTTCATTGTAACAGGAAAGGACATACGAAGGATACATGTTGGGATCTACATCCATGCAGAATATGTGGTTTGAGAAATCATTCAGAGAAGATGTGTTGGCAAAGAGAGAAGACAAATACAGGAAGCATGCAAATGGATTGTGGATGGTATTTCGGATCGAGTTGGCAAAAGATGACAGGTATGTTCAAAAGATTGTTCAAGTGGAAATGTTCTTATGTCAAAGATGAAAGAAATCAAGAGAGGTTTGTTTGTTTAGCAAGACATTAGAGAAGAAAGAAAGTTACAGATAGCAAGTTTGCAAAGAAGACTTCCAGTTTGAAGTTTTGAAATATTTGATAATCAAGGTTTGAAGGACTGCCACAGCAGTGGGTCAGAGTTGAAGAAAAAGATTTGAGTGAGTCAGCAGACTTGAAAGACAAGATTTGGAAATAAATTTGGGAATGAAAAATATGCGGTCGAAATTAAGGGGGAGTGTTGGCATAAGTAATTTCTCCCGTAAATTGTAATTAATTAATTAAATGACAAAAAAGCAAAAAGCTAAAAAAGGGAAAATTCTAGAAAGTTGGAATGTTCTAGGTTAGAATATTCTAGAGGAAGTTTCTAGAAATAGATGAGCAATAGAACAGTCTAGAAATGTGAGGCATGAATGAAAGACCTCTATATATTGAGGCAATTGTAAAGCAAAGGCATCAAGCAAATATAATGATCAAGTGATCATGAATGCAGCAGCATTCGATGTATTGATTGTAATCATGTTATGAATTAATGATATTGTGCAGCAGCACACATTTGAGCATGTCTGTTACATGTGTTTGTATTTGAGAGTGTCTTGTGGATGTCACATCCACCTCTGCCAGCTCCCATGGTGGATGAGCTAGTAGACATGTCAATATAATAAGTCACAAATGATGTGATGTAAGAGGGTCCTCCCCTCTGCCAAATCAAACACAAAAATCAAACTCACTGGCAACGCTCTGCCTCAATTGATGCAGACAACATTTAAAGACAATCTCCATCTCAATACCCAACAATGAAAACAGTATCCCTTTGTCTCGCAGTCACAATTTGTTATGACAATTTAATTTGTCAATTGAAAACCAATCCTTCATTACACCAAAACGGTGAAAGCAAATTCAAATTCCTGTCCAGATTATCACAGGCATATGCTTTTATTCATAATTACAATTTCTCCACTGTTTGAATTTAATTTATTTGATTTCTATTCCACATCCTTCTTTTTAAACATACCAAAAATTCCTGCTCTCCATAATGTTCTTCTCACAAATTCTGACTCAATATTTATAACCGTCTGTGCAACCTCCAATCAGTTGCCAAATTAATTTCGCTATCCTTCTTTATTTCCCACGACCTCTCTCCAGGTCGACCCTCTTTTATAAATCAGCTGTTTCTAAAATTTTAGTTTGTCTTCTACTCGGACGTAGCAACCCCTCTGCACAACCCCAACTCTTTATTGTCTACACAGCCTCTTCTTCTTTACTTATACTCCTCTTCACAAATTTGCACCTTCCTATCTTACCATAGCGCAGTCCCCTCAACTTGGTGCATTGATTTTTATCCAGCACGTCCCGATTTCAAAATCTGTGTGGAGCCTCACTTCTCTCTACTGCGCAGCCCCTATGTCTTCTCTTCTGCGTTGCCCCTTCCCCGAGCTCTTTCTCCACAAGAAAATTCTCTCTCCGTTTTGATTTAAATCTGCAGTTTTTGTTCCATATTGGCGCCACTTTGACTGCCCCTTCATTTTCCATCGAATCCTTTCATATTCTAAACTTGACGGGATTTTATTTTATCTTAAATTTGCATTGTAAATAAAACGTCTTCTCCTTCTATCCCACGGGCTCCCTCTTTTATCACACTATCGACCTTCTTCCTACCTTTCGCTTCTTGAAATTTAATTCTGAAAACTATAAGAAACAAATTCAATTTTTGTTTATATCTCGCAATCATTGCGAATTCACCAATTCATGAGGAGTTTGCTCTCCATGAAGGCAATGCCCAACAAATGGAAACATTAGGAGTTGAAATCAACGGGCTGCCTATTGTGATAGGCGTTCATCAAACACTTTACATGTCTACATTTGCATACGAGTTCGCCACAGCATCGACAAACTTCAACGAATCTCCATGCCTCGTTAAATTATCAAATTTAAGATGTCTAGGCACTAATCGAATCAGAGAAACCAAAATTGAAAGCAAACCAAATAATATTTTTGATTGGTGCCGATTGCTTGTCTGCCCGTGCTCTTGCACCATGATGCAGCAACATTTAGCATAATGACATAAAATTAATCTTCTTAATTAGAAGGAACAAAATATCCATGATAAGACAAGTGAATCAATTATAGATTTTAAAATTAGAAAAATCAATGATACATAAGTTCCAAGAATGAAACCTTCATGAAGTATTGAAGGATGAGTAGGATAGGTAAAAATAAAAGAAACAGAATAGCCTAGAAAGAAATATGTAAAAAAATAAAAATAAAATATAAAGGAATTAAAAATCTTTGTAAGATTTTATAATGAGAGTGCATTCAAAAGGTAAAAATATGAAACCCTAGAAATTATGAAGATATATTCCTAAGGTTGAGCCTTAGAAGGTGTAAGATGACTCAAGTTCATCATAATGTATAGGAAAATAAACTTTGATTATAATAGTATAAAATAATAATTTGATTTGATAACAAATAATAATGAATTTATCTTGATGAAAGGGTGATAGAATAAAGGTATGTCTAACTTTTTAGCATAACTACAAAATAAAAAAATGATAATTTTCAACTTTTTCAGTTATACTTAATAGATTCCGAAGAATTTAAAGGTTATGTAAAACTAATTAGTTGTTGCATTGTCTTTGTATGTTAAATTTATAAATTTTGAATTTTTAATAATTATTTCTAATTGTATTTTTATTTTTTAATTATATTTTAATACATTTAGTGACATTTTACCATGTGAGGGGTACATAATTACAAATATTATGGAATCATTTTAGAATGACTTTTGTAAACTATTTTTTTTTTTTTTAATGTGCTGAATAGAAGTGTTTTTTCTATTATTTACTCCTCTAATACTTTGAGGATGAGAGGATAATTGAATGCGAGAGGATGTGGAATAGATGCAAGTGAAAGTCTTTAAATATAAGCACAAAACATTAAATTGTGTAAACATGGTTGTATTTAGCTCATAACGGCTAGTAAGATAGGTAGGGGTTGTTCATGTTTGTAATTGATGTTTTAAAACGCAAGGATAAGTCTGACTTATACATTAAACCCGCCATAGGTAGGTGTATGGTTTGATCCAAATGGAATATGAATAAACTGGAATAGGTGTATGGATCAATGCAATAAATGCATAATCTAGGAAAATATATTAGAGTATGTAAGAGCATTAATATTATGGGGGGTAAATGTGTAATAGTATGTATATATAGAAATGGGTAAAATATTAAGAAATTGATCTTGACTTTACACAAGATTACATCATTAGTCAGTAGATACATGTATATTACAACATTCTCTGGAAAAAAAATAGAAAACTAAATTTGATGTGTGAATTTCACTACTATTATATATGCAATCTTTTAACGTTTGATAAATTTATATTCACACCAATATGATTCTAAACTTGTGGGTTGTAAATTAAACCTTGCTTCAACATCCCATATTTAGTTTGGATTCTCTTCTTTACTAGTACATAATGAAAAAGATTTTTTCTTCTAAATCGTTGAATTATTGCAGTTAATTCTGTTTCAAGTCGGTCAGAAATAGCTCTTTCATGTATTCACTCTTGAGATAGTTTCTCTTTCCCTAGTAGACGTATTTCAATAAAAACATCATTGATTGGCAATGCAACTATTCGAGGAATAATGCACCTTGGATACAGAAATGCTTCTTCAAATATTTGGAATAAAGTAAGTTTTACCGTGCTTTAGAGCTGAATGGCGCTAGGAGACACAAATGATGCCTCTTCATGAGTGATATATGATTTGACTACACTATGTTTTTTAGCTTTAAAGTGCTGTATAATGCATATTTTCCTTGTTGGCCTGCACTACTGAACCGTTATCTCCTCTGGTGAGCTTTATGTGAACCAAATGCATTTATGAGCCCCTTAAAGTGATTCCTGCTAGTGAAGGCAGTAGCAGGTTGCAATACTCATCAATCAATATACTTCCTGTCACTTAGAGTATAAGAATAATATCGAAAATGGAATGCCCTTTACCGCGCTAAGACTATTTAGGCATATTTATTGTTGATCCCACAATAGTCTCAAAAGAATAAAAGAATAATTTTAATCCAACTTCTAATCTCAAATGCTTCTATATTAAAATTAATAATATTTTAATAAAAAAATTATATATTAAGGATCTTCAATTTTATGTGATAGTTTTAATATTATTAAATATTAATTTTGTTTAGTTTATTTTATTATTAAGTGAACGAAGTTTGAAGGGTTTTGACTATTTAAATTTAGTAGTTATAGTTTGTTTTAATTTAATTTTTTAATCTTTATAGCTGAGGTTTTTCAACATTCCTTAGCACATCAAACTTTCTTACAATATTGTTCCTTCCACACATACCTATCAATCATTTCTTCTAACTATAATAAAGAATTCTCTCCAAGCTATAATAAATTCTTAAATACATTTTGTTTGTCTTTTAGTTCATGTATTTAATGGAAAAAAATCATTGCAATTTATAGTTTTCCAATTCTTCCACCCTATCCATATACATTATGGGTGATTTTTGAGTTGAGCTTGAGGTTATCTTTAAAATTCTAGGAATTGTATTTACTCTTCATACCAATTTTTCCAATACATTCATGGAAAATAATTTTTCATTATTAAAGTAACCCTCTTTTAGGTAAAAACCTTCTTTAGAGTTGTAGTGTCAAAAGATGCATACTTGTGTGATTTCACATTACATTTTGAATTCAGTGTAGCCCTACATCTATGATAGAATTTTATGTTTCTATAACAAAGATTTTAACTCACTTTTGAAGAGTACAATATATTTTGAGCACGTGTGAAATCTTAGCAAAATTCTCTCGAATGAGAATGCAATGCATAGACGTCTTATGCGCGACATATTATTATCTTAAGTATTTTTGAGATCCAAAACTGTAATTTCCACATGACTTGTTTGTGATGTAGTAACATATGGATGATAAAATAATGCCTCTTCCCTCTCATATGAGAAAACAAAATTAAGGATTCACTTATTTTTTAGAAGATTTTTTGAAATTTTAGAATTGAAGCTCTCTATCTGTCAAGCTCTTGGCAAAATCTTTCTAAGTTTTTTCAACTTTCTCTCTCTTAATTTTTAGCTTGTTGTTCTACCATTGCACATCCTAGGCTGACATCACCAATGAGACTCTTTAAAGGGAAACATAATAATAGTCATATCTTGACCTCCATTGAAGATCTTCATTGTTGGTAATATTATTACTTAGCTCATTTTTTTAAGCATGTAGTTTTCAAAGTGATAAGATATGTTTGTTATAGGAGGGAATCTATCTCTTGCTCTTAGTTTCACTTACATGCAATGGTGCTTTACCCCATATACCAAGGTTGAATCCACTATCAAATAATTCATTTTATCATCTTCTTTTAATCCTTAATGTAACTCAAATTTGAAAGCATTTGTTTTATAAACCATGTGTTATAGTTGTTGTTTGTGAAGGTTGAATGAAATTAATAGAGGTTTGACCAAGTTAAACCTCTAAAAGCTCTATTTTTTTGTTTCATCTCTGTGCATGTGTAGGTTAGAGTGACTTTGACACCTAAGCCATACATTTTGGAAGATTCTATGTTGATTGATGAAGAACGAAACCATGTTGCAATGACATTCATGTGATACACTAGTGTCCTAGATAGAGAGCTATTATGCTTCGTGCCAAGTTTCTCTAAGTTTATAATTTTATTTCTAGTGATAATTTATTCTAATAATTGTTTTATTTGTATCTAAAAATCACCTATTTCTATAAGTGAATATAGGGATTTTTACTTATTTAAGATTATACAATAATTTTCTTACAAAAGTTAGTTATTCTTTTGTTAAATGAAACACTTTCTTACAATTTTTTTTTGGTGAATCCAAGTCTTGATTAAAAACGTATTCTTTCAATTCATTTTTTCCAATTTTCTTGCTTAAATTTTGTCGTGCTTTATATTTATCCTACAGTGATGAGAGAGCTTGAGTTTGGGTTCTCTTCTCTACTAGTACATAATGAGAAATACTTTTTCCTCTAAATCGTAGAATTATAGCATCTGATGTTGTTTAAAGTCAGTCAGAAATAGCTCTTTCATGTATTCATTCCTGAGATAGTTTCTCTTTCCCTGGTAGACGTATTTCAATACAAACATCATTGATTGGCAATGCAACTATTTGAGGAATAATGCACCTTGGATACCGAAACGCTTCTTCAAATATTTGGATTAAAGTAAGTTTTACCGTGCTTTACAGCTGAATGCCGTTAGGAGAAACAAATGATGCCTCTTCATGAGTGATATATGATTTGACTACACTATGCTTTTTATTTTTAAAGTGCTGTATAATGCATATTTTCTGTTGGCCTGCACTACTGAACCTTTATATCCTCTGGTGAACTTTATGAGAACCAAATGCATTCATGAGCCCCTTAAAATGATTCCTGCTAGTGAAGGTTGTAGCAAGTAAAATAATATCTTGTAATACTCATCAATCAATCAACTTACTTCCTGTCACTCAGAGTATAAGAATAATCTTGAAAATGGAATGCCCTTTACCGCGCTAAGACTATTTAGGCTTATTTAGTGTGGATCCCACAATGGTCTCAAGAGAATTAACAGAATAATTTTAATCCAACTTTTAATCTCAAATGCTTCCATGATAATTAACAAACCCCCTAAAATAAAATTCTGGGAAATTTTTCATTTTTTTGAAAAATTATTAATTTTTAATGGGAAATCTTTTCTTTTTTTAAAACAATATTAATTTTATTGGTGATTTTACATTGTAGAAAATTTTGGTGAATCTTGAAAAATAATAGGAAAATACATTAAGTATGATGAAAAATCCATCCCATATAAAAATAATTCTCATGGAAAAGTAGGGGTCGTGGGTGAAATTATCAATGGATTTAAGTGGCAGAATATAATATTTATTTGCTACCATTGTTTTAAAATATAATATAATGACCCTCATTGTATTCTCTAAGGTAAAATATATCCACAATTTTCAATTCTCATGGGGCTTGAATTTGCTTTTAGATCACTGATCTAACAACCCTTGTACTTTGTGAGGTAAAATGTACCCATAATCTATAATGCTCATAAGAACTGAAATAGTGGGCCCCATGAGAATTACAAATCATGGGTACATTTTACCCAGTGGAATACAACAAGGGCCATTAGATTATATTATAAATCAATGGTGGAAACTAAAGACTAAAAATATGGTCCTAAAGCAGCGAAAATCTATGATATACTATTGACAAATTAATATAGAATTCTACTAATCATGTATTGAATATTGTGGTGAATTTTTGAGATAAATTTTTTAATAAAATTAATTCTTTGGTGATTTAAATAAGATTACAATAAAATTTTGTAAAAATGTGACGATTCAAGTCACATTATAGTTCAAACTATTAGCCAATTTTGAATTCCCAAATTTCAACTATTAGCCAATTGGTGAATATTAGCCACTAAAAAAATCACTAAATGCTTCTATATTAAAATTAATAATATTTTAATTATAAAAAATATTATTTATAAAAAAAATTCAATTGTATGTAATAGTTTTAATATTATTAAATATTAGCTATGTTTAGTTTATTTTATTATTAAGTGAACAAAGTTTGAAAGGTTTTGACTATTTAAATTGAATAGTTATAGTTTGGTTATAATTTTAGATTTTTATCTTTATAGTTGAGGTTTTTCAACATTCCTTAGCACATCAAACTTTCTTACAATATTGTTCCTTCCACACATACCTATCAATCATTTCTTCTAACTATAAGAAAGAATTATTTCCAAGCAATGATAAATTCACACATGATTGATGTAGTGCTAAGATTTCACACATGTGCTCAAAATATATTGTTCTATCATTGCACATGCTAGACTCACATCATCAATGAGACTCTTTAAAGGGAAATAGAATAATAGTCATATGTTAACTTCCATTGAAGATATTGATTATTGGTAATTTTATTGTTTAGCTCATTTTGTTTAAACATGTACTCTTCAAAGTTATAAGATATATATCTATTATAGGAGGGGATTTATCCTATGTTCCACGACCTTTTGGGGACAGGGACAGGGGGACAGCTAGGGACATGTTTCTGGGACGTTTCCTAGGGGCCCATTTTTAGGGGATGGTAGGGGATGACGACATACAAAATACATATATATATGTTTTTTTCAAAATTTATTAATATATTATAGACAGAGAGATGGAAAGAGAGAGATATATGTCAATAAATTAATAATTGCTCACAACAATATCAATATATAAATAAATCGTGAGAGTAGTAGCATAACAACATAATAAATGTCATTAAACTTTAAAGCATTATAAAATTTATCATAGAAATATCAAACATCAATAAAACCATGGTCTATCAATATCCAAATGTTTCAAACATGCATCCAAAAGTCTCAAAGTTCAAACATGAAAATAAAAAAACTAAATACATTGTCCAACAGTTTATGAAATTAAGCCTCATTTAGGCTATAAATATCAAAAGACTCAGAATTATCTGAGTCACTATCATCTTCTGGCAAGAGTGGATCATCCAATGGTAGCCTGACCAATCTTGGTTGCACTTCATCCTCATCAATTTGCCTAACGTCCTCAGAATCAACATCCCATTGTGCTACTGGAGTCTGCCAATACTTAGTAGTCTGAAGGTCCCGAAGTCTCAGGGAACTATGAACTGCAACTAATTTCTTAGCTCATTTTGAAGTAAGCCTATTCCTCTTAATGGAGTGAATGAAGCCATAGGTGAACCAATTCCTCTTTGCAAAAGAGGAACTAGCAATCTGTGAGAGAAAATGAATGGCAAGTTGTTTCAAATCTAGTGTGTCCTTCCCATGAAATTTCCATCATCCAATGGGGTTGTTCTGTGCAATGGTGGCCCTATCTGTCCTAGCCTCTAGTTTGCTGAATGTAGGACACTGAAGATCAACAAACACAAGTAGCTTCTCTCTAATAATGGTTACTAGCTCATTGGTATATATTTTACAAAGGGTTGCTATAAGCCCCTCTATCACCTTGTCATCCTTAGAAGGAAGCATTCGGCCAGGTCTAGGTACATACCACTTTGAATTAAGAGCATATGAAATCATATGAAGAGGGGTATTCATTGTGTTCCACCTCTTTGTCACAATAGGCCTAATATGGTCCTCATTAAATCTCAACTCAAGTTCCTTTTGACGAATAGCTTGCTTCATTTGGTCAAGCATGCTATCAAAAGTCTCATATATCTCTCCCAAGCTAGGAGAGTATGTATCTGGATATCGAATTACCCTCATAGCTGGTGCTATGAAAGAGAAAATATACCTACAAGAAACAAATTAAATATTAGAACTTTTAAAATACAAACTACAAAGTAAAACAAAGTGTAAAAAATTCAAAATTTCAAAAATAATTTAAATTTTTGAATTTCTTACTTGATAGTGGCCCACCAAGTTTCACTAAGTACTCTATCTCTCACTTCCTTGCCTTCATTTGTCTTTGAAAAATTCCACCTTTTCCAATCTGCACAAACAACCATGGCTTGTAGAGCATCTTGGACCTCCAACATCCTCTCCAAGAAAATATAGTAGCTAGCATATCTAGTCTCAACTGGTTTGAGGAATTCTTTCTTTGAACAAGACGAGAATAGTGCATGTGAAGTGTTATGGTTGCATACAAACATTTGTATGCCTCTAGCCTCTGCAATTGCTGCCCTCACCCAATCTATTTTTCCAATGTCTTTAAAAGCATTATTCAAAGCATGTACACAACATGGAGTTCAGAAAATATGTTTGTAAGAATTCTCAATCATCAAACCAACTAGCTTACAAACACAAGCTGAATCTGTCACAACCTACACAACATTAGAAGGCTCAACCTCCTCTATAGCCTCCCTCAAAATTCCAAACTGAAAATAAGAATCCTTATGCTTCCCAGAACAATCAACAACTCGAAGAAAGTATGAACCAACATGGCATGTAACAATAACGTTAATGAGTGGCCTATGTCAAATATCAGTCCACCCATCCATGACAATGGAACAACCAGTCCTAAGCCATGTCTACCTCATCTCCTCCATCAACAAGGTAGCTTTTGAATATTGTTTTTCAAGGAGGGAGGTACACAATCTATGTTCTCCAGGGGGGCATAAGAGGATCCAACTGACAATATTTCTTTCACCATAGTTTTGAAATAAGGTGACCTTGCCAAATGAAATGGAAGGGCATGCGCATAAAATAATTTGGCCACTGCATCATCAACTTGTTCATGTTTTTGCGTATTCATCAACCCCATGATTGAAGTTTTCTCACTTTCTTTCTTCTTCCCTCTATCACAACTCTTTGAAATTGATACATTGGAAGAGCCTTGCAAATCAGCTAATGGTCATTTTTTATTTTGAATGGTAATGATTTGGTCATCACTACATCTAGCCAACTTTGCAAATTGAAGCTGCTACTCCAATGTTATTGTTGTACAAACTCTAACACTTTTTCCACAGTCACTCTCTAGATGGCCTCTAATCCTAGTATAGCTCCCATGGTAATTAGATTTACAAATATGAAAAAGCCATTTCCTGCTACCCCTTGAATTTTTTTTCTTGTTGACAATCACATCTGTGGAAAAATGATGTAATGGTTTGTTGCGGTTGAAAAGGCCTTTTGCAAATATTTGAAGAGTGGGCATAGGGCATGCAAAATGGTCTGAAGAAGCATGGGTTGGATTTTTAGAGGTAGAAGAAGGGTCTATTGACATTCTTTGAACTTCATTTTCACTATCACTACCCTCACCCTCATGATTGTCACTGCCACTGCTGTTGTTGCTCATTTTGAAAACTTTATGGATTTTTTTCTTTATTTTTTAAAATATGAAGTTTATATGCTAGTTGAAAATCTAAAAGTTTGTAAAAATGATACCAAATAATTTAATCAATGAACCATTCAACATTGAAAACAAAAAATGAAAATAAAAGAAAAAAATATTATTAAAAATTAAAAAAAAAGATAAGATAATATCATAATATAGAAGCAAAAAAAATATTTAAATTTAATCTCAGACCTGGAATTAGGAAATGGAACTAAGTAAATGTAGCTCCCAACTCCTCAAGGCCTCCCAATTACAAAAAAAATGCAGCTTGAGTGAAGGAAAAAATGCAGTCAAATAGAGCCCAGCCACGAATTTACCCTAGGTGTGAGAAACAAAGCTTGAAAAAATATGTTTCATGGCTCATTCAAATGAAAAAACATCTTTGTTAAATGCCCAAACATAGGAGAAAAATGCCATAAAATTTTTTAGACTAAGCCGAGGTAGAGATTTTCCCATGCTATGTGAAGTTGCGCCCCTGTCGTGCTTGTCGTGAGAGCCAAATAATGTCATAAGATATTTGAATCGATTGCTTATGAAACTTTATTAAGTTTCATTTAAAAATTTGCTTTTAAAAATTAACACAAATGCCCACAAAAGGAATATAAAATGTTTTTAGAAACAAAATTTTATGTTTTTTAGTTTTCTGGAGCTCCATATACATGTGGGATGGCTAGCCATCCTCGGGGGATAGCGAGGGATGTTCCCAACATCCCCCACTATCCCTGGGGATGGGAGACCATTCCCAGACAAGAGGAAACATTCCCCTCCATTTCCTATGCATTTTTCTGATTCAGGGATGGCCAGGGACTGTCCCTGATGCGTCCCCCCATCCCCAGGATGGATGGGGATGGGTATAGGGGGTTTTGGGGTAGGGGACGCATCCTCGTGTAACACAAGATTTATCTTTCTTTTAGTTTAACTTACATGCAATGGTGCTTTACCCCATATATCAAGGTTGAATTCATTATCAAATAATTCATTTTATCATCTTCATTTAATCCTTAATGTAACTAGAATTTGAAAGAATATGTTTTATAAACCATGTGTTATATTTTTTTTTGTGAAGGTTGAAAAAGAATAAAGGTTTGACCAAGTTAAACCCCTCAAAAGCCCCATTTTTTTCCATCTCTATGCATGTGTAGGTTAGAGTGACTTTTACACCTAAGCCACACATTTTGGAAGCTTCTAGGTTGGGTGATGAAGAACAACACCACATGTTGTAATGATGTTCATGTGATGCACTAATGTCCTAGGAAGAGAACTATTATGCTTCATGCCACGTTCCCTTATGTTTATAATTTTATTTCTAGTGATAATATATTTTAATGCTCTTTCTATTTCTTAAAAATTCATATTTTATTCTTCCTTTAAGGACTTGTAACTTAAACACAAGTTTATTTTCTTTTTAAGCTTATTTTGTTATTTCTATTGTAGAAATCACTTATTTCTATAAGTGAATATGCAGATTTTTCTTTATTTAAGTTTACATAATAATTTTCTTACAAAAGTTAGTAATTCTTTCATTAAATGAAACATTTTCTTATCATTTTTTGGTGAACGCAAGTCTTGATTAAAAATGTATTCTTTCAATTCATTTTTTTTCCATTTTCTTGCTTCAATTTTGTCATACTTTATAATTTTGGGAATGCATGTTTTTTAAACATGTCAAATCTCTTTCTCCAAACATTTTGTGAATTTTAAAATATATTTTTTAAAGACTAGTTTAGAATGTTACATGAAGTTATTGATGAATTTCATAAATTATATTCTACTATAAATAATATTTCTTCAAATAATTTTTCTTCATATACTTCTACTTCTCTTATTCCTTTAAATATTGTTTAAAACATCCTTAAATTCACTCTCCTAAAGAATATAATTATCTAATTAACAAGATTTTTTATTTATAGTGAAATCTATCTATGGTAGAGTAGATAAAAATAAACTAGCATTTAAATCCATAATAACTTTTAGGAGTGTTTCTAAGATACCGTGACCTCTAGGTTATTATGTGTACATTTATAATTATATTAATTCTATTCTTTCGTTGCCTAATACTTACACTTATATAGCCCACATGTATAATACTCAAAGAAACAAGTAGAATGTTAACATTGCGACATCTCTTCCTTCTTCTACAATATTTTTTGTTACTAGTCCTAAACCTCTTCTTAAGAGCCTAGAAGATTATGATCATATTGAGCAACTTCATGTTACTTCTACTATGATCTCTCTAGGACATTCTAAAACCTTTTCATGTCTATCATGGTATGCTTCAAGATTCCATATAGAAGATCCTTTTGACATATTTTTCTAGGTCGATCAATGTGGATGCTTTAATGGAATATATTCATTCTAACACTCCAAACATTATATTCCATTAACATGAATTTTATTTTTTTGAATTACAAAATCAATCTAATCCCCTTAAGAGAATTGTTCATGTTAATATTATCAGTATTAACCATAATTCTGTTAACATTGGATTAGCTTCCTATGTTTGTGGTGTTGACTTGTTACCTTATATTTATTTGTGATTTTTATAACATTATTTAAAAATCTCTTGAAACAATCATCTTACTTGTGCAACTGGAACTCATTACCTTACCTTGATATATGTCATTCTAGGTAATTTAGTAAATAATCTTCTAAAAGGTAAACCATGGATACACACTATGGGGTTAGTCCCATGTACCTGACATCAATACAATAAATTTATTTATAATAATTAATATTTTACACTACGAACTAACCCTAATTTCTTTAACTATTATCAAATGATTGATATTGGTTGTTTATCCGATGTATCTTCTAATCTAAAAAACTTAATTCCTTCATCATCTCAATTGAATCATATTCCCAATGATTGTGCTAACTAACTTTTATCTTTTGTTTCTAATGCATGTCCTAGTGATGATTTGGATTCATTATAATTTACAAAATTATTTGTTAAAGAATATAAAATCAACTAGACTCATTTGTTGACCCCTTGTTGGCATTGTAAATGATGTTTGGCATAGATGTAAAACTCATGTTTGCAAGAGAGGGATACCACTTTGGTTACTATGCACAAATGCTTAGAGCATATTTTTCATTGGTCATTATTTGCAAAGAGCTTAATGATTTATTTATTATTGAAATGCAAAGGACATAGTGATTTGGAGGCAATAATAATGCTTTGGACTTAAAGTGTATGATTTGGGTAAAAGTGAATAATGTGTGTTTATTTTTAAGGGAGCAATAAAAGACTTTGGTTTTCATGTGAAAAGAAAGAAATAATGATGGCGACATAATCATAACCCTAATTATTTTATCTTTTTGACTACATGCATAGATAGTTCATTGTTGAGAACTATGGGTACATTAGGGCATGACTTGGAATAGCTTGTGAGCTTGGTGAAATGGCAGTAGAAGATGGGTTTTCAAGCATTGGTACTTGATATCTAAGCTTGTTTCCAGGAAATGGTGATTTTGACTACTCCAAGTGATCTTGTTTCATTTGGTAACTCTTTTTAACCCTAGTTTACATAAAAGGGTTCGAGTTCTTGTGTTTGAAGGTTAATGCATATTGTTTCAATAGATTTTTTTGTATTTGGGTTTCAATCTTACATGGTCTTGTCGACTCAGGTTTCACAGAGGTTTCTTGTTGTTTCAATTACATAATGGTCTAAAGATTTTGCATAGTCAACAGGATAAGGGTTTCTATTTCAAGGCTATTATCATATAGATTTTTAATCCTCTTTCTAGGGTAGCATGTCGACTTTGCAAATAGAAATTTTTGTGCTTAATTCCTTAAAATTTTAAAGGGTATAAATGAATGTTTTTTACATGATTAGAAACTATTTAAACATATACCAAAGTTGCTCCACATTGACACTTAGTGGGAATTATCAAACTGGGGTTATAAAGATAGGTTCTATAAACTATCATATTGGTAGTTTTTTGTTGAAAGACTATGGTTATTATGATGCTTATATAGAAGTGACATAGTCATTGTGAGGGGGTTCAATGAAGATTTGATTTACATTCTACAAAGAGTGATTATTATGTTTATGTTGAAAGCTTTGATGAAAAATCCATTTTGAAATTGTGAAGAACTTCATAGTGCTAGTTGTATTTGCATACAAAAATATATGGATTCTTGAGTCTCCAATGAAAATGAGACAATCAGGAAATGCTTTGTAATAAAACAGAGATTATACTCTATCCTTTTATTTTTAGAATAATTTTAATGTGAAAAAATTATTTGCTAGTGAGGCAGTTGCTAACTTGAAAATCCAGTGAGCTTGTAGCAACATTAAATGCTAGTGATACTATAACCAGTGAGGTTTATTGTTTAAGCTAGTGAGTCTATAACCAATGAGGTTTCTTGGTTAGCCAATGAGGATGTAAAACTAGCTAGTGAGATTCTATTAAGCCAGTGAGGAAATATTTACCGAGTGGTTTTTCCCCCCTATAAATGGTTTTCCACTCATGAACATTGTGTTACGGTGTCTTCAAATTTAATGATCTTCTTATGTTATTTATGTTCATTCAATTTAGACAGATTTGTATGCATAATTCTAAACTTGTTAATTAAACTGTTCTGAAACTTGCATTCTACATGTTCAAAGTTGGGAAAGATTAATTTAAGTTCTTTTTAATTTGTCATGCCACTGATTCACCTCCCCCCTCTCAGTGGTATTGTACTCCAGCAAGTGGTATTAGATCTAGACCCTTGCAAAAAGTTTAACCTAATTAAGGGTTCCTAGTATCACAATGGACAAGAGGTATAGAAATAAAGTTTCTAAAAAGGGGAAAGATATGGATCAAAAGAAAGAGAAGTCTATTACAAAGGTTGATGTTGTTTCTAATCTTCATGGCTTTAAAGAATGTTATGGAGGAATGTATGATGCAAAAAGAGATGAGTTACAATTCGTGGAGGTTGTAAATGAGCTATATGGTGAAAAAGATGAAGAGGAAGCACAAGTTTATCTTGAAGATGAATTGATTGTTTCCTTTGATGAATTGAAGAAAGAAAGAAAAGAAAAAGAATAACTAAATATGAAGTGTAAAGAAGCTGATTAGATTATTGAGAAACTAAAGTTGTAGTTGGAAGAGTCCAAAAAATTTGAAGAAGCCACTTGCATGAAGTTGCAAACCAAAGTAAAATATTGCCAAAAGATAGAGGCTGAAGTGTTGTCTCTAAGAACACAACTAGAGGAAAATTCTTTGTTAAAAGAACACACTGCAAACGATGAGTTGATTGTCAATATAAAATTAGCGATTGAAGAAAACAAAAGGATAGCAGATATGACAAGATTTGATTTGGAATCCAAAACAGTTGAATCCCAAAAGCTTGAAGGAGAAATAATCTCTTTAAGGAAATATCTTGAAAATGTTAGGAAGCACTTAGAAAATAATTTGAAATTTGATGAGAGTACCGACACGTTGAATGAGATGTTATGTAAGCATAAACATTACAAGGAATCTACTGGTTTGGGCTATGAAGAAGGACAAAGTCCTAAGGTAAGAAAAACTCCAAGAAAGAAGATAGATAGAAGCTATCATGCTACTGTCCCTAAGACTAAAGAAATGAAGAAATCAGAAATTAGGACTATTGATAGTAGATAGTTCAAATACATTAATAGAGGAAGAAGAAGTAGATCCAACTGGTTCATAGGATCTCCACCTACTTAGAAAGATCAATTAGTGAGGTACAATCATTCATTTGCTATTTATTGTTATTTATGTAATGCTTATGGGCATAAAGTAAGTTATTGTAGAAGAAGGTCTAAAAGGAGTAAATATGAATTCTATAGGAATATGAATGTAATATGTTATAAATGGCGTAACCATGGTCATGTTACAAAGTACTATAGAACTAGGTTTGTGAAACATGAGAGAAGAGATGATTGCTTACATAAGAAAACCACAAAGTCATAAGCATCTGGTGACAAGAAGAAACTAGAGAAGAAAGTTTGGAGAAGAAAACAATAGAAAGAAAAAGAAGAATCAAAGCTTGTGCATATTGCACAAGTGACATCTATTAGTGAATAAAATATAGCATAAGTTGAGAGGGAGTTGATTTATGATGTATCATTCAAAACCCTGAGACAACAACAAAGAAGTTTTGTTTTTGTAATGAATTGTGACCAATAATGTTTTGATAATACTATTTTTCAAAACAGTAACCTTGATTTGTATGTCTCTAGCAAAGTGATTATAAAAATTGAGAGAAGCGATTAGTCATAACAATCATAATGATTGACAAATATTTTGTTGCTGCAAAGGTTGTTATCTTTCAAAATTGTTACTTGATGGTTTCAAAGTTAAGTACAGTCAATGGTCAAACATGATTATCTTCCTCATTGATTTTATACTTTCATCTACTTCTAATAGTGGTTTAGTTTTGATCCATGCAATTATAGTGTCTTATGAGTCTTTAGTGATGTCATGATACTTATGTTTCTCTCAATTGTCATGCCCAACATCATGCTTTTCTATAAACAGTGGTTAGGAGTGATTTATTTATGCATAGTGACAATCCCTCTCTATTCAAAGAAGTATTCATCTATTTAGATATGATAGTTTGAAGATGATAGAATCTAGTGGATGCTCTCCATTAATGTTGTTGGTGTTACCTTGTTGTAGGAGGAATAGTACATTCTCTCATTTATATCATAGAATATACTGAATGCACAATGACCTTGATGTACTTTTATGTTCAATGAACTGTCTCATATGCTCTCTTTTGACGTTTTCCTTGAGACTTGTAACAATTCTATTTTGTAGAGGTATGCATGCTAGTGCTAGCAATATGTTGGCTAGATTCTTGCAAACTTGTTAGTGTTTGTAAAGGGAGTACACTATGAAGTTCTTGCTTATGGAATGTGGTGTTGTGGCTCGATACTTACATAATATAGTATTATTCATGATTATATTGGTAGATCATAGTAAGAATACAAGCATGGTTAGACCTTTGATGGATGCTAGTATATGGAGTTTTTTTTGTTTTGTGACTCTGCTTAATGACAGTCAATGGTTTAATAATGACATCTAGGCAATGAATGTGAAACTTGAGTCCAACAATGATATTGAACAACCCTTGAATGTATTTGAGATGACAGTTCACAATCAAATGATTCAGTGATAGTACACAATGACCTTAATGGTACTAATGAAAAGGCATTGGATGATGAAAATTGCATGGTGAGATAGATAGGATTGGTGTTTATTAATGATGTCCTCATTCATAGAACTTATATGTTGTGTGAAGTAGACTAGAGGTCTAAGGATTGCACAATGATAAGATGATTATATATCTACATAGTTCTTACTTGGACATTGAATCATTTGTTAGAGTTCTTGCTAGAAATTTCTTGATGATGGGTATGTGCAGGATCACCATGGAAAAAACAGGCCCTTAAGTGGCAAAAAATTCAGAAAAATTAGAGTTAGGCAACTTGATGTAAAAATTTGAATAAGTTATCTATATTATTTCAAAAATATGTAAGAATAGAATTTGTAGAAAATTGAATGTAGTTTCCAAATTACCGGGTTTATTTAGAAAAAAAAATCTATTTGGTGAAAATTTGAAATTTCAATGTAGTAGTACTTAAATTTCAGGGAAAAAATAAGTAGGTGTCTGTCTGACCACCCTAACTGCAATAAAATGATAATGTTTAAGACAAAAGTAGAGGACTTATGTCCATATGTGATGCATATTTTTTTGTAAATTTTTTCCATGTAAATAATTAATTATGAACTTTTTATTACAAATTTTAAAAAATATAAAAAACTTATATGTTTGACCACCTTAACTTGGTCAAAACTTCATGAAATTCAACTTTTCTTTTTTTAATACTATAATATGCGAATAATAGAATGTGATGCATGTTTTGGATTCCAAAAATATGATACCATTTGAAAGCTATAGATGTTTTACAATCAACATGTGAATCAGGACTTTAGTCGTAATTCAAATAGAAAATGAATAATAATTATTTATTAAATTCAAAGTAAAAAATAATTTATATTGGTGGAAATCTGAGAATATCCTTTAAAAACCCTTTTCATTTCATCAATTTTGGGTTAAAAAAATTTGTCAAGCACATACCCTAGAATTACCCATCATATCGCCACTTTTTGGCCCATCACGATCGTGCACATACCCTGATAGTAAATATGGTTTGAGTTATGCATGGATAAGATCTTTTGGAATTATTCTAGTGGTCTTGAATTTTGATAGTTGATAGTGTGGCTTTCATTGAAGGAGAAATTTTTTCTTTGAGTTAATTGTTTGATATTCCTAGTTGACATTGTAGTCTTGAGTGAACAATTAGCTTATATTTGGTGAATGCAACTTTGTTGATTGCATAACAGTGCTATACATCTACACTTTGCTTAAATGATACTGCCTTATTTGTGATAATGGATTGTAATTCAGTGGCTCTTTGTGATAGAATAACTCTTGTGCCATTGGTTACGTCTTGTTCTTAATATTGTGGTAGATATATCTTTTATTTGATAGTGGTACACTACATGTTTCTAGTTATAGCAATAAACAACCTGTACCAGTTTATTGGAGCAGTATCATGTTTATCTTGAAACTCATAGAGTGGAATTGAGAAGTACCTTGCTAAATAAGTGCACTTTGGATTACATTGGGTTTTTATGCTTTGGTTTATAATCTTATTGATCTTATTGAAACACCACTTCACTTGCTTAGTGCTTACTCCACTTGATTGGATTGCTTGGTCAAGTGGTAGTATCTTTTTGAAAACACAATATATATTCCTTGAAGGAGTGTGACAACATGTGAGATATGAATTCAGATGACAGTAGTGTGAATGTTCATAAAAGAACACAACTATCAAAACTGTGACATGTCTTGATGTTTGTAAGGCCCCACCTTGCATGTGATTACTAAAACTCTAATTCGTTTTATGTGTTCCTAAATAGATGGTAAGATGCATCGTGGATGCCAAATAGTGTGATTATTTGATAATATTCTTTCTTTTCATTCTAACATTTTATTTATGCTACAATGAAGGGGTTAGGAATCGTAAATTGTGAATATGAGTTGAAATTGTAAATGAAATGGTTAAATCTTAGTTCAACTATCAGATTAATGTGATATACGATTGTTGCTTATGGTTTTATTGGTAATGTGCAGGAAAGGAAGGTTCATTATGAGAAGGGAAGACCATTGAGTAGATCAAAAAACATATTCTTGTGGAATCAAATATGCAAATAGGAGGATAGATAAATGTTGGAATAAAATCAAATACATCTTTGGGAAGTTCTAAGTGTAGCCCTACTTGACTTAGAAGGGTTTGAGGTTTAATTATTGGTTGGGTGATTATGTAGAATCTAATTGTAGGACATGTGATGTGAGTTTGGTTGGGGTTGGAACCCTTGGTTAGGATCAAAATTCGTATGGATTCTTGTGTAGGTTTTGAAAAGGGATTATTGAGTCAATTTCCTTGGTTTTTGAACAAGAATAGACCCCTAGGACCTATACCTATTGGTTTGGAACATTTTTGACATGTGAACTTGTCCTTGGAGTGTGGAAAGACCCCTCAAAAGTCCACATTCATGAATGTGGCGAATTCAAAAAGTGTTGGGGCTTGGGAAGAGTGACTTGTCACTCTCAACCTTCTACTACTCAAAAAGTTCTTGGAATTGGCACAAGACTCACAGATGTGTGAGAACTTGTGGGAAAGAGTGTAGGTTTGGAGGATCCCTATATATCTCAAGAAGATGGAAGATGTGGGCATTGCCCACTTCTCCTTTGGAGAACTCAAGTTGAGATAAAAGAAAGGATGAGAAGAGGAGGGTTCCACATTTTTGAAAGGATAGTGAGCAAGATGCATTGGCTTGGAGAGGAAAACAGTCACAAGAGATCGGTCCCTTCATCTAGAAGAAAAAAAAAGATAAGTTCTTCCTATTTCCATTTACACTTGTCTAATGGTTGTAAGAAGGTGACAATGTATGGATTATGTTTGAAAATAGAAAGTAGAGAACCTAGACACATGAAAATGGTGCTATGTTAGTTTCATCCCTTTGTAAAAATGAGAAAGGACTCCATTTATCATTGTGGAGCTTAAAATGAAATTCCTTGCTCGGGGGTATGGCTAGAGCCCACGAGGCTCCATGACGCCATTACGGTAGGGTGGAGAGCAAGCCTTACACAGTAGTATGTCATGCATTTTATTTCTTAAAATTAATTGTGATGTGGAAAGTTAATGATTGTTGTAACATGAAAGAAAATAGAGAAAGAGAAAGCATTTATATACTGATTTGTTAGTCATTTAGTTTCGATGTGCATTGTAGTAACATTGAGTTTATGTAGGGAAATGCTAACTGTTGTAATGAAGAAAATAAATATTCTCCTTCAAAATGCTTGCATCATGATACTTATCTCGTGATATTCTTGAGAGAAATAATGGAGTCATTTTTCTTCTTTGAGACATTGGTATTGCAAAGCATATATATATTGAAATATTGCTATTATTTTGCTCACAAAAGAGTAAAATGAAATAAACGGATATTTATGGTACTCAGAGACTTTTGACCATTGTTGTTATTGTAATAAACTAAATCAAATAGTGTCTTGTCCATGATGGTAGTAGAATGAACAAAAAGGCAATCAAATTTCGGTTTATTACTTTTGCATTAGAAAATATGGCAGAAATTTTTTGATTCAACTTGAGAAAGTGAGGTACATATGTTCTGGAACATTAGAGTAAGAGTACAGACAAAGGCAGTATAAATCAAAAAAATAAAATAAAATAAAAAAATAATAAAAATTCGGAAGTCAGAAGATATTGCAATCAAAATCTTTGATTCAGATATACCAGAAACACTGAAAACATTCTCAAGCAAGCTTAAAGAATTTATTTGTGGCCAAGAACTTTCTCGAAATAAATCCTCCAAACAGTTTACAGACATAAGATTGAGTTACAATAAAAAAAAAAAAAATGAAGAGAAAAAATAGCTTGAAGCTCTTGCATTAGAGAAATAGTCACGAAAGTTAAGAAGCAAAAGCGATGCTGGTATTTGTTTCTCCTTGGCGACAACCTGTTTCTCTATCGCTTGCAAGGCTGCAAAAAGGAATAGAAAGAAGCTCATGATTAAATTTCTAGAGGCACTGAAACCAAAACATCTTGGATTTCATTTTCTGTCATTATGGGCATATTGAAGTTGTAGTCAATGGGCAGGGAGGCGTGAGCAAGTCACCAAAATAAATCCAAAAGAGAGTGAAGAAGATTGTTCGGCTAGAAATTAATGTCACTTACCTATCCTGATAGAGCGATTCCACTCTGAGCTCGAGACAAGAATATTGTAATCTTCTTCCCATGATGATATTAATTGCAAAGATAGGGGAGACAGTTAAACCTAAGTGAGGGAATTTCCAAAATGACTCAAGTGCCATCAATAATGGCTAAAAATCAGCCTGACATTGGCCTCAACCTCATCCAAGTATGGTTTTGATAGTATTTTTAAATGCTGGCCCCATACCGATATAAATGCCTGACCAACATATGCTGCAAGTCGAGCCTAATAGCTAGAGGTCAGGTGGTATACCCCACCTCTCTGTCAGTATGCCAATAAATGGCTGGAGAGCGACCATCGATACAGGGAGGTTAAAGAAAGATCACATTCATGTTCAACTTGTGTTGGTCACATCAAAGTTAGAGAGGCGTGAGGAAATCGGTTACCTCCATTATTGTGGCAATCAACATACATTCCATCAAGCTGATGTATTTGGTCGTAGATTTAAATGCTACCCAGTTATGTCTGAAAGAAGTCATTTAGAAAATGTAATTTGATCTAGGTAAAAGGCGTTGGAACTACTTACAAGGGGTACTTTGATAATGTGCATAGAAATGTTAACCACTTCTTTTTCTCTGTGGGTAGCCTAAATTCCTAGCTGCAGTAGGCTTGTTCCGGCAGTAGTCTCCAGCTAATTAGCGTGTGGACCAAGGGAGCAGAACAAGGTAAAATGACAGCCTTATTCTAATCGATGCCACCTCTTGTTGATGTGCTACTTTCCAATTTAATTCTGGTCATTGTAATATTAGATATCCTCAAGATTGCGGTGCATAGTAATCATATTAATAATTGTGAATATAAACAGTGTAATCTTCCTCTTAATTGAAAGATGACGGTTGTCTTAAATAGCCATTCATTTATGCCTTCTTATATGTTTCATTCTCAATAGTGAAAGAATTTGCTGCTGCTTCTTATCCAGTGGAAAAAAAAAATGAAAGAAGAAATGAATGAATGTTGCACGATAAGTTAAAGAGTAAATTCTTACCTTCTTCCAAGAAGTAATAATAATAAAAAAATATATACATATGGACTTGGGGTGTAGAGGAAAGCCATTGGGCATTACGCATTTAAAACTCCAATGTGTCGTCAACAATAAATGTCAGAGCTGGGGACTGTGAAAACGCCTCCATGCATTGAATTACATAGTTAGGGAAGTACTCTGTAGTATGGTGCAGAGTGTCTCAACGGGCAGTAAGAAAATAAGATTGAAATTATTCCCATGAATCTCATCTTATTCTTCCAACCCACTGCCTCTAATTTCACCACAGTTGAAAGTATACCCGATAATTTCATAAATTAGAAAAATCACAATACATGAATTCTAAAATGTTAGTAACATACCTGACCATGAAATTCTAAAAACAAACATCAAAATGGTTCCAAACAAATAGGTGGAGTTTCCTTGGAAGTTGCGTATAATCCTCAATATATTTAAAGTAAACTTATCTTTAGTTAAATCTAAACTAAAAGCCAGCAAGTGAATTATCATACGATGTTTTTTTAACTTTATCTTGGAAAGATACATTTCCTCGTATTTTGCAATGTAAGAATCTTAACAAAAAAAGAAACTTGCATCTCCACCAAAAGCATGGTGGTAAACCTTATGAATTATTCCTTCAATAAAGTAAAAGGAATATATTCTCATATTCCTTAAGAAGGATTCTACTAAACCAAATTAAGATTACATACCTAAGTAAAGGTAGGGTTATTAGGTTGGTTTTTTTTTTTTCTAGAAAGGGGATTGTCCCCTTATTTTATTACAGAGAAAATAGTAATAGTAATATATATGTAGGATATAATATAATTAATTTATATGTTATTTCTTTGTTTTTATAAATCTTTATAAATTATTTTTTTTAGGTTGATTTATCTATAAGATTAAGTGAGGAATTAAATATATAATAATTAATCATAAATAGATAGTTATGTAATAATCTATAATGGCAACTTACATAAATTCAATTTTTATTTATATATGACTATTTAATAAGTCTTGTCCCCTACATTTTTTTTTATTGAGATTTTTTAAATTGGAATCTTTAAAGTATATGCTTAGAAGAAAAGGGTTGGGAAGGAGGACCTTATTTTGCTATTGGGTTGCTAATTAAGGATAGAAAAGAAGAAGAAAAAATTAATAAATTAAATAAATAAAAATAATGAATTAATAATGAAATAAAAAATAATTAAACCAATTTTAAATAACTTACCCATTTTCTCATTTTGAAACCAAGACAAAATATTATGTGAGAATGTCAGTAATATTGTCAAGAGGAAATAAAGTAGTCAGGTTAACGGAAATAACGTATCATCAATGTATTCTAAGGTTTCCAGCTAACTAGGTTATCATGTTTACTTTCTCCTAAATAGTATGTGCCAATGGCATCCTTCAATAGGGAGGGTGTTTCCAAAGGTTTTTAAAGGTGATAATCACTAAGCTAGTTTACCTGTGGGCTTACGAATCTTTGTCAGATCTTGGGATGCACTCATACCCATATATCAAACTTTAAATTTTATCATTATCACTAGAGGGTGTGCATGATGAACTTTGTATAGCTGACCTTGCTACGCCTGCATGCCCCACACCTGATAATGTGTTAGTGACGAGATTGCATGAGCAATGTCATTTGATGCACATTGTATTTAATATGCACATGAATGGTTGTTAAATGTTAATAATTTGTTTTATTTAAAAAAATAAAAATAAATAAAAATTGTTGGGTTTTTCTTGCGAAAATTTTTGGCATGACACTTGGTATCAGAGCCCTAGGTTGCAACTCTAGGGAACTCTGGGGATAATTTGGGCTTTAAGTGCTATGTGTGCATGAACAAATGTGCAAACCTTTTTATGTGAGTTAAAATAATATGTTGAATATTTTAAATGGTTTAGTAAGCAGAAACTTAGTGGTAATTATCCAACTCAATAGGTTTTAAATGCTAAAGGAACAAGAATCAACCATTATAATGGGTCAAGGAAGTATTTATTCAAGAAACACCAATATAAACTCAATCCGTCATTTTAAGTAAATAAGGTGAATGACCTGAGTTACATATTGGACCATTTAGCAAAGGTTATGCCATTAATTAGCCTCTTAACATTAAATTTCCTTGAACCTTAGAAAGATAAAATGGAACTTCTCAAGCGTAGTTTTTCTTAAAATACGTGAATAAGTCATCACGATGTGTATTATTAGAGGAACACTACCTTTGTTGACTTCTTAGGACCATAATTCTTAAATATAGTAATGTCATAACTTCTTAAAATTTGGGGTGTTTAGGAAGCAACATATTTTTTTATGCAAATTGTGTTATGAATTGAGGAGGGAACATCATAACTACATATGGAAACATGTAACTAGTCAAGAGAAAATAATTATATGACCATAAAAGGAGTAATGTGTTAAGGGTTGTAATTAAATGATCCTAAAGTTCTAAACCCCTAAATTGATTAAATCAAAATGATAACAAGAGTGAAATCAATAGAAAATATCTTGACCTTGTATTGAGTACAATTTGAGCACTCCATACATTTTGGATTTAAAATAATATCATAGATCATAATTAAACTTTAAAGGTGTAAATGGATGGACCTAAGTCGAAGGGATTGCTCATAATTTGGGTATAGATTTGAGACACCTATGAAATGCTACCTGATATGCCTAAGACACAAATAGCCTAGCCTTTCCTATTACTCTAGATCTTAATTTACACATAATGACTTAATTTGTGTTCTTAAGTTCAACTTGGAAGAGTGGTAAAAAAATTAAATTCTACCTTGAATTAAAATGATGAAACTTTAGAGCTAATTAAGCACTTTCGTAAGTAAACGGTGACCTAGTTCACTTAATTTAACTATAACAACTATCAAACTATTATGTTCCATTGTTTAAAGATTAAATAGTAAATGAAATAATAGGGTTTCTATGATTTAAGTCAAAAGTGAAGGCAATAGAAGGATACAATTAAGATAAGATTGTTGAGGACCAATAAATATGGTGTTGAAACTATCCCCTTGTAATAAGTAAACATAAAAAGGATTTGTGACTTGAGATCTTGTCAAATGTGAAATTGGAGTTAAAACATTATCGTGAACTCATGTTATTACTACTTCCTTAGGAGACGTGTTGCTTCCCAAATAAGAAAGGATGCATTCCATGCATATGAAGTAATAACACACTCAACTACATGTTGAACTTGAAGGTTGTGTGCACATCATCAGGATTGAATAATGAATTGTATGAAGTTATAAATTAAGTAATGAATTATGTGTGGTTCATGGTGTATTATGTGATGGGAAAGTTAAGATATATAGATAAGAGACACTAAAGTAGACTTGTGTATTATGTGATGGGAAAGTTAAGATATATAGATAAGAGACACTAAAGTAAACTTGTAAAACCTCTAATTAATGTTGTAAATTCTATACCATTGACTATGTTTACTCTTTGATGGAAGAACATTTACACCCAAATGTAAGGAGAAAACCTCAAAGTAGGTAAAACTTTTAAAACTTTTACTCATTGTGCACCTTTATGAGGTTAGATAGAACTGTGATTGTAAAAAAATGATGGTTATAACATGTGATTAAATGGTTCAAAATGCAAGTCTTGTAAAAGGATATTAATGACTAGTAAGAATCACTATTTTATGAATTATCATGTGTTTTATGCACTGAGTGTGCCTTCTTTTCTCATACTGTAATGTTTTAAATGAAAATGGTTGACTCTACCCCTTATTAAGTAGGAAGTTTTTTTTAGCATGTTGAGAAAATATCATGGAATTACCCATATTGATATGTCAGCGAACATAACAAATATAGTTTAATAAAAGGGGAAGCGTGGTATGGATATATATAGAAAAATAAATAAATAAACAAATAAATTTGATCATAAATGTGTTGTTAGTAAGATATGAAGCGTGGTGTACCATGTATTGCTAATTGTAGGAAAATTGAGTATTACCTAAATTACAATTGTGAATTATTTGGAAATTTATTTTACAAGCATGCAATGGATAGATGTTAACAAAGTGAACATTGTGTAAAGAAAATAAAGTGTGTATGGGTGTATCAACATTTGTGTTAATAATGTGATGAACCATGCATTGTTAAGTTCTAGGAAATGGGGTGATATACCTAAGCTATAGTTGCATATCTTCTAGTGATTTCTTGTACTTATGCAAAGTGAGTAGATATTTCCAAAATTGAAACAAAAAATGAATATTGTTTATACAAAATAGAATATGTGTAAGTGCACTGCTCTTGTTCTATGGTGAATTCTGTAAAGCGTGTTGTGCTAGGTCATGTAAAGTGAAACCAATAAATGTATTGTGCCCCATGTACAAGATACAGGGTATCTAACTTGGGATGAGGGTGAGGGAGGTCAAGTATGATCCCTTATGAGTACCCTTTGTGATGGACCTTATGTAAGCTAGCTAGTTGTGTGTTTATGTAAACGTGTTAAATGTGCGGATGTGTATTTATTAAATGAAATGTGATGTATTCCCTTGTGTTAGTCTTATTTGTATGGTAAATGTGTACCCCTAGCGTTTGGTTCCCCCCTTGTGGGAGTGTGATGCCAGCTAGTGTAAATAGGGGTTGAGAGGCACATGTTCTCCCATTGGGAAATTACAAGCTCAGGGTGTTGTCCCTAATCCTGACAAAGGATATATGTCGAGTTATTGTAATCCTCCCATGGACGTTGACAGTAGCCTACTCCCCCACATATGGGAGCCACACTTGTTGGTTCATAGTGAAAGCCTATTCCTTGATGTTATAACCCATGGGTAAAGGATGGAATTTTATGGACCACCAGTTACTTATAATTATGTGGACGGGGACCACTAGTGATTTATATTTATGTGGTCGAGGACCACCAGTGATTCATATTTATGTGGTCAGGGACCACCAGTTACTTATATTTATGTGGTCAGGGACCACCAATGATGCATATTAATGTGGTCAAGGACCACCAGTTATTCATATTTATGTGGTCAGGGACCACTAGTTATTGCATTCTATTATACTTATGTGGTTAGAGAACCACAATTCCCCTCCTCCCCTTAGGTGGCTTCACTAAAGTCACGTGGTGCTTGTAATGTGAAATTTAGATTGCTAATTTCTTAATTGATGTTTCGCTTATTATATGCCAGTAATGTTAAATTTTATACTTCTTTTACTGGAGCTATTTAGCCATTTGAAGCTTGTCATAGTCCATTGCCTCAAGGACTTATTTAATTTCTATTTTTGAATTGATTTTGGAATGTTTGAATGCAGCTGCAACTAATCTTTATTTAGTGTTTCTCTTGAAGTTATAATTTTCTATTTATTGAAGCATTGGTTTATGATTTTACGTTTCTCAGTTTTGAGGCTTCTCATTGTTTGCTAACTGCTGGCAAGTGTGATGTAATGTGACATCTATAAAATCTTCCATATCTCAGGGATGTTTTTGGCAAGTCGTATGGGGGAGTAGATGCACAGGGGAATTATAAATTACTTGAAAGGGGTTGTGAATGGGACTGGTATGGGACATTCATTAATCCATTCTTCCCCTAGTTCTATGATTATTCATTTTGTACCTTCCTCTTGGAGGCTAACTCCCTTACACAAACAAGAGAAGGTACATAGGAGATGCATGGTAGGGTCCTTAGAGAAGGGCCTTAAGACCATCTTTCCTACTAGCTATGGTATCCAAGAATATCCATCCTTATAGACCCCATTGAGCCTTGTGATGTGAATCATGTGTAATTATTGTGATGCATATGTAAATGTGTAAATAAATGACATGTGGAAATACTTGACTATTATGTGAGAAAGAAGGTGACAAATAAAATTGAGACTACTATTCTTGAGACATGAATTGTTATTGGAACAAAAACATTCTCTAACATCATGAGTGATGTTTATGATGCAAAACAGAACCTTAAAGGTTATCCAAGGATGTTTATGTGTTGGATACATGTTGATATCAAGAATATTAAGTATATGGATGACTACTAACATTTGTTCATATTGTGACTACATTGGATAACTGTTCTATGGTGGAAAATTTTGTTTTGAGCATTTAGATGTTTGATTCATGGAAGGGGTTTATTTAATGTGTGCTTAATGGTGGAAGGCTATGATTGCTTCATCAAAAAGTAAACTAATTTATATTCTAATAGATTTATGTGCATTGCTATATTAAGGTTACTTTTCATGAACTTAACGACTTCCAGGAGCAAGTCTAAGCCAAGGGGAGGGGGATGTAAGGCCCCACCTTGCATGTGATTACTAAAACTCTAATTCGTTTTATGTGTTCCTAAATAGATGGTAAGATGCATCGTGGATGCCAAATAGTGTGATTATTTGATAATATTCTTTCTTTTAATTCTAACATTTTATTTATGCTACAATGAAGGGGTTAGGAATCATAAATTGTGAATATGAGTTGAAATTGTAAATGAAATGGTTAAATCTTAGTTCAACTATCAGATTAATGTGATATACGATTGTTGCTTATGGTTTTATTGGTAATGTGTAGGAAAGGAAGGTTCATTATGAGAAGGGAAGACCATTGAGTAGATCAAAAGACATATTCTTGTGGAATCAAATATGCAAATAGGAGGCTAGATAAATGTTGGAATAAAAACAAATACATCTTTGGGAAGTTCTAAGTGTAGCCCTACTTGACTTAGAAGGGTTTGAGGTTTAATTATTGGTTGGGTGATTATGTAGAATCTAATTGTAGGACATGTGATGTGAGTTTGGTTGGGGTTGGAACCCTTGGTTAGGATCAAAATTCGTATGGATTCTTGTGTAGGTTTTGAAAAGGGATTATTGAGTCAATTTCCTTGGTTTTTGAACAAGAATAGACCCCTAGGACCTATACCTATTGGTTTGGAACATTTTTGACATGTGAACTTGTCCTTGGAGTGTGAAAAGACCCCTGAAAAGTCCACATTCATGAATGTGGCGAATTCAAAAAGTGTTGGGGCTTGGGAAGAGTGACTTGTCACTCTCAACCTTCTACTACTCAAAAAGTTCTTGGAATTGGCACAAGACTCACACATGTGTGAGAACTTGTGGGAAAGAGTGTAGGTTTGGAGGATCCCTATATATCTCAAGAAGATGGAAGATGTGGGCATTGCCCACTTCTCCTTTGGAGAACTCAAGTTGAGATAAAAGAAAGGATGAGAAGAGGAGGGTTCCACATTTTTGAAAGGATAGTGAGCAAGATGCATTGGCTTGGAGAGGAAGACAGTCACAAGAGATCGGTCCCTTCATCTAGAAGAAAAAAAAAGATAAGTTCTTCCTATTTCCATTTACACTTGTCTAATGGTTGTAAGAAGGTGACAATGTATGGATTATGTTTGAAAATAGAAAGTAGAGAACCTAGACACATGAAAATGGTGCTATGTTAGTTTCATCCCTTTGTAAAAATGAGAAAGGACTCCATTTATCATTGTGGAGCTTAAAATGAAATTCCTTGCTCGGGGGTATGGCTAGAGCCCACGAGGCTCCATGACGCCATTACGGTAGGGTGGAGAGCAAGCCTTCCACCGTAGTATGTCATGCATTTTATTTCTTAAAATTAATTGTGATGTGGAAAGTTAATGATTGTTGTAACATGAAAGAAAATAGAGAAAGAGAAAGCATTTATATACTGATTTGTTAGTCATTTAGTTTCGATGTGTATTGTAGTAACATTGATTTTATGTAGGGAAATGCTAACTGTTGTAATGAAGAAAATAAATATTCTCCTTCAAAATGCTTGCATCATGATACTTATCTCGTGATATTCTTGAGAGAAATAATGGAGTCATTTTTCTTCTTTGAGACATTGGTATTGCAAAGCATATATATATTGAAATACTGCTATTATTTTGCTCGCAAAAGAGTAAAATGAAATAAACGGATATTTATGGTACTCAGAGACTTTTGACCATTGTTGTTACTGTAATAAACTAAATCAAATAGTGTCTTGTCCATGATGGTAGTAGAATGAACAAAAAGGCAATCAAATTTTGGTTTATTACTTTTGCATTAGAAAATATGGCAGAAATTTTTTGATTCAACTTGAGAAAGTGAGGTACGTATGTTTTGGAACATTAGAGTAAGAGTACAGACAAAGGCAGTATAAATCAAAAAAATAAAATAAAATAAAAAAATAATAAAAATTCAGAAGTCAGAAGATATTGCAATCAAAATCTTTGATTCAGATATACCAGAAACACTGAAAACATTCTCAAGAAAGCTTAAAGAATTTATTTGTGGCTGAGAACTTTCTCGAAATAAATCCTCCAAACAGTTTACAGACCTAAGATTGAGTTACAGTAAAAAAAAAGAAATGAAGAGAAAAAATAGCTTGAAGCTCTTGCATTAGAGAAATAGTCATGAAAGTTAAGAAGCAGAAGCCACGCTACTATTTGTTTCTCCTTGGTGACAACCTGTTTCTCTATCGCTTGCAAGGCTGCAAAAAGGAATAGAAAGAAGCTCATGATTAAATTTCTAGAGGCACTGAAACCAAAACATCTTGGATTTCATTTTCTGTCATTATGGGCAGATTGAAGTTGTAGTCAATGGGCAGGGAGGCATGAGCAAGTCACCAAAATAAATCCAAAAGAGAGTGAAGAAGATTGTTCGGCTGGAAATTAATGTCACTTACCTATCCTGATAGAGTGATTCCACTCTGAGCTCAAGACAAGAATATTGTAATCTTCTTCCCATGATGATATTAATTGCAAAGATAGGGGAGACAATTAAACCTAGGTGAGGGAATTTCCAAAATGACTCAAGTGCCATCAATAATGGCTAAAAATCAGCCTGACATTGGCCTCAACCTCATCCAAGTATGGTTTTGACAGTATTTTTAAATGATGGCCCCATACCGATATAAATGCCTGACCAACATATGCTGCAAGTCGAGCCTAATAGCTAGAGGTTAGGTGGTATCCTTTGACAACCCCACCTCTCTGTCAGTACGCCAATAAATGGATGGCAGAGCGACCATTGATACAGGGAGGTTGAAGAAAGATCGCATTCATGTTCAACTTGTGTTGGTCACATCAAAGTTACAGAGGCGTGAGGAAATCAGTTACCTCCATTATTGTGGCAATCAACATACATTCCATCAAGCTGATGTATTTGGTTGTAGATTTAAATGCTACCCAGTTATGTCTGAAAGAAGTCATTTAGAAAATGTAATTTGATCTAGGTAAAAGGCGTTGGAACTACTTACAAGGGGTACCTTGATAATGTGCATAGAAACGTTAACCACTTCTTTTTCTCTGTGGGTAGCCTAAATTCCTAGCTGCAGTAGGCTTGTTCTGGCAGTAGTCTCCAGCTAATTAGCGTGTGGACCAAGGGAGTAGAACAAGGTAAAATGACAGCCTTATTCTAATCGATGCCACCTCTTGTTGATGTGCTACTTTCCAATTTAATTCTGGTCATTGTAATATTAGATATCCTCAAGATTGCGGTGCATAGTAATCATATTAATAATTGTGAATATAAACAGTGTAATCTTCCTCTTAATTGAAAGATGACGGTTGTCTTAAATAGCCATTCATTTATGCCTTCTTATATGTTTCATTCTCAATAGCGTGAAGGAATTTGCTGCTGCTACATCTTATCCAGTGGAAAAAAAAATGAAAGAAGAAATTAATGAATGTTGCACGATAAGTTAAAGAGTAAATTCTTACCTTCTTCCAAGAAGTAATAATAAAAAAAAAATATATACATATGGACTTGGGGGTGTAGAGGAAAGCCATTGGGGATTACGCATTTAAAACTCCAATGTGTCGTCAACAATAAATGTCAGAGCTGGGGACTGTGAAAACGCCTCCATGCATTGAATTACATAGTTAGGGAAGTACTCTGTAGTATGGTGCAGAGTGTCTCAATGGGCAGTAAGAAAATAAGATTGAATTTATTCCCATGAATCTCATCTTATTCTTCCAACCCACTGCCTCTAATTTCACCACAGTTGAAAGTATACCCGATAATCTCATAAATTAGAAAAATCACAATACATGAATTCTAAAATGTCAGTAACATACCTGACCATGAAATTCTGAAAAGGAACATCAAAATGATTCTGAACAAATAGGTGGAGTTTCCTTCGAAGTTGCGTATAATCCTCAATATATTTAAAGTAAACTTATCTTTAGTTAAATCTAAACTAAAAGCCAGCAAGTGAATTATCATACGATGTTTTTTTTACTTTATCTTGGAAAGATACATTTCCTCGTATTTTGCAATGTAAGAATCTTAACAAAAAAAAAAGAAACTTGCATCTCCACCAAAAGCATGGTGGTAAACCTTATGAATTATTCCTTCAATAAAGTAAAAGGAATATATTCTCATATTCCTTAAGAAGGATTCTACTAAACCAAATTAAGATTACATACCTAAGTAAAGGTAGGGTTATTAGGTTGGTTTTTTTTTTTTCTAGAAAGGGGATTGTCCCCTTATTTTATTACAGAGAAAATAGTAATAGTAATATATATGTAGGATATAATATAATTAATTTATATGTTATTTCTTTGTTTTTATAAATCTTTATAAATTATTTTTTTAGGGTGATTTATCTATAAGATTAAGTGAGTAATTAAATATATAATAATTAATCATAAATAGATAGTTATGTAATAATCTATAATGGCAACTTACATAAATTCAATTTTTATTTATATATGACTATTTAATAAGTCTTGTCCCCTACATTTTTGTTTATTGAGATTTTTTAAATTGGAATCTTTAAAGTATATGCTTAGAAGAAAAGGGTTGGGAAGGAGGACCTTATTTTGCTATTGGGTTGCTAATTAAGGATAGAGAAGAAGAAGAAAAAATTAATAAATTAAATAAATAAAAATAATGAATTAATAATGAAATAAAAAATAATTAAACCAATTTTAAATAACTTACCCATTTTCTCATTTTGAAACAAAGACAAAATATTATGTGAGAATGTCAATAATATTGTCAAGAGGAAATAAAGTAGTCAGGTTAATGGAAATAACATATCATCAATGTATTCTGAGGTTTCCAGCTAACTAGGTTATCATGTTTACTTTCTCCTAAATAGTATGTGCCAATGGCATCCTTCAGTAGGGAGGGTGTTTCCAAAGGTTTTTAAAGGTGATAATCACTAAGCTAGTTTACCTGTGGGCTTACGAATCTTTGTCAGATCTTGGGATGCACTCATACCCATATATCAAACTTTAAATTTAATCATTATCACTAGAGGGTGTGCATGATGAACTTTGTATACCTGACCTTGCTACGCCTGCATGCCCCACACCTGACAATGTGTTAGTGATGAGATTGCATGAGCAATGTCATCTGATGCACATTGTATTTAATATGCACATGAATGGTTGTTAAATGTTAATAATTTGTTTTATTTAAAAAAAATAAAAATAAAAAATTGTTGGGTTTTTCTTGCGAAAATTTTAGGCATGACAATGTTCTTGGAAATTGAAGTTTAGCTTTTCTCAATACCTCCAACAGGAAAATGGTTGGTATCAAATGACATCGGATCTTGAGGTTTGAGCTTGTGACATTTGAAAGTCTTCTTCCTGTTTTACATTTTGGTCAGTTGCCTAATGAGCTGTGTAGTATGACCAATGCTTGGTTTGGTATATCTCATGAAGGTTCTCTATTTTGTTTGCTTTGATAATAAAGCTACTACTCTCTGTTCTATCATTCCTCATTCTTGCATGTTGATTCTAGTCTTGAATGTAGTGGTTGGTGGGCTTGTGGTACTTGGTGCTTGTGCATATAAGTGATGCATTGGATTAATATGACAATGAAATTGGTTGTTTAGGTTGGCAGTACTTTACTTTGCAATTGGCTTGCAGTGGTCACACATATATCTATGTTCTTCATGGTTATAATAGTATAATTAATACTTTTTTTAATCTTGATACCAACATTGACAACATGTTGAAAAGATGATTGTTTCTTTCCTTTTGAGGAGCTTATTTTTAGGAGGAGCTTCACAAATTATTCTTTATCCCTAGTGTTTCATTTCATTGCCATTACATTTATATCTTCTATATATATATATATATCTCTTAATGCAGTGACATTTTCGTACAATCAATATTGATCTTCTTATAGTGTATTTGTGATGCATTAATATGGTTGTGATGATAGACTTGATCATTGCAGTGCTACTTTATGTTTTTGATTGCTTCTCATATTCTGCACCATGTAGTCATTACTTCTATTGGCATGCTAGTGATATGCATATTTGTCATCTTCCATCCTTGGTGGCATGTGTGATTTGATATAATAAGCTTTGACAAGTTTTATCTTATAACTTTTCCTTGGTGCCATGACACTACCATGAGAATTTAACACTTTTCTCCATTCTGACAGTCATTATGACAATTTTTTGACAGTGGTAGATTTACTTTTCTCTAATAGTGCTTTGGTGTTACTTGACAGTGCAATTTTTTCATGTTTATTAACTTGTAGACCTAACAACTTGGTTGTATCCTAAACTTGGTCTTTGGTGCTTAATACAGATTCAAGACAATTGTGATAGTGATATATGGTTTTTAGGCTATTATTCTTGAAGCTTTGTTGTCCCCATCCTTTGGAATTGTTGTCAAAGGGGGAGAAATCTTGACACTATTTCAATTTATTCATTTATGTTACTCTTCATTCATGTTACTCTTGACAATAAGTTGACTATGGATAGGTGTTGTCTTGATATGCAAAGTTAAAAATATGGACATTTGGTTATAATATTCTACTTTGATGAGATAGAATTGTCTTTGATGAGATGGAAAAAGTTGAAAATCTAGAAATTTGGTTATACTATTCTTCTTTGATGAGATGGCATTGTATTTGATGAGATGACATTGTGATATTTTTTTGGGTAGTGACAATAAGTTTAAAATCAATGCCAAAGGGAGATTTTTTTTACCCCTTGTTGGCATTGGAAGTGATGTTTGGCATAGATGTCAAGCTCATGTTTGCAAGAGAGGTATACCACTTTGGTTACTATAAACAAATGCTTAGAGAAAAATTTTCTTTGGTCATTATTTGCAAAGAGCTTTATGATTTATTCATTAATGAAATGCAAAGGACATAGTGATTTGGAGGCAAAAATAATGAAAGCTTTAGACTTAAATCATATGATTTGGGTAAAAGTGAATAATATGTCTTGATTTTTACAGAAGCAATAAAAGACTTTGGTTTTCATGTGAAAATAAAGACATAATGATGGCAACACAATCATAACCCTAATCATTTTATTATTTCGACTACATGCATAGATAGTTCATTGTTGATAACTATGGTTGTGTTAGGGCATGACTTGGAATACCTTTTGGGCTTGGTGGAATGGCATCAGAAAAAGGTTTTTCAAGAATTGGTACTTGATTTCTAAGCTTGTTTCTAGCAAAGAGTGATTTTAACTACTCCAAGTGATCTTGTTTCATTTGGTAAATCTTTTTAACCCTAGTTTGCATAAAAGGGTTTGGGTTCTTGTGTTTGAAGGTTAATGCATATTGTTTCAACATATTTTTTTTGTGTTTGGGCTTTAATCTTACATGGTCTTGTCAACTCAGGTTTCATAGAGGTTTCATGTTGTTTCAAATTTTTATGATATTTGAGTTTCAATTGCATAATTTTCTAAACTATTTTACATAGTCAATAGGATAAGGGTTTCTATTTTTGTTATCACATAGATTTTTTATCTTGTTTCTAGGGTAGGGTATGTGCAGGATCATGATGGGCCAAAAAGTGGCGATATGATGGGTATGTGTAGGGGTATGCGTCTAACAATTTTTTTTACCAAAAATTGATGAAATAAAAAGTGTTTTTAAAGGAAATTCCCAGCTTTCCACCAATATAAATTATGCTTTACTTTGAATTTAAGAAATAATAATTATTCATTTTCTATTTGAATTATGACTAAAGTCCTAATTGATAGGCTGATTGAAAAACATCAATAGCTTTCAAACAATATCACATTTTTTAGATCCAAAATATGTGTCACATTCTATGCTTCACATACTATAGGATTAAAAAAAAAAAAAATTGAATTTCATGGAGTTTTGACCAAGTTAAGGTGGTCAGACATACAAGTTTTTATATTTTTTAAAAGTTGTAATAAAAAAATCATAATCAATTATTTACTTGGAAAAAAATTACAAAAAAATATGCATCACATCGGAACATGAGTCCTCTAATTATATTTAAAATATTATAAGAAAATATTATCATTTGATTGTGGTTAGGGTGGTCAGACAGACACCTACTTCTCATTTTTTCCCTGAAATTTAAGTACTACTGCATTGAAATTTCAAATTTTCACCAAATATATTTTTATTTTTTAAAAATAAACCTAGTAGTTTAGAAAGTAAATTCAATTTTCTATAGATTCTATTCTTACATATTTTTGAAATAATATAGATAACTTATTCAAATTTTAATGTCAAGTTGCCTAACTCTAATTTTTCTAATTTTTTTGCCACTTAAGGGCCTGTTTTTTCCATGATGATCCTGCACAGACCCGGTAGCATGTCAACTTTGTAAATAAACATTTTTGTGCTTAATGCATTAAAATTTCAAAGGGTATCAATGAATGTTGTTTACTTGATTAGCAGCTATTTCAGCATATACCAAAGTTGCTCCACATTGACACTTAGTAACAGTTATCAAACTGAGGTTATCAAGGCAGGTTTTGTAAATTATCATATTTGCAATTGTTTCTTGAAAGACTATAGTTATTATGATGCTTATATAGAAGTGACATAGTCACTATGAATGGGTTCGATGAAGATGTTATTTACACTCTGCAAAGAGTCATTATTGTGTTTACGTTGAAAGCTTTGATGAATAATTTTCTTTGAAATTGTGAAGCACTTCATAGTGCTAGTTGTATTTTCATACACAGATATATAGATTCTTCAGTCTCCAATGAAAATGAGACAATCAAGAAATTATTTGTAATGAAACAAATATTATGCTCTGTTCTTTTATTTTCAAAATCATTTTAATGTGAAAAGATTATTTTCCAGTGAGGCATTTGCTAACTTAAAAAACAAGTGAGGTTTTTTGGTTAGCTAGTGAGGCTTTGTAATAAGTGAGATTTTATTAAGCTAGTCAAGCAATCTTTTCCGAGTGGTTTTTTCTCCCTATAAAGGGTTCTCCACTCATAAACATTGTGTTATGGTGTCTTCAACTTTTGTGATCTTCTTATGTTCTTTATGTTCATTCAAGTTAGATAGCTTTGCAAACATAATGCTACACTTTATAATTGAATTATTCTAAAACTTTCATTCTACATGTTCAAAGTTGGGAAAGATTAATTTAAGTTCTTTTTAATCTTCCATACCACTAATTTACCCACCCCCCTCTCAATGGTATTGTACTCCAACATCACTTTGATATTCCACATAAATCTCACAAATTTTCCTTCAATTGAAGTTACAATTCCTTCTACTTCTAGGGATGATATTGATTATTCATGCAACTATACTTCTCATATTGACTATGCCATGAATGTAGCTTCTCCTTTTGAGGAGTTTCAAAAAAATTGTCTATTATGATTTAATATTCTATCTAAAAAATGTTGTAATGGTAATGGTTATGGGCACAAGGATTAGGGTATCAAAATTCCTTTAGAGACAAATCTACATAATTCTAATATAGGTATTGGTTACTTCCCTTCTAGATCTAAACTAATTTTTTTTTGAAATGTAAAAATGATTTATTAATATTCTCCTTTAATTCATCGTATTCATCTTGATCTCATTTTTGATAGTTTGGATTCATCTATACCCTCTCTGGATGCTTTCTCTACCAAGGAAGCTTTAATTGATTTTCTTGGGGTATACTCTAATTTACCATCCTATCATAATGATTATATATTACCTTATTGCTTGAATCCTCAAGAATATTTTTTGGAATGCATTATTTATTCAGATAAATCCACTTCACTTTCTAACACCAATAAGGATTTTAGAGTCTTTGATCCTTTGGACCCTTGTAAAATTGTTTATAGAGATACTATCAATGTCCCTATGGATCATTATTTTCCAAGTAAACTAATTCAAATTTAGAAATTTATTTCCTTTAAGAAACAAAAATCATATTAATATTTCCGACATTCATTTACCAATATCATGACCTAGTCATATATGGATATTCCTAGCATTATTCCCTCTATCATGGTCCATAAATTGATTCTATATCTAGATGCCTAGCTAGTTATGAAAAAAATAGAAAGATGGATCTTAAGGTTTCTTGAATGATGAAATCTAAGATAGAAAATATTATAAAATTTAGCTTTATCTATCCTAATGACTATTCACCTTGGATATAAAATATAGTTACCATCATGAAACTGGTGGCCATATTTGTATATGCATCGATATTCATTACTTAAAAAAATTCTCTAAAAGAGGATTTACTACTTCCTAATATTAATATGATTCTAGACTCAACCAAAGACCACACATTATTTTCTTTCATGGAATTGAAGTTGATAATCATAAGATAGATTCCATTAGAAAATTCCTCCTAAAAATATTTCTCAAATTTGTAGTCTTCAAGGGAAAATACAAGCCATAAGAAGATTTATTTTTGAATGGGATAATCATGCCCTTCCCTTTAGACATCTTCTAAAAAAACATAAATATTTTAATGGGATGAGAATTATAAAAAAAATTGATTCAATTAAGATTTATTTAGGTAATCCACCTTATTTGATGCTCATTGAATAAGGAAAACCTTTTCTCCTTTATACCTTGAAGTATCATCTCATTCCTCAACAACCTATTTTGTTAAATATTGATGGCAAGGAAAGGGTCATAAATTACATTAGTTGTGTACTATTTGCTTATGAAAGGTGTTTTTATTTGAGAAATAATATATTTCTCCTATCTTTGAAATATAGAATCTACGACATTATCTTCATGTAGAAACTCATGTCATTGTCAAGTTTAACCCTCTTCAACATCTATTATCTAAAATATATCATTGAACAAGACTAGATAAGTGGGTTATGTTACTAACTAAATTAAAAAATAAATAAAACAAGTTGTTCCTAACCAATTAGCTAATTCCCCTTCATTATATCCCTTTCCTAATTTAGATTTTTTTTTATGAACATATTCTCTCTAAAAATAATTATCATCTATAGAAAATTTATTCAATGAACCAAGATTTAAAATATCTCTAAAACAATAACGAACTTGATTTCACCCTTCAATAAGACACTTATGCTCTCCTTTCATTTAAACTTCTAATGTACAAACAACATAGTTCAACATAAAATCCCTTATTTCTATATTACATGTTGATTTTTCATTTAACATAAAACACATTCAAATACATGATGACTCTCAGCTAATTGTACATTAAATAACATTCTCCAACTAAGATTAAATATGTTAAAATCTCTCAATATAATTATTTAACCTTATCTTTGCTAATCAAATTCTCTTCATTGACTATTGACACTATCCCATGTTAAGACATAAATCATTTGGATGCAATTAAAAGTTAAACTTACCTTGTTCCCTTTGATGATGCAAAAAATTAATTGTCACTTTGTGATTCAATTTCTCTCTATGCCTACTATTGTAAATAGTCCCAATTCAACTAGTTTCCTTTGTGCTAATATAGACTTAGGAGAATGATATTTATTTTTTTATAATTACTTAAATGATGGAACATTTCCTAATAATTCTTATAAAAGAGATCACATTCATATTCAAAAGATTGTAATTTATTATTTCATACTTTCTGATATTTTATTGAAGATCTTATAATAGTCTTTATTTCATTTCTTAGCTAAGTTAGAAATACATGTTTCCCTTCAAGAAGCCCATGCAAGTTATAGAGTTAAAAATTTTGGTGGTATATCCTTATTTGACTTTATTTTATAGAAGGGATATTATTGGAAATCATTAGAAGATGATTCATTTTCCTTTATGAAGAAATTCCCTCAGTCCAAACAACATTGTAACTAAATTTAATCTAAAGCATATAAACATTTTTCCCAAGATTTTCCTTCGAATTTTCTTGTATAGGGCTTGGACATAATTAGTCTAAAATATTTCCACCTTCCTCTAAATTACACACATTCATTATTATGGTTATTGATTTTTTTTAAGTGGTTTGAAGCTAATTTCATTTCATTCTAAATTTGTTTAAGTGATTTGTAGAGTTCTTCTAAACAATATACATTTTCATTTTTTATTACCTTCCACATTTTTTTTTAATATTGATATGTTATTAAGAACACAAATTTGAAGAAATTATTGCAAAAATTCCACATTTAGCATCATTGATCAATGGTCAACATGAGGCTTCTCAAAAAATAATAGGATATATTCGGGTATGTGCAAGACCACCATGGAAAAAAAAGGCCTTTAAGTGTCAAAAAATTCAGAAAAATCAGAGTTAGGCAACTTGACGTAAAAAATTGAATAAGTTATCTATATTATTTCAAAAATATGTAAGAATAGAATTTATAGAAAATTAAATGTTGTTTCTAAAATAATAGGTTTATTTAAAAAAAATATATATATATTTGGTGAAAATTTGAAATTTCAATATAGTAGTACTTAAATTTCAGGGAAAAAATAAGAAGTAAGTGTTTGTCTAACCACCCTAACCACAATAAAATGATAATATTTTTTTATAAGATTTTAGATATAAGTATAGGACTCATGTCCCGATGTGATGCATACTTTTTTGTAATTTTTTTCTAAGTAAATAATTAATTATGAATTTTTTATTACAACATTTAAAAAATAAAAAAACTCGTATGTCTAACCACCTTAACTTGGCCAAAACTTCATGAAATTCATTTTTATTTTTTTAATCCTATAGTATGCAAATCATAGAATGTGACGCATGTTTTGTATTCAAAAAATGTGATACCATTTGAAAGCTATAGATGTTTTTCAATCAGCATATCAATCGGGACTTTATTGTAATTCAAATAGAAAATAAATAATAATTATTTATTAAATTCAAAGTAAAGCATAATTTATATTGGTGGAAAGTTGAGAATCTCCTTTAAAAACCCTATTCATTTCATCACTTTTGGGTAAAAAAAAAATCGTCAGCCACATACCCTACAAAAACCCATCATATTGCCACTTTTTGGCCCATCATGATCCTGCACATACCCATTCTCTACAAAAAGATTTATGAACATGGTAAGGATCAACATACCTAATGATATATGCATTATGATTAAATTGCACAAGTATTCATATGGCTACTCATACTACCATGTGCCATCTCATGTATGGTGTAGATGTTATCATATATTTAGAGTATGAAATTCCATCCTTGCAAGTTTCTCTTAAAGGAGTTATTCATGATGATTTGAATTTGAATAGTGTTTTCATTAACTTTAACTAATCGATGAGAATCATCTAAATGGTTTAGAGAACCTTCAAGCTTACTAAAAATATTTATTTTATGAATACAATAAAATTTTTCTCTCATTCCTCAAAGGGGACAATTTGGTTCAATATGAGAACCAACAAAATGTAAATACTTCCCGATACTAGAGGAAAAATAAATCCTAACTGGTTAAATCATTACATCATCAATACCATTTATGAATTTGGAGATTATGGCCTATCTATAATGGATTTTAATTAACTTAATTTTATTATAAGTTCTATCCATCACATTCATTTTCATTCATAGCTTCTTTATGTGATGCTTTTATAATGATCACTTCTTCAAGGATTGTCATTATTTATATTGTGTCACTTAATCATGCATACCAACCAATTCTATTATGATTTCCATCTGTATTATATATCTAATGTGAATACATGATGTGTTACACCTTGTTGTATTAATACCTATTTAATTTTACCTTGATGGGTTTTAAAAATGCTTTAATATATATTTATGATTGTGTTTTGCATAAAAATATCAATGGAATATGATGAATGAATGTTTAATTCAAGTTTATTGTAATGCCCCACCACATAACCTTAAAGAGAAATGAAAACACAATGGAAGCATAGAATTTTTTTTTTTAAAAGTGTAATGATAATATGTAAAGTGAACTACACTTAACAAATACATTCTCTAAGATATGCGGAAATGCATTAAATTCAAATCCCAACATACAAAGTAAACTAACTATAGCATATAATTATTACTCATGATATAAATAAGATACATCCAATAACATTAAAATTACCACATAATAAATAAAGTACATTAAAGATTCATTCTTACATTGCATTCGTTCCAATAATAATATATTGCTCAAAATAATCTGACTTAATGCACTATCAATTACAGACAATAAGGAAATTAAATCTAATTGTTTAATTATATTTCCCTATTTATATCAATATAAAATAAAATTCCATTTTTTAAATCATTTCATTCTAATAATAACTAATTTGTGCATTTTCATGCACCTATTATATATATATATATATATATATATATATATATATATATATATATATATATATATATATATATATATATATATATATATATATGGGTATGTGAGATCATGGTATGCCAAAAGTGGCAATATTTGTAGGGTATGTATTTCCACGACTTTTTTCACCCAAAAATTAATGAAACGAAAAGGTTTTTAGAGGAGATCTTCAGCTTTCCAAAATATAAATTATTATTTAATTTGAATTAATAAATAATTATTATTCATTTTCTATTAGAATTACTTAATTAAAAGTCCCGGGATCGATAGGCTGATTGAAAAACATCTATAACTTTCAACGTATCATATTTTTGAATCCAAAACATCCACATTCTATGCTTTACATAGTATAGATTAAAAATAAAAATTAAATTTCATGAATTTTTTGACCAAGTTAAGGTGGCTTATTGCAGAAGTTTTTTTTATATTTTCTAAAAGTTGTAATAAAAATTCATAATTAATTATTTACTTAGAAAAATTACAAAAATATGCATCACATCCGGACATGAGTCCTCTACTTATATATAAAATCTTACAAAAATATTATCATTTTATTATGGTTAGGGTGGTCGCATTGACACCTACTCTTATTTTTTCCCCGGAATTTAAGTACTACTACATTGAAATTTCAAATTTTCACCAAATAGATTTTATTTATTTTAAATAAACCTAGTATTTTAGAAACTACATTCAATTTTATACAAATTCTATTCTTACATATTTTTGAAATAATATAGATAACTTATTCAAATATTTACGTCAAGTTGCGTAACACTGATTTTTTTGAATTTTTTGCCACTTAAGGGCTTGTTTGGCATACCATGATCCTGCACATGCCCATATATACAATTTTAAAACAATACTAAACATAAAACTAGTCTCTTGCGACTTTTTAAATAACATTTGTTTTCAGATCTCGGTTTCTCTAAAGTTCTTACAAGAGGTGCACCATCAAGTCTTTTAAAACTTATAAAACAATCAGCCATACCTAGTTTGTAAAATTTTAGTTATGATTAATTTAGTGACTCTCTCTCTTTGTTTTTTTTTAAATTTTTTTCCTACAAGTTATTCACAAAACTTTTTTCTACAGGAAATGATTTACAAACTAACCAAAGGTTTCCAATTTCCTAGCCAAATATATCTAATAGGAAGAAAATTAATTATAATATTCTACATGAAGATCTTTTCAGATATAAATAAGATTTTCTCCAATTTTTTTAACAAGAATATTTTTGAATCCATTCCTACAAAGACTTATAAATTTCTCAATTATTTTCCTCTGAGGTTTTCTATTGTTTTAAAACCAATTTCCTTACAGAAACTTTCAACAATTTTCTACATAGAAGCTTTCAACAATTTCCTACATAAGCTTCTAGAAATTCATGACAATTTTCCAAACAACCTTTCAAATTTATGAAATAAAATTAAAGCTTCTATAAAATTAATAAACCTTCTTGTAAAGACAATATTTCATTTTTAACAGAATTAAGAAAAGCTTATACAAAAACACAAACTTCTTGCACTGGAAAAGATTGCAAAATAAGAATTAAAATAATAAAGAACCTGTTTCTAGAAGCTTGAAGAAATGAAGATTGAAGAAGAACTTTACCTGCAAATTCCCATTTTCAAAGCTTCTACCAAAGATAACCACTTCTAAGAAAGATGCAAAACAATAACCAAAGCCCTTCCAGAAAGATGTAAAATAATAAGCAGAGCCCAAAACTTCCTAAGAATTCTTTCCCCCATTTTTACAACAACTAATTTTATCAAAATAACTTTTTCCTCGTTCCTATGAAGTGACCTCTTTCCTTTTCTATTTAATGTCAATATTCCCTTTGAGAATAAATTCTCAACAGGAGGATTTAATAAATTTTCTAACACATATGTCAAAATTAAAATATCTTTGGACCAACTCAGATATTTCCCTTTTGATAATTACAATAAATTTATGCTATTTTAATAATTCAAAATTTACAAATTAACTTTTCTATTTTATGTAATTTATAATTCAAATTCACATAATAATTTCTAAATAAATTTAATCTAATCAATTTAATTACTTTATAAAATGAATTGAATCACAAGGATTAAATTACTTTACAAAATAATTAAATTGAATTAATTAAAATAAATACAAAGCTTCTAACAATACTAATTAAAATTAATTAAATAAACACTAATATCATTAAAAGCATTAATTACCATTAATTTCCCACAAAATAAACCTTGTAAAATAAATAAATAAATGACAAGGCAAATGTGGTCAACATAAAACATAACACAAAACATATCGAACAAAGACTAACGACACACTGTGACTAGGGTTGTGGTTTGACAAGGAAAACCCTATTTCTATCTCCCGATCAACTGTACTGTTGGGCAATAGACATGATCAAACCTATGAATCCAAGTGGAGCTGATGTCTTGTACCTACAATCTTGCAATCAAAGAATATGTCATACATATATATATAAATCATAACAAACACACTGTGAAGAATCCTAGGGCCCCCACAAGCGAGTGATGCAATCCCGTTCCCTTCACCAATATAGTCACATCAAAACTGACAAAATTAGAACATCAATTAACTACAAATGAGCATATATCAATATCAACTCAATTAATCAACTATGTTAATCAAAAAGCAAGTCATAAAGAAATAATCAATCACAACATCAACTCATCAAAATATCACCATGTCCATAACATCCAATAGTGTCATAAAGTCTATCAAACAATAACATAAGGTCAAGTTTAACAACATCATAAAGTCTAGACGAAATCCAAGATGTTGTCCAAACAAGGAAAATTGAGGGGTATTACATTTATATTATATAATGATTTTGAAAATGAAATATATACTGCATATGTTTGTATTATTATTAGTTGACTACTATATGGTGTACTAAGCTGGATGTAGGAATAAGCTCGAACCTTCAGAAGAGAGTGGAGTACCACTCAAGAGAAGAACACATTTTTGTAACCCTGATGAACCTAGTTGATCATACACACACTCACACCCTAGTTGGTCTAAGTTGAGTCAAGCCAATTTGGGCAACTAGTAAGTAACCTTCTTTCTTGGTTTTGAATATTTTGTATTGGTTTATGATCTTGTTCTATGAGTACTTTGACTAGGGTTATATGATTAAGTATTTATATTGGGTGATAGTTCTTCTTATATTTTCTTATTGGAATATGTTGGTCGATGAAGTATGTACATAGAATGCATATATGCAGAAATTTATTTCCTTTAAAAATAAAAAATCATATTAAGATTTCTTACATTCGTTTAGCTATATCTTTACCTAGTCATATATGGATATTCCTAGTATTAGCCCCTTCATCATGGTCCATAAATTCATGCTATATCTAGATGCCTAGCTAGTTATGAAAAAAATAGAAAGGTACAACCTAAGGTTTCTTTAATGGTGAAATATAAGAGAAAAATATTATAAAATTTAGATTCATCTGTCCTAATGACTATTCACCTTGGATATAAAATATAGTTACCATCATGAAACTAGTGGCCATATTTGTATATGCATTGATATTCATAACTTAAAAAATATATCTTAGGATTTATTGCTTCCTAATATTAATATGATTCTAGACATAACAAAATACCACACATTGTTGGCTTTCATGGATAAATTTTCAAGATATAATAAAATCCTTATTTCCGGGTGAGAGTTCTTCTTATATGTTCTTATAAGAATATGTTGGATGATGAATTATATACATAGAATGCATAAATGTATATATGTGCATGAGTATACATAGGTAGACATACCTACGCATGCTCATGAATAGGTAACCAATATGTATGGGAGTATCAACTAGATAAAAGTGACATGTATATATGTATACATTTCATGTATACACATCATTCAACGAGTACATGCATATAAGTGTTTTCATTTGATAATCAATATATATATATATATATATATATATATATATATATATATATATATATATATGTCAGTACGTGCAAAAAATGGGGGCAAAAAAAGGGGCTTAAGTGGCCACTTTTTTTTTTCAAATTAGGAAATACTATGCATTCTCATGAATAGGTAACCCATATGTATGGGATTATCGATTGGATAAAAGTGACATGTATATATGTATACACTTCATGTGTACACATCATTCAATGAGTACATGCATATAAGTGTTTGTATTTGATAATCAAAATAACAATATATATATATACATACATACATATATATATAGATATGTATATATGTATATATATACATACATATGTATATATATATGTACATACATATATATATACATACCTATATATATACATACATACACACACACATAGACACACACACACACACATATATATGTATGTATATATATATATATATATATTTTATATATATATATATATATATATATATGGCATTATACACATACACACACACATATGAGCATACATACACATACACACATACACACATACACACATACATACATATATGAGGAAAAAGAGAGAGAGAGAAAGAGAGAGAGAGAGGGGAGAGAGAGAGGGGGGAGGAGAAAGAGATTTAATGGGCAGGGAGCCGGAAATGAACGGAGGATGGAAGGGATTGAGATTAACGGGCTCAAAAGGGGGATGCATAGAAATTGGTGTTGTTTTTGTCAGAAAAACATAACATAGCAAATTTTGTGTATACCTAGCTCGGTGAACTTTTTTTTAGTATTTTTAAAATTACTTTGGTGAGAAATTAGCTAATAGTATATATTTGATGCACGATTTTTCTAATAAATTTTTAATGAATATTTGATTTTTTAATAATTTTCAAAGTGCACACTTCCTGAAAAAAAGAATTTTTTCCATGCTACCCCTACAAATTTTGGAAACTAATTGAATTTTAAAAAAAAAAAAATTGTAGAATGGAGTCTAGTTTCTAAAAATGAAATTTGTTTGAAATTTCAATTAATAGTTAATTTATAATGAAAAAAACACCAAACACTACTTTTTTCCAAAAAAGAGACACACAAATAAAATAAATTATAGATGAAAGGCTTAACATTGTCAAAAAGTGAAAAAAATTACATCGTTGGATAGCTAAGAGAGATCCTAACATTACCTAGGTGTTCGATTTATTTGACATTGAAACGCGTGCAATCCTGATAGGGAGCATGAACCCAATTATGTGAAATATTGTAGAAATTGCAAAAAACATGTCTCTGGTCATTGGGAAGTCCCTCCAAGCCTTTGGGTTGGTATTCCAAGGCAAATACCAAGCCTAAGGCTTGGGGATTTCCAAAGCAAGATATAACATGAGCATGTTATAATACGCTCATGTTATATCCTAGTTTTCACATTGTTTTTTGTGTTTGTGCGGGCCATGTCTAGTAAGATATAAGTGAGTGTGTTATAATGCACTTGCATTAGGCCTTGATTTATGTTAAATGCTACTATATTGAATGTATGTTTATATATTTGTATGTTTGTATGTACATGTATGCTTGTATGTCATGTGTACATGAATGTATGCATGCTTGTATGTATGTATGTATGAATATATGTATGTATGTATGTATGTATGCATGCATGTATGTATGTATGTATATGTGACATATTTTAGGACCTAATGGACTCTCTAACTCATAGGGTTTTTCACCCAAAAGGAGAGAGATTAGATCCTAAAATGGTTATGTGACATTCAAATTAGGACATATGTGATATGATGTAAACTAACAAAAATAAATGTAATTTACTGATTAAAATGATCTAAAATGAATGCAAAAATGTAATTTATGCTATGTTTGAAAACACATTGTGAATTGCAACAACTATGAAAGATGAAGAAATAGAAAGAAATACACATAATAGAAAGAAATGGATGAGATTAGAGTGCACCTAGAGGCATAATGAAGTCACTAGAAGGTTTTGGAATTCCTTTGGGATTTTTGTTAATGGCCACTAGGACTCATTTGCCAAGTATGGCAAATTAGTCCTATTTCTGCTAAAATCTCCCGAAAACTTATTTTTGACTAATGAGAGCTGAAATCTTAGAAAATAAATTTTTAGGCCTACAGGTGGGACTCATTCACCATGGGTGGTGAATCAATCCACTTGAAAAAATCTAGAAAATTAGAGGAAGATTATATGGAGTTAGATTTGTACTTCTATCTCCTATAGGTCTCTGCTTCTGAAACCATTAGATCCAGGTCTAAGAATGACTTTTCCCTGATGATTTGAATTGAATGAAGGGAATAAGACATGCATGACTTTGAAACTTGATCTCCAATGATTATCAGGATTCCAAAGGACCTAAATTTGCATACAAACAAGACAAGAAAGAGATTTGTTGATTGTTAGGGCATGGGGGTTTGCCTTGGTCAAACCCTGTTTAGGTAGTTAAACCAAAATTATGAAATAAGTGAATAAGAAATGAAAAAATGGAGATAATTACCTTGCAAATGATGATTTATCTTGGATTTCTGTAGCAATACATGTAGAATCAGCCTTTCAATTCTTTAAAATGCTAAAATGAATATCTTGCTTGACTTGTAATAGAAGATTGATGAATGAAACAATGATGAGAGATGTAATAATGAATAGTTAGATATCTAGGAGATGTGGAACATGAGGAAGATGTAAAATTAGGATAAAAATACTTATTTATAGTCAATTGTACCCTAGTACCTGATTATACTACATCACAGGCTGATATGTAGTGAAAATAAACTTTAAATTTCACATTTTCCCCATTCAAGGGTCAAAATGGGGGCTAAATAGGACTCATTCACCAAGCATGGTGAATGGGTCCCACCTGGATGGGACTCATTTTCCAAGCATGGTGAATGGGTCCCACAGGGCCCATTCTGACACCTATGAAGCTAACGAGATAGGAAATAAGGTTTAGATTGCTATCTTGTTAGGTGTTTGATCAATTAAATCCTCAAGATGCACAATATGGGTGAAACATGACATGTTAGTGATGATGTAAATGTTGAATAGGGATTTGGACACATAAATCAATGTTAAAGTGTAATTTAATACACCTTAAAACACTAAAATTGGGTCCACATAGCCTAGAAATGTACAAGAACCAATATGAATGTGTAAGACATATTGCAACACTAGTTTATTATTAAGTTTACATTAAGAACCTTCTATATTGATGAAATAATGTTAAATTTAGGAATAAATAGGTTAATTAAGTCTAGAAAAGTGTGAAAGCTTCTTACAAGACTTTACAACACCTTTACAAGACATCATTAAAAGCATGTTATTTGATTTGCAAGGGTCCAAGACCTAGTGTTGACACATAAAATGCCTCAAAATACTAGATTAGGGCCTCATTAAGTCCAAATATCATGAATTAATCCCATGCCAAGTGAAGGGTACAATTTTCTATGGCACAATATCAATGCATGTATGTGTGCATGCCTATATGTATGCAATATTGTATCTACATATGTATTATTCTTGTATGCATGTATGTATTTATGTATGTCTTTAGAGTGAGGGAGAGACTTGAGAGAGAGAGAGGTAGAGAGGTAGTGAGAGAGAGGCTTGAGAGGGAGGGGGTGGGAGGGGCTGGAGGTGGACGAAGGGTGGAGGGATAAAGAGTACAGGGAGGACGGAATGAGGGGAGAGGGAGTGGAGACCTGAGAGGAGAGATAGAGATGGGTGGAGGAGGACTTATTCAGGGTGGAAGGATAGATAGAGAGAGGGGGGAGAGAGTTACCTAGGGGTTCAGAGAGAAAGGAACAGATAAAGAAGGGGAGGGAGGAGGACGGAGAGGGAGAGGATGGATTGGGAAAGAGGGAGGATGGAGGTAGTGGAGGATAGTGGAAGGACAGGATAGGTGGAATGAAGAGGGTAGAGACAATGGAGAGGGAAATAAAGAGAAAGGATAGGGGTTGGAGGTTGGATGGAGGAAGGATGGAACAGGTTGGTGGTTGAGGGATGGTGGAGGGATTTCTTTGCCTACTTCTGGGCTTCTGGAGGGTAGAATGTCAAGGGTTTAGGGTTAAAGGGTTTAGGGTTGAGGGCAGAGGGTTTAGGGTATAGGTTTGAAGGTATATGGTTGAAGGATTAGATTGATAGTTCAGTGTAAAGGGTAGAGGGTATATGAGTTGAGGGTTTAGGGTTTAAGGGTTGAGAGTTGAGGGATTAAGGGTTGAGGGTTTAATGTATAGGGTAGAGGGTAGAGGGTAGAGGGTTTAAGGGTTGAGGGTTGAAGGTTTAAGGTTGAGGGTAAAGGATTGAGGGTATAGGGTAGAGGGTATAGGGATTGAAGGATTAGGGTTTAAGGGATGAGGGTTGAGGGTTTAAGGGTTTAAGGGTTGATGGATTATAGTTGAGGGTAGAGGGTATTGGGTTAAGGTTAGAGGGTTGAGGGTTTAAGGGTTTAGGGTTTAAGGGCTAAGGGTTGAGGGTTTAGGGTTTAGGGTTGAGTGTTTAAGGCTTTAAGGGTTGAGGGATTAGGGTAGAGAGGGATAGATGGATGGATGGATGGAGATATGGAGAGAAAAGAAGAGGGAGGGACAAATATATATGAGGGTTGAGGATCCAATGTATAGGGTAGAGGGTTCTAAATTGAGGGTATAGGGTTGAGGACCTATAGCGTTGATGGTTGAGGCTATTGGGATGAGCGTATAGGGTATTTGGATGAGGGTATAGGTTTGAGGTATGAGGGTTGAGGGTATAGGGTAGAAGGTTTAAGGATTTAGGTTGAGGGTAGAGGGCTTAGGGTTTAGGGTATAGGTTTGAGGGTACATGGTTGAAGGATTAGGGTTGAGGGTCCAATGTATAGGGTAGAGAGTATAGGGGTTGAGGGTTGAGGGATTAATGGTTGAGGGTTGATAATTGAGGGTTGAGGGTTTGATATATAGGGTAAAGGGTAGAGGGTAGAGGGTAGAGGGTTTAAGGGTTTAGTGTTTAAGGGTTGAGGGTTAAGGGTTTAGGGATTAGGGTTGAGGGTATAAAATTCAAGGATTAGGGATGAGGGTAGAGGGTATAGGGGTTGAGAGAGTAGGGTTTAAGGGTTGAGGGTTGAGTGTTTAGGGCTTAGGGAGGGATTAGGGTTGATGGTCTATTATATAGGATAGATGGTATAGGGGTTGAGGGATTAGGGTTTAAGGGTTGAGGGTAGAGGATAGAGGGTTTAATGGTTTAGGGTTTAAGGGCTAAGGGTTTAGGGTTTAGGGTTTAGTGTTCAAAGGTTTAAGGGTTGATGGTATACAGTTGAGGGATTAGGGTAGAGAGGGAAGGATGGAGGGAGGGAGAGATGGAGGGATAAGTGAGATAGAGAGAAGGAAAGAATAGGGGGGAGGAAAAAGATATATGAGGGTTGAGGATCAAATGTATAGGGTAGAGGGTTGATAATTGAGGGTATAGGGTTGATGGTTTAGGGTATTGGGTTGAGGGTATAGGGTTGAGGATAGAGGGTAGAAGGTTTAAGGCTTTAGGGTTTAGGGTTTAAGGGTTTAAGGTAGAGGGTTTAGGGTATAGGTTTGAGGGTATGTGGTTAAAAAATTAGGGTTGAGGGTCCAATGTATAGGGTAGAGAGTATAGGGGTTGAGGGTTGAGAGATTAAGGGTTGAGGGTTTAATGTAGATGGTAGAGGGTAGAGGGTTCAAGGGTTGAGGGTTGAGTGTTTATGGTAGAGGGTTGAGGGTCTATTATATAGGGTAGAGGGTATAGGGGTTCAAGGATTAGGGTTTAAGGGTTGAGGGTTGAGGGTAGAGGGTTGAGAGTTGAGGGTTTAAGGGTAGAGGGATTAAGGGTTGAGGATTGAGAGATTATGGTAGAGAGTTTACTTGGGGTTTAAGGGTTTAAGTGTTAAGGGATTAGGGTTGAGGGTAGAGGGTATTATGTTGAGAGTAGAGGGTTTAAAGGTTTAGGGTTTAAGGGCTGAGGGTTGAGGGTATAGGGTTGAGGGATGAGGGTTGAGTGTAGAGGGTAGAAGCTTTAAGGGTTTAGGGTTTAAGGGTTGAGGTTTGAGGGTTTAGGGTTGAGGGTAGAGGGTAGAGGGTTTACAGGTTTAGTGTTTACGGGCTAAGGATTGAGGGTATAGGGTTGAGGGATGAGTGTTGTGGGTAGAGGGTAGAAGGTTTAGGGTTTAGGGTTTAAGGGATTAGGTTTAAGGGTTTAGGATTGATGGTAGAAGGTTTAGAGTATAGGTTTGAGGGTACATGGTTGAAGGATTAGGGTTGAGGGTCCAATGTATAGGGTAGAGGGTATAGGGTTTGAGGGTTTAGGGATTAAGGATTGAGGGTTGAGAATTTAGGTTTAATGGTTTAATGTATAATGTAGAGGGTTTAACGGTTTAGGGTTTAAGGGTTGAGGGTTGAGGGTTAAGGGTTTAGGGTAGATGGTAGAGGGTATAGGGTTGATGGATTAGGGTTGAGGGATTAGGACTGAGTGTTTGTTGTATAGGTTAGAGGGTATAGGGGTTGAGGGATTATGGTTTAAGGGTTGAGGGTTGAGGGTTGAGGGTTTAAGGGTTGAGGGCTGCGGGTTTAGGTTTTAGGATTTAGGGTAGAGGGTTGAGGGTATAGGGTTTAGGGTCCATTGTATAGGGTAGAGGGTATATGTGTTGATGGATTAGGGTTTAAGGGCTTAGGGTAGATGATAGAGGGTTGAGGTTGGAGGGTACATGATAGAGGGTTTAAGGGTTTATGGTTAAAGGGTTGAGGTTTGAGGGTTTAGGGTTTAGGGTTTAAGGGTTGAGGGTTGAGGGTTTAGGGTTTATGGTAGAAGGTTGAGGGTAGAGGATTGAGGGTAGAGGGTAGAGGGTTTAGGGTTTAGGGTTTTAGGGCTGTGACTGAGGTTGGTTTAGGGTTTGAGGGTTGAGGGTTGAGGGTTTAAGGGTTTAGGGTTTAGGGTTTAAGGGTTGAGGGTTGAGGGTTGATGGTTTTGGGTTTTGGGTTTTGGGTAGAGAGTTGAGGGTGTAGGGTTGAGGGATTAGGATTCAGGGCCTATTTTATAGCATAGAGTGTATAGGGTTTGATGGATTAGGGTTTAAGAGTTGAGGGTGAGGTTTAGGGTTTAGGGTTTAAGGGTTGAGGGTTGAGGGTTGAGGGTTTAGGGTATAGGGTTTAGGGTAGAGGGTTGTGGGTAGAGGGTTGTGGGTAGAGGGTAGAGGGTTTAAGCGTTTTTAGTTTAAGGGTTGAGGGTTGAGGGTTTAGGGTTGAGGGTTTAGGGTAGAGGATTGAGGGTATAAGGTTGATGGATGAGGGTTGAGGGTCTATTGTATAGGGTAGAGGGTATAGGGGTTGAGGGATTAGGTTTTAAGAGTTGAGTGTTTAGGGTTTAGGGTTTACGGTTTAAGGGTTGAGGGTTTGGGATTTAGGGTAGAGGTTTAAGGGTAGAGTTAGAGGGTTCAAGGGTTTAGTGTTTAATGGCTAAGGGTTGATGGTTTAGGGTTTGAGGGTTGAGGGTTGAAGGTTGAATGGTTTAGGGTTTAAGGGTTGAGGGTCGAGGGTTTAGGGTTTAGGGTAGAGGGTTGAGGGTATAGGGTTGAAAAATTAGGGTTAAGGGTGTATTTTAGAGGGTAGAGATTATAGGGGTTGATGGATTAGGGTTCAAGGGTTGAGGGTTGATGGTTTAGGGTTTAGGGTAGAGGGTTGAGAGTATAGGGTTGAGGGATTAGTGTTGAGGGTCAATTGCATAGGGTGGAGAGTATAGGGGTTGAGGGATTAGGGTTTAATTGATTAGTGTAGAGGGTAGAGGGTAGAGGGTAGAGGGTTGAGGGTAGAGGGTTTAAGGGTTTAGGGTTTAAAGGATGAGGGTTGAGGGTTAAGGGTATTGGGTTGAGTGGGATAAAGGGTAGAGATAGAGAGAGAGTGAGTGGGATAGAGGGTACATTGTTTAAGGGTTTAAGGGTTAAGGGTAGAGGGGAGAGAGAGAGAAGGATTGAGTGAGAGAGAGAGAGAGAGAGAGAGAGAGAGAGAGAGAGAGAGAGAGAGAGAGAGAGAGAGAGAGAGAGAGAGAGAGAGAGAGAGAGAGAGAGAGAGAGAGAGAGAGAGAGAGAGAGAGAGAGAGAGAGAGAGAGAGAGAGAGAGAGAGAGAGAGAGAGAGAGAGAGAGAGAGAGAGAGAGAGAGAGAGAGAGAGTGGGAGATAGGTAGAGGGTTAAGTTTAGAGGGGAGAGAGATAGGAGTGGGTGAGTGAGAGAGATAGACTTGAGAGAGGGAGAGGGATAGGAGGGAGATACTTGAGAGAGAGAGAGGAAGGGAGTGGGAGAGAGATAGAGCATAGAGGATAGAGTATAGAGAGAAAGAGAGAGAAAAGAAACCTAAAAAAAATAACTTTCTCATAATGTGAGCGCGTTTTGAAGTAGTATCTAGATATGGCCATTATTTTAGCAAGACATAATGCACTCACATTATAGCACAAGTGTGTTTTGTCTTGCCCTAAAAATGGTGAAAAACCAAATATACTTGTTATCTCAAGGACCATATTTTGCATATTCTCTTGGTTCTATGTGTGTTCTGAAAAAAAAAATTGAATATTTTGTGAAGTGTGCATGCATGTTTTTCACTTTCCACCACCTTTTTCATGATGTTGCCACCACCTTTGCATGAAATAGCAGATTTTTCATATTGAAAGGTATATAATATCAATTAAAGTATGAATTCCATTCAAGAGTGATATACAATTGAAGTTTGGAGGGGAACAAGCTTTTGAAAAATTCCAATTGTTGAGGAAAAAGGCTACATAATTGGGTAGAACTCCTCCATTTGAAACTCTATTTTTTTAGGTATGTGAAGTCTTTACACATTTTGTTTCATTCTATTTTGGCTTGCTTTGATTTTTGTTATTTTGTATATTCCATGTTGATCGTTCTTTTTTTTCATTATAATCTTAGCTTGTCAATGTACATTTTAAATCACACAATTCTTTACACTTGCCAATTACATTTTTAATCTACATCTCTTTGAGGAATTTTGTTAAACAATTGACTTACCTTGTGTATTCTTCCATGTTTTTTATACACATATATATGAGGAAAGTTATAAGGAAGTAAAATAATACATCATTTCTCAATCCTTTACTATGGATGTGCATACCACTCTCCAAATCTTTAATTTTGGTATAGGCATGGGGGATGATGTAAAATGTAGTTGAATTTGTTTTTACTCCTATGATTTTCATATGCTTGAAATTTTATAAATCCTTTTCAACAAATCTATTTTGTGCATATACTACAATCATTCGAGTCATGAGGACATATCTCATTGAGGTATTTTTTCAAAAAATTATACCAAGTAGTTGATTGCCTTTTCTATGCTACCAAAATTTCCATACATGTCTAACAAAGCATTTTATCAAACTTTATCAAACAACATAGACAAGGAAATCATCTGTTTGAAGAAATGCCTCAAAGAAATGGGGTCGTATGGTGATATGAATTTTATCAACTAGTTGATTGCATTGTATATGCTACCAAATTTTCCATACATGTCTCTACAAAATTGGAATATATTCCTCCCACATTGATAAATCTTTGAATCTATTTTGGTTTTCAGGCAGTGACTTGTTTGAAAAAATGCTTCAAAGAAATGTGGTCTAATGGTGATGGAATGGCATTCCATCACCATGAGACTATATTTCTTCAGAGAATTTTTTCATACTACTCACTGCCTTGACTATGATATTGCTTACTATTATGATTTGATAGATTTTTTCCAAGCATCCATAGTTTGTTGGAAAGCACCTATTTTAGGATTTTAGCCATAGCAGCAAGTGATTAGTTTGATAAAATGATTTGGTACACATATATGGAAAATGTGGTAGCATAGAAAAGGATGTGAGTTTTTTGAAAAAATGCCTCAAAGAAATGTGGTCTCATGGTGATGGAATGGCATTCCATCACCATGAGACCACATTTCTTTGAGGCATTTTTTCAAACTACTCACTGCCTTGTCTATGCTATTGCTTACTATTATGCTTTGATAGATTTTTTCCAAGCAGCCATAGTTTGTTGGAAAGCACCTTTTTTAGGCTTTTAATAGCAAAGAAATGAACTGTTTGATAAAATACTTTGGTAGACATGTATGGAAAATTTGGTAGCATAGAAAAAGAAGTGAGTTTTTTGGAAAAATGCCATGATAAGAAAATGCAATTGGAAGCTGCTCCTACTTATTACTTATGCTATCTAAAGTAATTGCATCACTGCTTATGTTGAATTTCTAAACAACTATATTGTAGTTGAAATTTTTTCATCTATCAACATCTAGTTATTAGTTGGGTGATCCCACAAAGCTAGTTTACAATTTCTGGGAGATTCTATTTTTTTGTTGAAATCACATATTTGTAGAAAATATAATTATTTAAGCCTTAAAAAGTTCCATTTAAAGTATTCCAGTTGAAGAGGGTTTGATCAAACTACCTTAGATCAAAGCCCCTTGGAAAGAACCCTGCTAGTTTTAAACCATACCTATAACAGAGTCTTCTTTACACCTATCAAAATGTTGATAAAAAACAATTTTTGATTTAACTTTTGGGGGATTAAATGAATTCATTTAAAATTTTCTTTTATGAGTATGTAGTCCTTATTATAATCTTCCCAAAAGTTATAATTTTCAATAAATTTAATTTAATTATTATATTTATTTTTTATTTCTTGTGAATGTAGGTTTTTCACCAAAAATCAAGCTCTCTACTCTACACATGTGGAAAAATAGCATATTATCAAAAAATAAAAATAAAAAAATGAGTGCACTAGATATTGAAGTCCTTGATCCAACCAAAACAAAAAGAATTTTGATACATACAAAAAATGTTACGCATTATAGGATCGCGCTATATCTGAATTGTAATTGGTTTGAATTTGAAACTTGATAATAGAAAAAATATTCAATGAAAAGCTATCTAACCAAGTGGAAGCACTGGATATTGGAGTTAAAAATCTAAATTTGAAAGAATTAGAATTTTATCCTTCATGAAAAAAAATTTATGCGTTATATGGTGAGCTTCACTTTTTAAAAATGTTGTTTTGTGAAAAAAACCATTTTTCGAGGGAGATGGAAAAATAAGTGCAATCTGATTCCAAAATTTTTGAAAAAAAATATATTTAGAATCTAGAGAAAAAATTTCATGAAACTCTAGTTTGCATCATCTTCAAATTCCTCATGGTTTAGCTGCTATAGGTGCCTGAAAGTGAAGATTTAGTTAAAAAATTATTTTAGTGTCTAGTTCAGCCAAAAATTGTAAACTACTATTGTTGGATCACCCAGTTATGGAATGTGAAGTAATGCTTTGAGTTTGAAAGATGTGTAATGCAATGTAATCAACTATATGAATATAAACTACAAAAACCTATAAACTATAATTCATTACTTAAACTCTTTATTTTATTACCTGCATGTAGGTTTGACTAAATCCACTAGCACTGAGAGGTGATCCCTCAAAACCTCCAATATTAGGCTATTCAACATCCAAAATCAGATATTAGAATACCATTCATATAACAATGTTATTAACATGTAATAAATTTATAATTGTTTACAAGTTACATACCTCAATGGTAGATGCAGTGGGTTAATAAGAAGGTGTAGGGATAGTGTATCCAATATCAACACTGTTACCCTAAAATTTTATTAAAATCATAAAACTATATTAGTTAATCTTGCATTTTAAAATGGAAATTTAATAAATTAAATTCAATGAACATTCTAACATTTAATTAAGCATCAATTCCATAAGCCTCATTCAAAATGTCAGTTTCCCTCACCATCTCCATAGCTGGAGACATATCCTACGTAGCAACCTTCTAAGTGTTGATGGGGTCATATGAACAAGTCACCCCACAAGCTTGACACAAATGGGACTGAATCCCACCACTCGAAGAATCCCCTAGATGGCACTGTAGTATAGGGTTGGCATGTTGGATGACACTTTGGGTCAAAGAGTTGATGGCATGCAAAGTGTCTAGCTCGACACTCTCCTTTGCAATGGAAGGGATAGCGATATTCTCATGAGTCATCCTAGTGAGAGATCATCTCGTTTGCCACCTAGGATCCTATTGTGCACCGGGTCTATCTTGGGCTGACCCCCCACCTCTCCCTTGGAAGTCACTCATAACAAAATTATTTAGGATTTTGTTTAGGATAAACACATAGTATAGTTTCCTTAGGAAATATTGTGGGACTTCGCAATTGTTGCATGGTGGGCAATCAAAAACCATGTACCACCTATCCCAAAAAAAGTTCCTAATCTATTGGTGGTAGCACCAATGGATGGGAAACCTCTTCTCATTGAGGCTAATATTTTGATGTTTGTGTGGGTCAGTGAATAATGTGCAAAAATATAATTTTGTAATTTTTAGATCTTTTACATCTTTATATGATAATTTATACCAGTAAAAATTCCTAGCAGCCTCCTTTCTATCTTTCCAACTACTTAATTTTTTGTTGATTCCATCTACATGTTTTGAAATTTCTTTAAGTGAATTTGTAAGTGTCTTTCTTTCCATGGTTGAACTTGGTGGATCGTTCAACCTCATGATTAATTTCTCAACTTTTTTTTTTCAAATGTACCAATTAAATTTTGCTGAGTGCCAATAGGATGTTGAGGGATTGGTGGAGGAGATTGTTGATGTAGTTGTTGTTGCTTTGGTTGTTGAGGATTCTCATGAGGGTTTTGAAGATGGTTTCCAGGATCATTATCATTCCCTACAAATTCAACAAATGAATATAAAAAAAAACCTAAAAGTAATAAATTCACAACAACAAAAAAACAATCCTTACCTCTTTGACCTCGTCGTCGACGTTGCAGAATCGTAGGGACAAAATAGAAACAAATTGATAAGAAAAAATTCAAGATTGTCACCTCCCAGAATGTGAGCATGCAAAAGAAGGTATTTTTCCCATGGGTAGAAAAAAATATAGTCCCAACACAAATGAATTTGATTTCCCTTTTTTTTAAATAGCTCATAATGCAAGTGCATTATTTCACACTCACGTTATAACGTAAGCACATAATATGCTCTATGTGGCCAAGCCTTAGGCTCGACACACCAAGCCATAATGCGAGTGCATTATAACGTGCTTGCATTATGAGCTATCAAAGATCTTTTTAAAATTTGGCCACAATTTGGCCCCCCATCGTTTTGCACCCACCCATATATATATATATATATATATATATATATATATATATATATATATATATATATATATATATATATATATATATATATATATATATGGTAATAGATGTATTTTAATAATCAAGTGAATGTAATTATATAAATATATAAATATATGATGTTTAATTTATATATTGATAGCATATAGTATCTATCTTATCACATATTATAAGGAGATGTATATGAATTATGGAAAGCACATAATTTACCATTTTTGTTAACACATTTAAATGCAAATGAATATAGTGAAGTAAAACACATCAGTATAGCACTGTAGTGTTTATATTGTTTTGGTTAAACTGTGTATAAAGCAAGTGAAGACCAAGTCAAATGCAAACTTATTTACCATGCATGAAAGGAGGAAGATAGTTTATACATGTTGTAATGAGATAAAATTTAGATTCTAGCAAATAAGAATAAGTCTTGGTAGCACTATCTTTGGGGTGCTACGCTATGAAAGAGTGCTTCCAAGTTTGAATGTTGTGAAGAAAATAAGAAATCTAAAACTTGTGCCATGTATAGGTACAACATCTGGATGAATGTTAAACCTAGTCAATGAAGTGTTGGAAGAAATATGAGAGGGTAGTCGACATGCAAACTGATTAGGATACTTGTAGCTTGTCTTTGTTGTATCTTGAATTAGTAAAGAGTCATGTATCTCATAAAGAGGTCAACTAATTCATTAGAATAT